>CM065590.1:584653986-584796762 GCA_033119425.1 Bufotes viridis
CTTGTTCTAATTTTAATAATCTCTTATCTTCCCTCGTTCTATTGCGGCAGCCAATACAGAAGCTACACCAAGTAAAGGCATCATGCAGTTTTGGTTGGCAAGTAGGGTTTTCACACCCATGCACGATGCGATTCCTCACTGTGGGAGCTCGCTTAAAGATAAATGGTGGTTGGGTGGGAATGAGGTGGCCAATAGTACTATCATTTTTTAAAACGTTCCAGTTCTTTTTTATAACTTGCTTTAGCTGCGGACAATATGTGGAAAATGTGGTAGTGAAAGCGTATTTGTATTTGCTACCCTGACTTTCAGATTCAGTTATCCCTTTACTTTTCTCCCGTACCATTTCTGATCTATATTTTATTTCTTCCTTTTGTTTGAGTAATTTCTCTTTATAATTTCCCTTTTCTAAAAACCGACCCACAATAACTTCACTTTGTTGGTCATAATCAGTGTCATCAGTACAATTTCTCCTGATGCGCTGAACCTGTCCTGCTGGTATATTGCGTAGCCATGGATCATAGTGGCAGCTATTCCTGTCAATGTATCCATTACGGTCGGTGGGTTTGAAGTATGTTTTTGTTTTAATTTTTCCACTCACCACACTAATTTCCAAATCCAAAAAGTGGATTGTACTATCACTAATGTCCTCTGTCAATACAATATTCCATGTGTTTTTGTTAATAAGAGTAATAAAATCCCTGAGTTGGCTCTCAGATCCATACCAGATGCCAATACAATCATCTATGAATCTTTTCCACAACATTAGGCTGCCACTACCCTTATCCTTTTTTAACACAGGTTCTATATAGAAGGATTCCCAATAGGACATAAACAAGTTTGCAAAGCTTGGTGCGAACTTCGCACCCATCGCAACTCCTGAGGTCTGTAGGAAAAAGTCCTTATCATACCAAAAATAATTATGCAGAAGACAAAATTCTATACAGTCCATAATAAATATCTTATGCTCCTCTTTCATTAATTCATCTTGGTCTAAGAAGAACCTGGCTGCCTTAATTCCTATGTCATTTGGGATGATGGTATAGAGGGATGTTACGTCAAGTGTTACAAGGAGTGTATGTTTGGGGATAATATCAAATTCTCGCAGGATATTAAGGATGAGACCAGTAGTGATGTCGCGAACATAAAATTTTCAGTTCGTGAACGGCGAACGCGAACTTCCGCAAATGTTCGCGAACAGGCGAACCGGGCGAACCGCCATAGACTTCAATAGACAGGCGAATTTTAAAAACCAAAGGGACTCTTTCTGGCCACAATATTGATGGAAAAGTTGTTTCAAGGGGACTAACACCTGGACTGTGGCATGCCGGAGGGGGATCCATGGCAAATTTTCCATGGAAAATTACGTAGTGGACGCAGAGTCGGGATTTAATCCATAAAGGGCATAAATCACGTAACATTCCTAAATTGTTTGGAATAACATGCTTTAAAATATCCAGTGTGTGTATACGATCAGGTATGATGTTGTATCGATCAGGTAGTGCAAGGGTTACGCCCGCTTCACAGACATTGACAGACCAAACTCCCCTTTTAATGCACCCCAAACAACCGCAAACAGTCCATTTGCACAACCGCAAACTCCCCATTTGCACAAGGTTGGATACCAAGCTAGCCATGTCCCGGTGATGTCATTGAAGTTTTCTTCCTCCACCCAGCCACGTACAACACCAAGGGTCCCCGAAAGGTGAATTGAATTGATTTTTCGAACGGGGAGATGGTTAAAAAAACGCCGGCTCCCTTCCCTTTGTTTTAATCCACGGTCGCTGCGTCTGCGCCGTGCAATTTATTGTCACACCCGATAAGAGTGGTATTTTCTGTAGTACTATTCTCATCAGTTTAATCCCTGTTACGTCCCCAATCTGGGGTCCATCTATTGAATTGATTTTTCGAACGGGGAGATGGTTAAAAAAACGCTGGCTCCCTTCCTTTTGTTTTAATCCACGGTCACTGCGTCTGCACCGTGCAATTTACTGTCACACACGAGTGGTGTCTTAACTAGTACTATTCATATCAGTTTAATCCCTGTTACGTCCCATATCAGGGATTGCCTTTTTTGAAAAAAAAATTCGTCCGGGTACCTTCCACAAATTTTTTGAAGGCCTCAGACTCCACCAGCTGGTATGGTAAAAGCTGGCGGGCTAAGACTTCCGTCAATCCAGCTGTCAGACGCCAGGCAAGGGGGTGACTGTGGCATTGGCTTCTTACGCTCAAACATGTCCTTAACAGACACCTGACTGTGGGCAGATGAGCAGGAACTGCTGAAGGTGAGAGGCGAAGTGGCGGTTGGTTGAGAGGGGGCAGGGAGGATAGCAGTGGTTGACGTGGCTGAAGATGCTGGACCAGGAGGAGCATGGTGGCTTTGAGTTTGTGTGCTGCTTGTACGCATGTGTTGATCCCATAGGCGTTTGTGATGTGAGATCATGTGCCTTCGCAAAGCAGTTGTACCAAGGTGGGTGTTGGACTTCCCACGACTCAGTTTCTTTTGGCACAGGTTGCAAATGGCATTGCTGTTATCAGAGGCAGACACACAAAAAAAATGCCACACTGCTGAGCTTTGCAATGACGGCATTCTAGTGGTGGCAACAGCATGCGTTGACTGGCGTGCTGTCTGGCTGACCCCGGGTGCCGATACATGCTCTCTGACTGTGCCACTAACTCCTTGCGACGTCCTCCCCCTGCTTCCAAGTTGTCTCCTCCTTCTCTCTGTCTCCCCTTCTGAACTTTCCCCCTCTTCTTCTCTTCGAGCAGGCACCCCCGTGGCATCCGTGGACACATCGTCATCATCAACCGCTTCACTTGTATCTGACACCTCAGCAAAGGAAGCAGCAGCGGGTACAACATCATCATCATCATCACACTCTACGTCCATGTGTGTAATCCTGCCTGACTGAGACATATCCCCGTAATCTACATCATCTGGCAATAATGGTTGCGCATCACTAATTGCATCCAACTGATGTGTAAATAACTCCTCTGACGGATCAAGTGAAGCGGCTGTGGTGGCTGTGGTGGTAGTGGTGGTGGTGGCGATGGGCGGGTGCGTGGTAACTTGAGAGCAGGTGACCAAAGCTGAGCTGGAGGAGGATGGTGCGACAAGGTTCTTAGCGGAAGCTGTTGAAGATTGGGTGTCCTGTCTAAGCCAGTCAACTATGTCCTCAGAATTTTTCGGGTTCAGGGTACGTGGCCTCTGAACACTAGGCATTATTCCAGGGCCAGTGGAAATCACAGCACCACGACCACGATGGCCCCTGCGGGGTGGTCTGCCTCTGCCTGTCTACGCGTGCTAGGTATTGTGCCACCCAGTATGAGTGGTGGTGGGCACTGGCAGTGGGCATACTACAGTCTGTGGAAGTCGGCCTGACACACACTGGCAGCAGGCAAGCAACTGAAATTAGACTAAAGTGTAAAAATGAAATGCCTTATTTATCGGCAAACTACTGTGCCACCCGGTATGAGTGGTGGTGGGCACTGGCAGTGGGCACACTACAGTCTGTGGAAGTCGGCCTGACACACACTGGCAGCAGGCAAGCAACTGAAATTACACTAAGGTGTAAAATTAAATGCCTGTGCCCAGGGCTGGGACAAGGTCCACCACCAACAGAGGCTGAGCTGCCCAAGTGCGCCCCCCCCCCCCTCCAACTTGTGGATGACACTGCTATGGGGGATCTGTGATGGATGACACTGTTATTGGGGAATCTGTGGATGACACATATGTGTCATCCACAGATCCCCCCTCCCCATAACAGGGTCCATGTAGGAATGACCCCCAATACAAGGGGTGAGGCTGTGGGGTTGTATCTGCTGTTTTGATGACAGCGCCAGCGGGGCCCGTGCAGTGACTGTATTCTACTACAACCCCCCCTCCCCCACACTGTATATAATCTTAACTATATAACTGTAGTGATTTACTACAGTTATATAGTTAATAAGATTACATCCAGTGAGCAGGGTGGATGGGGGGGGGGGTAGTAGAATACAGTCACTGCGCGGGCCCTGCTGTCATTATGAAATAGCATATGTGACCCCACCTCTTTTATTGGTGGTCATTTAGTAAATTAACCCTGTTTTTTTTGGGGGGTGGGGGGTGTCTGTGGGACAAATTTGTGTCATCCACAGATTCTCCCCATAACAGGATTCATTAAGTGAATGACCACCCAAATTGTGGCGACCCAATACATGGGAGTTGCATCTGCAGAGCTTTTGTATAATGCCACCCCACACTGTAGTGTCCCCCACACAGCAATGTCCGCCACACTGCCCCCCACACAGTAATGTCCACCACACTGCCCCCCACACAGTAATGTCCACCACACTGCCCCCCACACAGCAATGTCCGCCACACTGCCCCCACACAGTAATGTCCGGCACACTGCCCCCCACACAGTAATGTCCGCCACACTGCCCCCACACAGTAATGTCCGCCACACTGCCCCCACACAGTAATGTCCGCCACACTGCCCCCACACAGTAATGTCCGCCACACTGCCCCCACACAGTAATGTCCGCCACACTGCCCCCACACAGTAATGTCCGCCACACTGCCCCCCACACAGTAGTGCTCCCCACACTGCCCCCTGCACAGTAATGTCTGCCACACTGCCCCCACACAGTAATGTCCCCCACACTGCCCCCACACAGTAATGTCCACCACACTGCCCCCCACACAGTAATATCTGCCACACTGCCCCCACACAGTAATGTCCGCCACACTGCCCCCACACAGTAATGTCCGCCACACTGCCCCCACACACTAATGTCCGCCACACTGCCCCCACACAGTAATGTCCGTCACACACCCCCAACCACACAGCAGTGCCCCCACATAGTAATTTGTCATGCTCTCCCCCTCTTGTCATTCTCCCCCTCTTGTCATAATCCCCTCTTCTTGTCATGCTTTTTCTGCCCCCTGTCATTCTCCCCCATCTTTTCATGCTCTTTATACCCCCCATGTTGTCATGCTCTTTCTGTCCCCCATGTTATCATAGACTTCATGTAAGGGGGCCCGGCATTTTCACTGTACTTAATGCCGGGCCCGTCAGACGCTCCTCTCACCTCCATTATGTTCACTGCTCCAGGCTTCCGGGATCAGGCCCCAGCGCTGCCACACATTAAGCAGGTGGGCGGAGCCTAATGGAGGTCCGTTAGGCTCCGCCCACCTGCTTACTGTGTTTCTAGTTAGAGGCAGCAGGGCCTGATGCTGGAGGCCTGAAGCAGTGACCATAATGGAGGTGAGAGGAGCGCTCTGACGGGGCCCGGCTCAGGGAATGACAGGAGGGAGGGCTGAGCGGTTCCCCCCTGTCAGTCCCTCTCCCTCTCACCGGCCCCTGCATGCGCCCTGAGGCTGGAGCCTCCCCAGCCTCTGTGTCGGCCCGGCCCTGCCACCCGGTATGAGTGGTGGTGGGCATTGGCAGTGGGCACACTACAGTCTGTGGAAGTCGGCCTGACACACACTGGCAGCAGGCAAGCAACTGAAATTAGACTAAAGTGTAAAAATTAAATGCCTTATTTATCGGCAAGCTACTGTGCCACCCGGTATGAGTGGTGGTGGGCACTGGCAGTGGGCACACTACAGTCTTTGGAAGTGGGCCTGACACACACTGGCAGCAGGCAAGCAACTGAAATTAGACTAAAGTGTAAAAAGGAAATGCCTGTGCCACACGGTATAAGTGGTGGTGGGCACTGGCAGTGGGCACACTACAGTCTGTGGAAGTCGGCCTGACACACACTGGCAGCAGGCAAGCAACTGAAATTAGACTAAAGTGTAAAAATTAAATGCCTGTGCCACCCGGTATGAGTGATGGTGGGCACTGGCAGTGGGCACACTACAGTCTGTGGAAGTCGGCCTGACACACACTGGCAGGCAACTAACCTTAGATAAAAGGGTAAAAATTAAATGCCTTTTTTTGATGCTAAGTCCTGTACCACACGGGATGACAGGGGTGGGCACTGGCAGTAGGTACACTACAGTCTGTGGGCCTGCAGCTCCTCACACACAGGCAGGCCAGGCAACTGCAATATATATATGGAGAAAAAAAACAAAAGCAGACTAATGTTGCAGCCCTAAAAAGGGCTTTTTGGGGTGCTGTCAGGACGCTGTCCTTACAGCAGAGATCTGATGAGTCTTTCAGGACTGGAGTGGACACTGAATTCACTAGCCTAGCTATCGATTTCCCAATTAAATCAGCAGCAACTACACTCTCCCTCCTCTCACTAACCCTAGGTTCACACCTGAGCGTTTTACAGCGCGTTCAAACGCGCTGTAAAATGCTCAACACATGAAAACCAATGCATCCCTATGGGAGTGGTTCACACTTGAGCGTTTTACAGTGCGTAAAAACGCACTGTAAAACGCCCGACGCATAAGCTTGTTCAGGAGCGTTTTTTTGGGCGTTTGTCGCTCTTTTCCTCCCATAGACTTCAATGGGACTGCGCGTAAAACGCGCATTAAGGTGTAGATATGCCTTTTTCTATTGGTCTCCAGAATCACGAACGCGCGTTTGACGCGCGTTTCCTATTTTCAAAAATGCGCTAAAATACGCGCGTAAAACGAGCATTTCAAAAGCGCTCAGGTCTGAACCCAGTGTAAGACTGCAGCTTCAGAATGAATCTAAAATGGATGCTGTGCAGGAGGTGGGAGGGTCTGGGAGGGAGGGTATGCTGCTGTTTGGCTGGAATTTGTCTGCTGACTGTGAGGTACAGGGTCAAAGTTTGCTCAATGATGATGTATAGGGGGCGGACCGAACATCGCATATGTTCGCCCGCCAAGGCGAAAGCGAACAAGCTATGTTCGCCAGCGAATAGTTCGGGCCATCTCTAGTGACCAGTATCCTTTAGATTTGAAGAAGTCCTAGGTACATACTTTTGCAAAAAAATGTCCACATATTCAGAGACACGACTCGTTATTGAGACGATCCCTGACACTATCGGTCTGTCTGGGGGGCAGTCGGCATTTTTGTGGACCTTAGGTAAATAATATATAATAGGAGTCCTAGGATGTGCGTTATTTAAATATTGGTATTCTTTTTTACTCAGTATCCCATATGTTAGCCCCCTATCAAGGAGGCATTTGAGCTCCTTCTTATACTGGTTAATGGGGTCAGATTTTAGTTTTTTATATGTGATCTGATCACTTAAAATTCTGCGCATTTCCTGATCATAATCTTTTTTGTTGAGAATGACTATCCCTCCCCCCCCCACTTGTCATTGGGTTTCACAATTATTTCTGTATTTTTCTCCAGTTCTCTGAGTGCTGTTTTTTCACCTCTTATTAAATTGTCTTTAGTTCTTTCACTTTCCCCTATTTTTTCTAGACCCCTTAATACTTAGCCGAGCATGCTCACTCATCACTAGTCTAGAAGTTTCGGATAACTGCATGTGAATCCTTCCTCATGACAGAAAGCAGAGGTATTGACGTGACTTAATTAGAGCTACAACCCTTCATGTCAGGTGAAAACACTTAACATAGACCATTCATCTCTAATGCTTCTCAATACATCTCTAAGCTAAGTACTTGTTGCCTTCTCTGTTTGTTATTCTCTGGTGCATATTGTTTCTAGGCCTCAGGGAGACGTGGGTTCTTTCATCAGGGAAGGAACCAGCTGTCTCTTCTCCTGCTACCTATTCTAGGGCTCGTGAGTTTTAGCAGGGCATAGGTGTTGCGACCTGTGATGAGGGCGTGACTTGGTTTGGTGGCATGCTGTTGCCAGCGGTTATTTTCTGGTAGCTACACGTGTGGGCTATTGTGCGGTAGCCTCACATGCGTTTGCCATTGGCAACAGGTGTGCCACCACCTGTGGTTTGGTCATGATCCGTGGTCTCGCATGCTCTTGCCAGCGGCATCGTTTCTGGTTGCCGCACGTGTGGGCTATTACGTGGTAGCCTCACGTGCGGTTGCCGCTGGCAACTTTGAGCTTTAGAGCATGCGAGACACATTTGTTTGTGTGCACTTTCCCTGTGTGCGGTGTGCACAGGGTTAACATGTGTGTGCTGGGTTTGGTGGGTGTAACCTCAAGCCTCATATGTTCGTGTGTTGGAGCCTGAGGTCAGTTTGTTTGTCTCCAGCCATAGTGTGAGCATGTGCTGGAGGTTGCTGGTTGTTTCCCCTGTATTGTCTGTGGAAGCCACCCTTATTTGTTGTATTGATTGTTTCCCTTTCTCAGTTTGTGTGTCCCCTCCTGTGTGCTTCTGTTGGCACTTCCCCACCTGGTGTATGTTGTGATCGTGTGGGCTTTGTTTGGAGGTTTGTGTTGTGAAGTGTCTCCTCCGGAAGGGGGTTGCTTTCCCGGAGGGGTTTAAGCAAAGTCCAGACTGTGTGCTGCCTAGCCTGGAGACCCCAGGCATCTGGTGTCCGCTTGGGGGTCCAGGAGGTTCTGCTATTGGTTCAATCTCTGCTGAGGCAGGTAAGCCTGGGTATGTTAGGTTAGTTGTATTTCCCTGTTCACTTACCTGTCATGCAGGTTCATACACTGTCTTGCCACTGTCCTCTACTGGGCCTCTGGAGACACAGCTCATCCGTGGTCTAGAATGATTGTGTAGTGTCTGCCCTGTCTCTGTCTTCTAGGGATATGCAGGGATTCCTAGGACTCCAGGTTCGTGGGCATGAGCCTCCTTACCATCTCAGGTGGCTCACGCATTAGGAGTTTAGGGGCAGTCAAAGGAAATCGTCAGGAGCTGACCTGCTCCCTTGTTCCCTGCATCCCTGCCCAGTATTTGGGGACAATGTACGTTTCCCCCACTCCCCACCGTGACAATAGGTATGCAGCATATGAGTATTTCCGCATCACGAGTTACCCTCAGTTCATACCTGCGCATTTTACAGCGCGTTTGAACGCGCTGTAAAACGCTCAACAGGAGAAAACTCATGTTTCCCTATGGGCATGGTTCTCACCTGAGTGTTTTACAGCGTGTTTGAACGCGCTGTAAAACGCCCTACGCTCAAAGAAGTTCTTGAGCTTCTTTGGGGCGTTTTGTCGCACGTCTGCACCCATAGACTTCAATGGGAATGCGCGTAAAACGTGCGTAAAATGCGCGTTTAACACGCGTTAAAGTGTAGATATGCCTTTTTCAATTGGTCTCCAGAGTCACGAATGCGCGTATGACGCGCGTTTCCTATTTGCAAAAACGCGCTGTAATACGCGTGACAAAAACGCGCTTCTCAGAAACGCTCAGGTGTGAACCCAGGGTTAGGGAAAGGCCTATCGATTACTAGGAGGTCACCATCCCTGTACCTTAGCTTTTGAGGCCTAGACTGTTGTCTATTTGCTGTTGTGTGTATCTGGTGTTTTCCCCTTCCCCATAACCTGTGATATTATCAATCGGGCAAAAAAAAAAAGTTATCCTTTGTTTTTTCAGTGCAGCTATGGATACTATTTCTGCAATGGTCGATCGTATGCAGGGGATGTCTTTAGAGGTGGCTGTCCTCCGCACAGCCGTTGCACAGTTTCAGAGACCGCAGGCGGTCGGTTTCAGCAGCGGGAACCAGGCCTGACCTGAACTGAAGGTCCCTCTCCCAGAAATCATGCAAATTATATTTCAGACTATGTCCTAACTCTTCTGGGGACGAGAGTTAGAGAGTGGGGATTATTATTTCGTTGCTGAAAGATGATGCTCAATCTTGGGCTTTCTCTTTGCCAACCGGTTCACGATATCTCCGGTCGGTAGATGAATTTATTTAGAGCTCTGGGCCTTATCTACTATGACCCAGATCGGGTTTCCCTGGCCGAATCTAAGTTGCGTTGCTTGTGGCAGGGAGAGCGTTCTGCTCAGTCTTATTGCTCTGAATTTAGGAGGTGGGCAACTGATACGGAGTTGAATGACCCAGCTCTCCATAGCCAATTTTGTCAAGGGCTGTCTGAGAACCTGAACGACACCTTGGCATTTCGCAAAGATACAGTGTTATTGGAGGCGGCCGTGTCTCTGGCTGTGCATATTGATAGACGCCTGAGGGAGAGATCTAAAGTTCCTATCGCCTGGGACATATTATCATATGGGGAAGCGGCCTCTTTCAACACTCTGGTTCGAGTTCATGTCTGGCAATGAGCCAATGCAATTTGGTCAGGTCACACCTGAACCAGGTGATAAAAAATTTAGGTTTAAGAAAAGACTTTGCTTTTTCTGTGGTAAAGGAGGACATGTTGTTAACGTATGTCCTTATGTTGAACATCAAGGTAAAAATGAAAAAAAAATAAAAAAAATAATGTGTTTAGTCCTCTTCTAACTCTTGGTAGTGTGGATGGGGAATCTGAGAATGTACTTTTGTCATTTACCAGTAGTACCCGATTTCTCCTGCCTGCCAAGGTGGAGCTAGATTCCAAAACTGTGGAATTGGAAGTATTTATTGACGGTGGGGCAGGGGTTAACCTAGTTAACCCAGTTTGTCCGTATGCATGGTTTGACAACAAGCGCATTGGACAAAAATATTTCTGTGTTTGCGATTGATTCCGCCCCTCTCTCTCAAAAGTGTCTGTCTCAAATGGTGCAATTCATTTGAAAGGATCGCGGCACTCCTTCGTCTGTAGAAAATGTTCTTTATTCCACCTTTAAGTGCGACGTTTCGACTTTAATCAAGTCTTTATCAAGCATGCTTGATAAAGACTTGATTAAAGTCGAAACGTCGCACTTAAAGGTGGAATAAAGAACATTTTCTACAGACGAAGGAGTGCCGCGATCCTTTCTTGTTTGGTATCGTATTGGGGACCAATGGTCAGGTCCTAACATCGCAGGCACCGCCACTATATGGACTTTGGGTATTTACCTACAATGGTGCTGTCACCCCATGTATTTTTGCTTCAGCAATTCATTTGAATCCATTTCATGTTTTGTGATGGAGGGTTTGCCTGCTCCTCTGGTGCTAGGTTTACCATGGTTAACCAAACATAACCCTACCAACAATTGGCAAGCGAGACAGATTCTCGATTAGAGTGATTACTGCCTTGACAACTGTCTCAGCACGTCGCTTTCTGTTGCAACTACTAAATTGTTACCTTCTTTCCTTTCTTGTGTTTCCTTTCTTTTCTGATGTATTCTCTGAGGGTGGAGACCAGGAGTTGGGTCCTCATCGGGAGTATGATTGCCCCGTCACTTTATTCTCGGAGCTAGAGTGCCAAAGTCTTGGTTGTATAATCTTTCCGAACGCGAAAGAGTATATCACCGAGAATTTTGCTAAATCGCATTACTATCCGTGATCCCTATCCCCTTCCTTTGACCCCATTTATTTATTAAATCGGATTGTCGGTGCCAGGGCAAGGTGTTCTCTAAGTTGGATTTGAGGGGGGCATATAATCTGATAAGTCAAGGAAGGGGACAAATGGAAAAAAACAACCTTTAATACTCCTGAGGGTCATTTTGAGAATCTGTTCATGCCTTTTGGTTTGACCAATGCTCCTGCTGTTTTTTAATACTTAATTAATGACATCTTTCATCATCCGATGGGCAGGTTTGTGGTGGTTTATCTAGATGAAATTTAATTTATTCCCTTGATATGGAGACGCATGAGGACCACGTGAGACAGGTCTAACAGATCCTAAGAGAGAATAATCCATAAGCTAAAATGGAGAAGTGTGTATTTGCGGTCCCGTTGTTCGTATGGATATGGAAAAAGTCAGTGCTGTGTTGGACTAGGATCGACCCGAAGATCTGAAGGCACTCATGCGATTTTTGGGGTTCCCCAACTACTACCATAAATGTATCTTGAATTACTGAACTGTTGTTAAACCATTAACTGATATGACTAAGAAAGGCACGGATTTCTCAGTCTGGTCTGAAGAAGTATTACATGCTTTTTCAGCAATAAAGGAATGTTTTGCTTCTGCTTCTATTCTGATTAGTGATGAGCGGCAGGTGCCATATTCGATTTCGACGAAATTCGCGAATATTCGTATGAATATTCGTTTCATATTCGTCGAAATCGAATATTCGTCATTTTTCTAGTTATCGCGATTAACATGCGATTTAAATAATCGCATATTGCGATTTTAACTTAAGGCTACTTTCCTATTGGTTTCATATCTAGAATTAGCGAGGATGACGAATATGATGAATGTATTCGTCATATTCCTCAAAACGAAGATAACGAAGTATTCTACATCTTCGTTTTAGCAACCTATTCGTCAACTTCGCTAATTCTAGCAAATAGGAAGGTTGACTTTGACTATAGAGACAGCTGTGTTAAATTCGCTATGCGATTTTTTTTTTTTTAATAAATAGAATAATAATAATATAATATAATATAATAATTTTATTAAGTAATATAATTATTGTATTAAAAAAAAAAATCGCATAGCGAATTTAACACAGCTGTCTGGTAAGTCAACCTTCCTATTTGATTGCTAGAATTAGCGAATAGCGAAGTTGACGAATAGGTTGCTAAAACGAAGATGTAGAATACTTCGTTATCTTCGTTTTGAGGAATATGACGAATACATTCGTCATATTAAGCTATTCGCTAATTCTACCAAGCCAACCATAACTTCCGTGCTCATGGAGCGTCCCCATCACCATGGGAACGTCTCCATATACTAAAATGTACTGTCGGATTTGAGGAATTACGTTGAAATCGCAATGCGATTAATTCAAGTTATATTAATCGCATTGCGATTTCAACTTAGAGCTGGGTTTATAATGGGTCAGCTTGCTAGAATGAGAACGAAGTTAACGAATATGGAATATAGCAGCAGTGCTAAGTTGAAATCACAATGCGATTAATTTAACTTAAAGTATTCGCATTGCGATTTCAACTTAGCACTGCTAGTGCATAGCTATATTCCATATTCGTTAACCCTTTGGCATACTCCTCCCCACAAGCGTCCCGTCACCATGGGAACGCCTGGTGGTTAGAATATACCATCGGATCTGAGTTAGATCGTGAAAACTCAAATCCGATGGTATATTCTAACACAGAAGCGTTCCCATGGTGATGAGGGCAGCTAAGTAAATATACCAACACGCGCATACATACCGGCTCCCTGCTGCCTGGAGGCACCTGTCCTCTGACAGGGCACTGTGATCTGCACTATTAACCCCTCAGATGCCGCACCTGAGGGGTTAATAGTGCGGATCTAGCACCCTGTCAGAGGTCGGGTGCCGCCGAGTAGCAGTGCTTCTCCCACTATTAAAATCATTAATGGGCAGTGCGCCTAATTCCCCCTCACCAGTATTACAAACAATAATTGGTGGCCAGTGCGATCCCCCTATTAAACATCATTGGTGGCCAGTGTGCGCCGACAATCCCTCCCCCGTATTAATTATCGCTGGTCAGTGCGCACTCAATCCCCCTCCCTCCCCAGTAAAAAATCATTGCTGGCAGTGCGCCCTCCCTCTCCCCCTCCCATCATTGGTGGCAGCGGCAGCTCCGATCAGAGTCCCAGCAGTGTAATGCTGGGGCTCCGATCGGTTACCATGGCAACCAGGACGCTACTGCAGTCCTGGCTGCCATGGTTGAGTTAGTCAGCATTGTACTTACCTGCGCTGGGCCGCGGGCGCTCCTTCTTCTCAAACTCACAGTTTGAGGGGAGGAGCCCGGCGCGCAGTAAGTACAATGCTGACTAGCAACCATGGCAGCCAGGACTGCAGTAGCGTCCTGGTTGCCATGTGACTGATCGGAGCCCCAGCATTACACTGCTGAGACTCTGATCGAGCTGCCGCTACCTGATGATGGGGAGAGGAGGCGCACTGCCAGCAATGATTTTTACTGGGGAGGAGAGGGATTGAGTGCGCACTGACCAGCGATAATACGGGGAGGGATTGTCGGCACACTGGCACCATGATGTTTAATAGGGAGATCGGCACTGGCCACCAGTATGTTTGTAATACTGGTGAGAGGAATTAGGCGCACTGCCCATTGATGATTTTAATAGTGGAGGAGCACTGCTGCCGGCGGCACCCGACCTCTGACAGGGTGCTGTGATCCGCACTATTAACCGCTCAGGTGCGGCATCTGAGGGGTTAATAGTGCAGATCACAGTGCCCTGTCAGAGGACAGGTGCCTCCAGGCAGCAGGAGCCGTATGTATGCGCGTGTTGGTATACTCTAACTTCAAGCGTCCCCATCACCATGGGAACGCCTCTGTGTTAGAATATACCATCGGATTTGAGTTTTCACGATCTAACTCAGATCCGATGGTATATTCTAACCACCAGGCGTTCCCATGGTGACGAGGCGCTTGTGAGGAGAAGTATGCCAAAGGAATTTAACTGTACTGTTTGGAGGGGAAAAAGACGAATATTCTAAAAATGTCAAAACGAATATATTCGCTATAGTGCTATATATTCGTTTTTTAGAATATTCGTCTTTTTTCAACATCTAAAGTCATGATTCCTCCCTGCTTCTTGCTTGTGGGCCGATGACTCATTGACCCACAAGCATTTTAAGCAGGGAGGAATCATTTGTTCAGATGGAAAAAATGACGAATATTCGATATAACGAATATATAGCAGTATATTCGCAATATTCGCGAATTATCGAAGTTGCGATATTCGCGATTAATATTCGCTATTCGAATATTCGCGCTCAACACTAATTCTGATGCAACCTGATGTGTCACAACCATTCATTGTGGAAGTTGAAGCACCAGAGGTAGGGTTTGGAGCAGTCTTGTCGCAGGGTTTTTCTCCTAGCAAATGGCGTCCTTGTGTTTTTTTCTCTTAACCACTTCAGCCCCCCTAGCTTAAACACCCTTAATTACCAGCCACTTTTTACAATTCTGCACTACACTACTTTACCCGTTTATTGCTCCGTCATGCAACTTACCACCCAAATGAATTTTACCTCCTTTTCTTTTCACTAATAGAGCTTTCATTTGGTGGTATTTCATTGCTTTTAACTTTTTTTGCTATTAATCAAAAATGAGTGAATTTTTTGCAAAAAAATGACATTTTTCACTTTCTGTTGTAATTTTTTTTTTAAACTAACTTTATATATAAATATTTCTCAAAATTTATTGTTCTACATGTCTTTGATAAAAAAAAAAAATCCAATAAGTGTATATTTATTGGTTTGGGTAAAAGTTATAGCGTTTACAAACTATGCAAAAAAGTGAATTTCCTCATTTTGAAGCAGCTCTGACTTTCTGAGCACCTGTCATGTTTCTTCAGGTGCTAGAATGTCAGGATAGTATAAATACCCCCAAATGACACCATTTTAGAAAGAAGACACCCCAAAGTATTTGTGGAGGGGCATGATGAGTTCATGTATGATTTCTTTTTTTTTTCACAAGTTAGCGGAAAATGACACTTTCTGAGGAAAAAAAAAATAGTTTATATTTCTGCTAACTTCTGGAAAAAAAAAAAAAAAAAAAATCTCCCATGGACTCACTATTCCCCCTTAGCGAATACCTTCGGGTGTCTACTTTCCGAAATGGGGTCATTTGTGGGGTGTGTTTACTGTTCTGGCATTTTGGGCGGGGCTAAATTGTGAGCAGCCCTGTAAAACCTAAAGGTACTCGTTGGAATTCGGGCCCCTTTGCTCACCCAGGATGCAAAAAAGTGTCATTCATGTGGTATCGCCTTACTCAGGAGAAGTAGGGCAATGTGTTTTGGGGTGTATTTTTACATATACCCATGTTGGGTGAGAGAAATATCTCTGTAAACTGACAACTTTGTTTAAAAAAAAAATTAAAAAGTTGTCATTTACAGAGATATTTCTCACACGCAGCATGGGTATATGTAAAGATACACCCCAAAACACATTGCCCTACTTCTCCTGAGTACGGCGATACCACATGAGTGACACTTTTTTGCAGCCTGGGTGCGCAAAGGGGCCCAAATTCCAATGAGTACCTTTAGGATTTCAAAGGGCATTTTTACGCATTTAGATTCCAGACTTTTTCTCACGCTTTAGAGACCCCTAAAATGCCAGGGCAGTATAAATACCCCACAAGTGACCCCATTTTAGAAAGAAGACACCCCAAGGTATTCCGTGAGGGGTATGGTGAGTTCATGTAAAATTTTATTTTTTGTCACAAGTTAGTGGAATATGAGACTTTGTAATAAATAAAAAATATCAATTTCCGCTAACTTGTGCCAAAAAAAAAAAATTCTGTGAACTCGACATGCCCCTCACAGAATACTGTGTGTGAGAAATATCTCTAAAGCCCCTTTTATATGGGTGAGTTTTCCGCGCGGGTGCAATGCGTGAGGAGGACTTATTGCACCCGCACTGAATCCGAACCCATTCATTTCTATGGGGCTCTGCACATGAGTGTTGTTTTTCACGCATCACTTGTGCGTTGCGTGAAAATCGTAGCATGTTCTATATTCTGCGTTTTTCATGCAACGCAAGCCCCATAGAAATGAATGGGGCTGCGTGAAAAACGCATTGCATCCGGATACACTGCTTTGCGTTGCGTTTTTCACGCAAGTAACTTAGCAACACTCCAGGGATATCAGATAGAAAGTAGGAGTTGCTGTGTGTTTGGCTTGAGCTGCAGACAAGCCTGAACTTGGCTGCCGGAATTTTCCTCCCTTGCGGAGTCCTCCACAAGTGCAAAATGCCCAAGACACCCCGCTCAATGGATGTTGAGAAGCTGATAATCCTGTTGCAGGACAGGCCCTGCCTCTGGGACCTGCGTTCAGCGGATTACCAGGACCGCTACAAAAAAGATGCGGCCTGGGTTGAGGTGACCAAGGAGCTGTTTGGGTCAATCTGGAACCAATCCAAAGGCCAAAGGCGCAGCAATCTGAGTAAGTTGACAATATATGCATGTTTGAGCTTTGTTATCCTCCCTAGTATATAGGGGCTTGTTATACGTTATCCGCTGCTGTAATGTATCTTTGTGTGATGCTTTATTTTTTATATTTTTTATTCAAAGTGGAAGAGGTCAAGAATCGTTGGCGAAGCTGCAGAGATCAGTTTCGCAAGGAACTAAAACAGCATGAGCGGAGTGGTTCAGGCCTACCCAAGAAAAGGGCATATATTTACAAGGAGCAACTAATGTTTCTCCGTCCTGTAATGGAGCTGCGTCCGTAAGTACAATCTGACCACTACATATTTCTCAATGCACACTGTATGTAGATTATGTCGTTATTCTGCTTGGTACCAGTTGTTAAAGTAGAAATGTCATAGTTGCCAATAGCAACCATTCTGATTACTTCACGTAAAATCCAAAGTTATGCTACAGGCTGACCACAGGATTTTTATTTGTTTATATGTTCACCTATGACACTTCTAATATACCAAATCTTGATAAATGAACCCATAAGTCATGTGTTTTGAGATTCTTGATGTAATTGTATTAAGCTTGAAATTATATTTCCATCCTTAATAACCCTAATCTAACTCAATTTGGGTGAATGGCACTTTAAACTGTCCCTGCTGGCCGGTGCTTTGTGCACATAGCAGCAAGGAGGTCACCATGCCAGTCATAGCTTCAGTTCCATCTTGGCTTCCATGTTAACTGATCGTAGCCTAAAGATTATATTCCTGGGGCTCAAAACAGACACTCGACCACCAATGAGGACGGGAGGGGAGAGTGTACCCTTGGGCCCCTGGCCCCAATGTTTTTTATTGTGGGGATGGGGGTGGGGAAGGGACAGTATGACACCAATGACATTTTATGCTTATGATGTGTGTGGGCGCCAGCATAATTACACAGCTGGCACCCTGCCTCTGACAGGGCGCTGCAAACATCGGCAGTTAACCCCTCAGGTGTCGCATCTGAGGGATTACACTGTTGAAGAACTATGCACCCTGTCACAGAGGCCGGCTAGCCATGTGATTGTGCCTGCGCACCCGCCTCATGTATCCGACATTAATTTACAGGCTTGGAGCATTGCTCACGTCCATCATCCTCTCTATCCTCATTGACAGCGGCACAGGGTGGAGGGAGCGAGTGACTCCTTCTCCCCTGTTCTGGTGATGTGACCTTGAGCACCCAGAGAGTACCACGCTCCATGATCTCTGATACTAGCCTATGCGTTCGCTCAGGCCTGGATCGTTACCAAGCAAAATTCGGAAAATTGAATCCTTCCCAGGAGCAAAGTGTGCTTTGGTTAGATAATTGTTGATACCCAAAACTGCTCAAGAATGTAAACATTGACTGTAATCTTGTAACTACTAAATAGTGTTAATATAGTAACCGGCATCTGGTGGCGAATCCCCACCCCCTTTGGCTCCACCCATCCGGCCTAGAAGACGGCCAGTGCCTCCTGCCGAGACAAGTGTGAACACACAGGTTCTGGATTATTTGTCGCAAGCTCGGCAGGAGGATCACCATGATCATTTTGGCCGGAGTATTGCGCATTTTTTGCGCCAGCTGCCTCCCCATCGATTGCTCCGAACAAGACGTGCCATCGAAATTGTTCTGGAGGAATCGACTCCCCCCAATGATCCTACCCAAATGTATCGGGCCCTTGAAAATTTAAGCCTCCATGGCAAAATGTTTGGCCCCCAACCAAGGCCACTTCCTCCCGCACCACCACAATACCATCCTCCAAGGGATGATTATGTCCCACCTGTGCCCCCATGTGGGCCACCTTACCAGGGCCAACCCACATATGGCCTCTTCATCCTCCCAACCTGACCCATCCCAGTACTCTCAGCCCCCCTCCCAGCCAGCTCAAGCACCATTCCCTGGCCCTCAGTATCAGGGCCCACCCTCGCCACCTGAGCGGTATTTTAGTTTATAATTTGTTAAATCTTTTGGCACATCAGTTTTTTTTATTTGTAAAGTTTATACAAAAAGGTGAAGAGACTCTCTTTATTATGTGAATAAACATACTTTTATTTTGCCTACTTGTATTGTGATGTAACTTTATTGTGCTAAATTATTCCAAAACATTACACCTCACGTGTTGTGAACATCACACATGCATTGATAATTTTTATTACATGATAATCATGACTAGCCAACTTTTGTAAAAGCAGTAAAATTATTCCTTCATTCACATAAAACCTTTGACACTTGCTAGTAATGAGGTATTAGTACATATTTCACATCACATGTTGCCAAAAAGGTAGATAAGCCAAATATGTTAGCTCGCAACCCACATCAAGGGTCCTCATTATCTTGTGAGTCCCTAACTAACAAATGGCAAAACTAACTAAAAAATAACCATCCTGGTTCATCCACAAAATACTGCCCCCCCCCCAAAAAAAATAAAAAAGCACTACTGGTGAGAAGGGAAAGAACCAATAAGGGACAAAAAATAATCGGCAAATAACTCTCTCACTCTGAGTCCAGCAAGTCCAGATCGTCCTAGTTGGATAGTGTCGCTTCCTGATGGTAGACTTTCGACTTGGGCGTCTTCATCAGGTGTGGCCTCATAGGTGCTTATGTAGTTATGCAGCACTAAACACGCCTTGATAACCACATTAACATTTTGGGGGGCCAGCTGGATGGGCGACAGGAAAACACGCCACTTATGTGTGAAAATACCAAAGGCACACTCCACAAACCTTCTGGCTCTACTTAACCGATAATTAAAAGTGTGCCTCTTGGCATCCAACCCTCGTCTAGGAAAGGGCCGCATGAGTTGGCTAGAAAGGGAAAAACCCTCGTCCCCTACCACCACATAAGGCGCTGGTGGGCCAGTAGAGCCAGGAAGGTTTGCTGGCTGTGGTACGTCCAGTTGGTTGGACTGAAGCCAGCGACCCATCCTGGAAGCTCTGAAGATGCGAGCATCTGCAGTACTTCCATAGGACCCAATATCTACAATTATAAACCTGTAGTTTGTGTCAGCCAAGGCCAACAAAACTACAGAGAAAAACTGTTTATAATTATAGTATTGGGACCCGGAGTTGGGTGGCTTCTTAACCCGTATGCTTCCCGGTAAAGGGCATGTCACGACTGTGACTGATCCAGATAGGTCTGGGAAGAGAAGGTCGCAGCGACTTGCTACTCGCGATAGCTTGTGAGTTTGCTTCGTGGTTCAGGGTATGTCATCCGGGTTTTGCCTTGTGAACCTTTCTGTCCTGACTGGGAGTTTGTAGGCATTCTTCTCAGGTGAGTGCTGTCTGCCACTCCCAGCTACTATATTAGTTTCAGTTTCACTTGCAGTCATTGCCAGATATAGTCCTTACTTCCAGTGCTATTCTGACCTTTGAAGGAGAACGTTTGACGGTATTGCTGTGGAGCTCTTGTCTGGCGTGGACTGTCGTTGTTGGGATCATCTTCTCTGCTCGTGACTGGATAAGTCTATCTCTGCTGGAGATTGTTTGTTTGTTTGTTTGTTACTGTATTCCCCTGTTGTTCTCCTAGACATGAGTGATGGTGACTAGTGCTCCCATCTGCCTTTCCTCAGTCTAGTCTTCTTAGAGTGACTCAGGGTTTAGGCATCCTGCTCGCCGCACGGGTTCACACCCCGTCTAGGGTATCAGGGCAGACAGGTGCCAGCGTAGGGTTTATCAGGGGTGGCCGTTCTATTTCCCATCCGTAGATAAGGGTCCCCCTTCCCCTTCGTCTGGTGCGACACGACTGCTGCTGGGATAGCGGTCGTGACAGGGCACCAATACAATTTGGGAATTGAGCCCTCTCCAGGAAGCCCTGGGCTATATCAAGCCACTGCTGCCTGGTCGGATGTGGCAGCACCGAAGCCTTCAGTCTCATCCAAATGGCAGAACATGTAGCCCGTACAACGCCAGTTATTGTAGAGGTGCCCATACGAAACTCAAAATGTAATGCCGAAAAAGAATGTCCTGTCGCCAGATATCTGCCAAAAAAAAAAAAAAAAACTAGACATTTAGTACAATAATTGACATTATCTAAAGCTAATGTCTATATGGCAAGTTGCATTTCAAATAGGCCCCATTCACACTTTGGCAGTGTCTAAGCTTTCTATTCCTAGATAGGTTCATGTCTAAAAAAACATTTTACTTAAAAACATTCAACAACACACAGTTGACGTATCCTCATCATAATAGCCAGGATTTGCATAATTTACCTAAGCAGAACTGAAATCTGGTGTGACTAGACAATTACTTGGTAGGACACCTACTGACTTTTAAACCAAATTGCCCCGGGCAAATGCACACACAATATATTAATTAAAAGGAACAAACTAAAAATCCAAGATTCATACTATTTAAGTCCTTATACATAAAACACGTTCAGTTCTGAAAAGACAGGTCATGTATGAGTCAGATAATATATCGTCTTACCTTAAAGTAATAATAAGACGTTCTTCAGGTGATACACTCCGCCGCATGTTGGTGTCCTGGAAAGTCAAGGCAGGCCTCAACTCCCCCAACAGCCGATCAAAGGTAACCACCGACATGCGGCAATAATTGAAGAACTTTGGAGGGTGCACACGGAGGTCACTGTACAAGCCTGCAAATTGACCTTTGCTGGCCTGCTGCAAAATTATGGGATGCACCCACATCCGCTTCCTCTGCGGTTCCTCCTCAATCATTGCTGGCTGCTTGCCCAAACAGCGGAACACCAGCCAGTGCAACCACACATGGTCAGTTGTGGACAGGGTGAAAGTGAACATCCTGCAGAGGAAAATCCCAAAACACACACACCAACCAGACGTCAAAAACTCCCCAAACAAATGGAGCTGTCCAAAAAAAACATGCATGCTGGGAGTATTTATATGTGTTGACTGTCACAGGTGAATGTAGTGGATGGATCAGTTTTTTTTCACGCGTGTGAAAAACGCACGACATTCGCATGTCACACGCGCGGGAAAAACGCATGAACGCGACGCAATCGCATACAAAACTGACAGCACTAGCAAACAAAATCGCACCTTTTTTCCTGAACGCATCCGGATCAAATCCGTGACGCCCGTGTGAAAGAGGCCTAAATGACAACTTGAAAATTTTTTTATACAAAGTTGTCAATTTACAGAGATATTTCTCTCACCCAGCATGGGTATATTTAAAAATACACCCCAAAACACATTGCCCTACTTCTCCTGAGTACCGCGATACCACATGTGTGCCACTTTTTTGCAGCCAATGAGTACCTTTTAGGCCCCTTTCACACGGGCGAGTTTTACGCGCGGGTGCAATGCGTGAAGTGAACGCATTGCACCCGCACTGAATCCTGAGCCATTCACTTCTATGGTGCTGTGCACATGAGTGGTGATTTTCACGCATCACTTTTGCGTTGCGTAAAAATCGCAGCATGTTCTATATTCTGCGATTTTCACGCAACGCAGGCCCCATAGAAGTGAATGGGGATGCGGGAAAATCGCAAGCATCCGCAATCATGTGCGGATGCGTTGCGATTTTCCCGCATGGTTGCTAGGATACGATCGGGATGGGGACCCGATCGTTATTATTTTCCTTTATAACATAGTTATAAGGGAAAATAATCGCATTCTAATTACAGAATGCAATGTTCCCCGGGCTATAGAGGGTTAAAAATAATAAAGAGTTAACTTACCTTCTCCCATTGTACGCGCAGAGCCCCAGAACGTCTTCTCTCTTGATGGTTGGGATGCTTGAGGACCTGTGGTGACGTCACAGGGTCACATGGTCCAATCATAGAAGCATTTGAGTGGACCATGTGACCCATGTGATCCTGTGACATCACGGCAGGTCCTTCATCCAATGTTGCATTCTGTAATTAGAATGCGATTATTTTCCCTTATAACTATGTTATAAAGGAAAATAATGACATATACAGAATACTCATCCCGAAACCAGACTTCAGTGATGAAGTCTAACTTCGGGTCTGGGTACCAAGCATGCGGATTTTTTCACGCGCGTGCTAAATGCACTACAAACGTTAGCACACGCCCGGAAAAATCGTGGCGATTCCCGCAACGCACCCGTCTCTTATCCGGGCGTCAAACAGGACGCCCGTGTGCAAGAGGCCTTAGGATTTCACAGGGCATTTTTACGCATTTGGATTCTCACACTTTAGGACCCCTAAAATGCCAGGGCAGTATAAATACCCGACATGTGACCCCATTTTGGAAAGAAGACACCCCAAGGTATTCCGTGAGAGGCATGACGAGTTCACAGAAAAAAAAATAATTTGGCACAAGTTGATATATATATATATATATATATATATATATATTTTTTTTTTTCTTTTTTTTTCTTTTTACAAAGTCTCATATTTCCACTAACTTGTGACAAAAAATAAAATTTTACATGAACTCACCATACCCCTCACGGAATACCTTGGGGTGTCGTCTTTCTAAAATAGGGTCACTTGTGGGGTTTTTGAACTGCCATGGCATTTGAGGGTCTCCGCAATCATTACACGTATGGCCAGCATTAGGAGTTTCTACTATTCTCCTTATATTGAGCATACGGGTAATGAAATATTTTGAAATTTTTTTTCCGTTCAGCCTCTGGGCTGAAAAAAATAAATAAAAAATGAACGGCACAGATTTTTTCTTTCGAATCGATCAATGTGGATGAAAAAATCTCTGCCAAAATCGGTGAGTGCAGTGCGGTGGGCTGGGCGCTAACTACCTAACAAGTAGCTAGCTAACTGGCGGTGATAAGGGACCCTTATGCCCCATTCACACGTCCGAAATTCTGTTTGCGGAACGGAATTGCGGACCCATTCATTTCTATGGGGACAGACTTTGTCCCGCTCGGATCCGGAATTGCAGATCCGCACTTCCGGGTCTGCTCTTCCGTTCCGCAAAAATATAGAACATGTCCTATTCTTGTCTGCAATTGCGGACAAGAAAAGGCATTTTCTGTATAGTTCTGGCAATGTGCGGATCTGCAAAATGCGGAAAGCACATTGCCGGTGTCCGTGTTTTGCGGATCCATCGATCCGCAAAACACATATGGACATGTGAATGGAGCCTTATAGGGGGGTGATCAATGACAGGGGGGTGATCAGGGAGTCTATATAGGGTTATCAGGGGTTAACAAGGGGTTAATAATTGACGGGGGGGGGGTGTAGTGTGGTGCTTGGTGCTACTTTACATAGCTACCTGGTCCTCTGTTGGTCGATCCCAGCAAATGGGACCACCAGAGGACCATGTAGCAGGTATATCAGACGCTGTTAACAAAACAGCGTCTGATATACATCTTTGATTTAATTTAATTAACTTCTACAATCCGCCCGCGCGTCAACGAGGAGTAACTGGGCTTCCAAGATCACGCGATCCTGCGTGCGGTGGTCCAGAGAAGGTTAAAAACTCTCTTCTGCCAAAATAAATTCTGATGTAGGTAACAGAGAGTTGTTGGCCATTAAATTGGCTTTTGAGGAATGGCGTCATTGGTTGGAAGGAGCAATTCATCCTATTACGGTAATTACTGATCACAAAAATCTGGCCTACGCTGAGTCCGCTAAATGTCTGAACCCAAGGAAGGCCAGATGGTCATTGTTTTTACTGGATTTAATTTCATTGTCACTTATCGCCCTGGGATTAAAAACGTGAAAGGAGATGCCTTGTTGTGTAACTTACCCTGGGGGTGATTCAGAAGATCCTCCTCTGATATTGGCTGATGGGATGGTTGTATCCCCCCCTTATCCTGAACTTGAGGCAGAGGTGTTCGAGGCCCAGGAGAGTTGTTTGTCCCTTCGGAACTACGACACAAGGTGCTTAAGGAACATCACGATACTATTCTTACGGGACACCCTGGGAGCAGATCAACTGTGGATCTAATTTCTCAGAGATTCTGGTGGCCAGGGTTACATAAATGTGTTGAGGGCTATGTGGCAGCTTATAAGACTTGTGCGCGTGCTAAGGTGGCTCAAACTCTGCCTTCAGGATCTCTACTTCCCTTATCTATCCCATCCCGACCCTGGACTCATTTTCCATGGACTTTTTCACAGATTTGCCCAATTCCTTTGGGAAAACTCTGATTCTGGTGGTTGTTGATTGCCCCTAGCAATGGACTACAAGTGCAGGATGTGCTCCCCTATATACTTGCACAACTGCATATAGGTTGAGCATATCCTGCTTGTTTTACATCACACCACGTTTTCTAATGGTTTGTATAATGTTTGGAGGTGTATAAACTCCGATTTAAATGTGCCTGCTTTTCATCTACAGGCTACATTCAGGTGCAGCTGGTAGGCTCTGGGCCATATTAGCTGGTCTCGGGTGGGGCTCACAGGCACCCCCCACCTCCCATTGCAAGCATTTTTATGGACTGGTGCCCAGAACTAAACCGCTTATTCCAGGTGAGGCCGCACCAATGCTTTGTATTATGGCAAAATTACATCCCTGCCCCGCGAGTCCCAGGGGCGGACATATCGCCTGTGCAGTCAGTTCAGCTGCACAGGGGCCCAGAGAGGGAGGGGCCCTTCCCACTGCCAGCTGAGGTGTTTTTTATTTTATTATTCTTTCCCTCCCTTCCTCTGTAACCTGGTCGCATTGGGGTGGAGGTTGGGGATTGGGGCGTTTGGGGTGAGGGGTTGAGGGCTGATTATAACTTACTGAATTAGCTGCCCGTTCTGCCTATACTGCATAGGACCTGCGATGACATCATAGTCATGTGACCTTTTCAACACTGGCAGTGGTGGTAGGACCTGTGTTGAGGTCACCATCATGTGACCAGTGCAGAAAAGAGGCAGCGCTCAGCAGTGGAGACATGTGAGGCCATGGAAAGAGTGTAAGTACCAGAGAAATGCTGGAAGATGCGGTTCTCCATATTGTACCTCGTCTCTGATTAGTGGGGGGGGAATATGTTATTTAACTGGGACTGTATGTTAGAGGGGCTAAAGGGAGAAGATGGTTGTTACTTACATGGGACTGTATGTTACAGAATATTGGAGGGAGATGACTGGAGTTATATACATGGGACTGGATATTATAGAGGACTGGAGGGTAAGGAGTGATGTTATTTACATTGGACTATGTGTTGGAGGGGCTGAAGGAGGGGATTTAAGTTATTTACATGGGACTGTATGTTATAGAAGACTGTAAGGAAGAGAAGTTTTTTTACATGGGACTGTATCATATAGAAGACTGGTGGGAGAGGGCTGGTCTTATTTACACGGGACTGCATGGTATAGAAGACTGGAGGGAGAGGGGTGATGTTATTTACATGGGACTGCATGGTATAGAAGACTGTAGAGGGAGGAAAGGCATTATAATTTATGGGGGTACTACAGGGAAGATTATCACTCCAGGGGGTACTGCATGAGGTATTATTATTACTGGGGGCACTGCAGGGATCATTATCAATACTGTGGGCAGTGATGGCGGCATTACCACTGAGGGCTCCATAGGAGTGAATTACAGATTGGCCTTATTTGTATTAGGGGTGCCTTATTAGTACTGAGGGCATATGGTGGTGTTGGTGGTGGTGGTGGGGGTGTTCCATCTAATGGATGGGCTTTAGAGCTGCTCATCAGTCCCGTGACGTCACTGAGAACACTGCTAGGGCCGTAAACAAGGGCCAAGAGAGATCATCGGAGTATGAAATATCAGAAGGCCTGAGCAGGGGATATAGAAGGGGATATGTCCAGGGTCAGCTCTGAACCTGGACAACTGCTTTAAAGGGCATCTGTCAGCAGATTTGTCCCTATGACACTGGCTGACCTGTTACATGTGCACTTGACAGCTGAAGGCATCTGTGTGGGTCCCATGTTCATATGTGCCCGCATTCCTGAGAAAATGCTGTTTTAATTTATGCAAATTAGCCTGTTGGCGCAACGGGGGAGTTGTCATTACACCAAGAAGCTCCAGTTTATTTGCAACTGTCTCTCCCTGTCTACTTTGACAGGGACTGGCAGTGAAAATGTAATCACGACTGGCCATGTCAAAGTGCAGAGGGCGCAGCAGTTACAGAGAGAGCGGAGCCTCTAGGAGTAATCGTAACGACCCTGTTTGCATATAATAAAACATTTTTCTCAACAATGAGAGCACATATCTGGCCATAGCTACTGTGAGGAGGGCACATATCTGGCCATAACTATTTTGAGGAGGGAACATATCTGGCCATAACTACTGTGAGGAGGGCACATATCTGGTATAACTACTGTGAGGAGGGCACATATCTGGGCCATAACTACTGTGAGGAGGGCACATATCTGGCCATAACTACTGTGAGGAGGGCACATATCTGGCTATAACTACTGTGAGGAGGGCACATATCTGGCTATCACTATTGTGAGCAGGGCACATATCTGGCATAGCTACAGTGAGGGAGCACATATCTGGGCATAGCTACAGTGAAGGGGCACAGTGTGGGCATTACTACTATGTGCAGGTACAGAGGGGGAATAATTATTATGTGGGGGCATTATAAATATAATTACTGTAAACATATTGATCTATATTCTCAATATGTTATTTATTTGCACATATATATTTATATTTGTATGTGTGGTTTGGTGAGGGGGGGGGGGCAGGTACATTCCTTGCACAGGGGCTCTCTGCTGTCTGTGTCCACCCCTGGCGAGTCCATACCTTTTTTAATACAAGACAAAACTATGTTGGCCTTTGTCCAAGTCAGCTTGTAACTTATTAACATTTCCCATAGACTGGACCGTATTACAAAGTTTGGTATCATCTGCAAAAATAAAAACAGCACTACTGCTCCCATCCTATATTTCATTAATGAATTAGTTACAGGAAAACTGTCTCTTTTTTTTTTATTTGTGAAATGTATCGGGGAAGTGATACTGACCATTTTTGTAATATACTTTAATTTCTGAAATTGTACATTTCTATTAGAATATAAGCCCTAAAGTGGCCCATTTTGAGCCTTAGCAACACTCCTCTGCCTTCTGTTTACATAGCTCAACAGTGACTGTTATTTAAACAGAAGACAGAGGGATATTGCTAAGGCTTAAAATGGGCCACTTTAGAGCAAATTATCTAATAGAAATGTACTGTACAATCTCAGTAATTAAAGTTCATTACAAAGATGATCAGTATCACTGCCCCTAAACACTACACAAATAAAAAAAGAATGACAGTTATTCTATGAATAATAGCGGACTCAGCACCAAACCTTGTAGTTCACCGCTTATAACCATTCAGAGTAGGAATCATTGACCACAATTCTATGGATACGATCATGAAGCCAATTTTCAATCCAATTACAAATTATATTTTCTAAACCAACAGAGCTCAATCTACTGTGTTATAATATCCCTCAGTAGTGCCCCAGCAGTTATAATGGCATTGCTGCCCAGTACTGCCCCTTGTATTACCCAGTAATTATAATACCCCAGTAGCTATAATACCCATTGTAGTGCCCAGTAGTTATGATGCCCCACAGTAGTGTCCCCAATAGTTAACATAACCCCTATAGTGCCCCCAGTAGTTTAAATGCCCCGTATACTGCAACAGTAGTCATAATGACCTTAAAGTTCCTCAGTAGTTATCATGCCTCTGCTATTAATAGTGTCCCAGTAGTTATAATGCCCCTGCCCATGTAGTGTCCAGCAATTATAGTTCCCCAGTAGTATGTTTTGCCATAAAATTTGCATACCCACCTCATTCCCACTGTCATAGCAATGCAGATCACAGGCATTTTCCAGCCTGTGGCTTGAGTTGCCTACATCCTGGCATAGGTAGTCGCAGTGACACCATTGCACAGCCTGCCCATCTCATGCAACCTCTAATAGTCTTCAAGACTCGTGGTGTGTTACCTATAAGAGTGTTTGTTACTATACTGGTGAAAACTGCTGGATTTCAAGGCAGAAGAATGAGCAGAATGAGGAAAGGAACAAATGGTCGATGTCCTCAGCAGAACTATTTGGAATGTAGATGAGGTAAGAATCCAACTGGGAGAAAGAACTGTCTGGCGAAGGTATTTCTCTAGGGCAGGAGAATGGAACAAGTCACAATACTCAAGCAATACTTGGATAAACCGCATGAACTGAAAAGTCCCAAAACAGTAGCCTCCTGGTAAGGACTGGAGGTGAAGTGCAGAATCATTCCTAAAAGGTAAAAACAGCAGTCTCTAGTGGTCAATTAGACAACGGATTTTCTGACAGATTTTTACAGCGTTCAAGGGGCCAAAGGGCTCCTGTGCTTTGCCGCAATATTTAACTGTATTGCAGTCCTGAGGAACTTGAGTGTGTGCCAATCATG
This sequence comes from Bufotes viridis, assembly GCA_033119425.1. Taxonomy (NCBI): domain Eukaryota; kingdom Metazoa; phylum Chordata; class Amphibia; order Anura; family Bufonidae; genus Bufotes; species Bufotes viridis. Next base: position 584,682,912 of record CM065590.1, read on the forward strand.
ATGTTTTGGCTTAACAATGCCCCTGGCAGTCTTATGTGTGTACACTGTGATGAGCTGTGTGTGTGTAAAGCATCAAACACAGAGAAGAGTAAACTGTAACCAGTGTTACGTCCAAAAGATTTAAATTAAGAACCTTGACTAAGTTTTCCATCACATAATATGACCTGTCCTTAAGAACTGAAAAATGATCTCCCGGATTGGAAGTGTCAGTCTCCTCTCAGCTCCTGCAATAAGCTTTCTGAAAAATCTTAAAACACATGAATTATTTGTCTTTTATACGTGTTCTTTTTATGCTTTTAGATTTTTTGTTCCACTCTTTTTATTATTTGTTTTGTCATTAGTGCTTAACAACGACCAGTATTGTCTGAAAATGAATTAATAATTAAGCTTTGGAATTTTAAATTAACTATTTATCTCAATCTTATGTTTTGATACTACATATAAGTACATAAGTAATAAAACCTCAACAATGTCTTGGTACATATATACAACGGACACTCTGAAAAATGTGTCATGTATAATTCAGAGGATTGAGGAATTGGATCTGTAATCTGGAGTAAAAGTTATTGGATCCAAATTGGCATTGATGCTCCTAGATGATTTTAGTTTGGGTTTGGCAATAAGTATAGACATGCTCTCAATTACAGACTCCTTTGACTTTTGAGGTGTCACAATTAACAAGAAACTCCTCAGAATTTAGTGATCTCAGTTTAATTATTTCTTTTTGCCAAAAAAACTGAATAAAATTAACATGTGGCTGAAATTGCCACCATATAGAGCTAATATTTTATTATTTTTACTTACAGATTTATCATAGGCCAGTGACATACGCCTTTGTCATAAATTAGGCGCAGCATACGGCAGTGCTTGCATCTGAACTGAAATCAACACCAGTTGAATCAGAACTTTCTCTAAAAAGTCAAATTCAGAATTTTTACAATTGATTCACTCATCTCTCGTCTTTAGAATGCCTGCCAGTATATTGTAATTACAATTTTAAACATTTTATGCAGGATGTGGTATTTTTGGTTAAGTTAAATAGAGATTATTTAATTTAATAATTTAGAAAATATATTTAATATAGAATAAAAAACTTTATTTGCTTAAATAATACACAAGGGATATGATGCTCAATAGTACAAGATAAAGGGAAGATGCTTTTAGGGAAATTGATGGGACACAATGGATTCTAACTTTCAAGAAATAAAAATCACAGTATGGAACAATTTAATATTATCCAGAAGCTTTATTATATTTATATGCAATAGGTGTCAGGACAATTTTGAACTGCCCTAGGTGTAATGAAGTGAAATGTAGACTTTCTACATGTTATTTGAAGCTGTCAGAACACTCAAGTTAGAGACAAACTAATTTGTTTGGTGTTGTTTGATGATACTTTACTGGCGGCTGCTGCTGTTGTGGCTTCTGCTGCTTGTGGTAGCTGAGTCAGTCGGAGGTGGGCGACTCGTGGGGGGGAAGGGTTCTAGATGCGCCTTCCATAAGTGGGTGATAGGAGTCTGCCCACCAAAAGTTGCTCCAAGCTGCATATACAGTGGGGGAGATTTCACCATTCAGATTCCACCATTTATTTTGCACTGATCCTTTGGAAAATGAAAGGTGGAATCTGATTGGTTGCTATAGGCAACTAAGCCAGTTCTATTTTACACCAGTTTGATCAATGTCCCCCAGTGTTTCCTGGCAATAAAGTAATTTAGCCTCCCTTTCGGCAACAGTAAAACATTCTCCCATTTTGCTTTGATAGCGAGGGTCTAAAAGCACGGCTATCCAGTAATCATCAGACTGATTCAATTAAGGTGATACTCCAGACATTACTTAAGCAAGAAAATGAACAAGGTATGTGTCCTTGAGGTTTTTCTTTTTTTACATTCGTCCAGCTGAGGCAGATGAATAGATCTGACTTTGGGGCAGGATCATGGCACATCTGCTGTTGGCCTACCTACCATTGTGTTCTGTACTGTATGGCTGCTGCTGCCATCATGCCACTGCCATGTCTGCCTACCATCATGTTCCGTACCATATGACCACTGCAGTCAAAATCATTCTACTGCCTCAGTCTGCAGCCTACCTACCTGCCTACCATCACTTCCCATACCGTATTGTGCTTCTGCCACTGTGGCAGTTACTACTCCCTGCTGCTTATCACCTCCTGCCATTTTCCATTACTACTACTGCTGAACACAATCTACTGCCTTTTCTGTTCCAAGCTCTGCTGCTTCTGCTGTCACTACTATTGCGGCCACATGCCACTATATCTGTACCGTACTCTTTCCACATCCACACTGCACTACTGCAGATCCCAATTAAAAGGGAGATTTTTTCCAGGCTCGCTCAGAACAAACCACTCTTTTTTTCTGTCCATTAACACTTGTGTGTATATAAACAGGGGCAGGGATCTGCTTCCGTTGAGCATAATTTTTGGATGCTTTATTTTCTTCCATAGCACCATCTGCCATTGAGACAGGGACATTTTTTGAAAATCTTCTGATATGAAAAAGCATAATACATGCAATAGCCCTGTGTGTTTTAAAACATAACATCACACCATGCGTTTACCCATAGCTATGTATGTCAGTGTCACTCTGACATTATTTGCTGTGATGTCATTGCGCTCAAGAGCTTATTGGGAGGGAGAGCATAAACTTGTTAGAAAAGGGAATTATTTACCAGTTTTCAGCACAATTGGAACAACTTTTTTTGTGACAAATCAATTCAGGTCTGAATGGAGGTTTTTAAAAAAATTACAGTATTTTTACCTTTAGAAGATGCACCTGATGAGAAGACACACCTAGATTTTAGAGGAGGAAGATAAGTTAAAAATTAATTTTTTTATCAGACTTTTTTTTTTATCATACCTCAAATCTGACCTCCATACCAAGCCTCAGATGAGAGTCCAATCAGACCTCCATGTCAGACCCCCATAACAGATGTCCGATCAGACCTCATATTAGACCCCCATCAGAGCTAAAATAAATTAACTTACCTCCCCTACTCCCCTGCTATACTGCAGGTCTGACATTCTCCCTTGTAATCACAATCCCTGATCTTCTTCAAGGCTCATGCTGCACTTTGACCTGACTGCCTATGAATAGAGTCGCACAGGGATGCACCTAGCCTTTCTGCTGCCTGAAGCAAAGATTTAACAAACGAATCCCCCCCTCCACCATGGCAAATTCTTAACCTAAAGTATGCCCTTCTAAAAGGGTAATAGGGTAACACAGTTCCACATACCTCTAACATACAGTGGTGTTTCCAGCGATGTATATTTTCTCTGTCCTCATCGTCTCCTTTCAGACCAGACCGCCATGATGATTTCTTTCAGCCATCTCTTCTATCTGCAGTGTTTGACTAATAGACATCTTAGTTTCCTACTTTTCTATCATCCTCCCACCTTCTGAACACCCCATCCTGCCACCCCAAATACTGTGCCAGCTGTGCTCCCCAATACTATACTGCAGAAACATTTCCCTTAAAAATACTAATACCTCACAGAAAGTGACCTCTGCAATAATTATAGACACATAGTGCCCTAAAAATAACAGCACCCAGCAAATAGTTCCCCTGGCACTAATAGCGTTGCAAACACAATTTGTGCACAATGCTGACACTGTGCCAGGATGCGCTCCCACAGTAATAGTGCTCCAAAAAGTACCACCAATAGTAATAATTCTCTGCCAAAGGGGAATTAGTAGTAATAGTGGCCCCAACAGTACTAATGTACCCACTGTGCCCCAGAAGTAATAATGCTCCCATAGCATAGGGCTCATTAAGCACTTTGCACCGAGCCCAGGAGGAGTCAGAATTGGTAATAAACCACTTCTGTGTTCTCCTCTGAGCTCCTGGCCATTATTGACAGCCAGGAACCCAACCTGCTCCTGTTTGGCCCTGCACTCAGAAACAAAGCTAATCACACAGGCAGATGATTAGCTGCTTCTGTCCAGGTAGCTGGAGGCCACAAACCATGGCTCTGTGGACCATATGTGGCCCACATGCTGCGGGTTGTGACCCCTGCATTACTCCAATGTAGAGGAGTTGGTTAACTCTAATTGCAAGTAAATCAAGAGAGAAAGGACTACTGCAAATGAATCAGACTGTTGAAGAAGAAAAATATGCCTTGGCTGATTACATCAAAGATAGTCAAGAGCAAAGATTAATTGAAGTTAGCAAACAGCAGCTGCTCAATGTGCAGGAAACAAAGCAAGAATACAGGAACAATATATTTAAAACTAAGACAGAAATTTGGCATGGAAGAGCAATGCAGTACAATTTTCGTGCCTGCTGTCAGAGCACAAGGAAAACAATCATCCATGATATCTATCTTCATGTCCCAGCTTGCAGGGTGGCACAGGACACCACTTTTGAAGTCAGACCAGTGCTACCAGTCGATTAAGCAGATAATACTTCCAGTCATGTAAGCACCCCCATGTCTTCCACCAAGTCCACTCTCAGTAGCCAAGAGTCTGGTCAACAAAATCCTCACCCTGATCCTCTTTCCTCCCACCATGGAGAGTCTTGCTAAACAAGTGATCCCACACTCAGTTATTGCAAGGAGCTCTTTTCATTACCATTCCTTCATTTGGGCCTCTCGACAAGCCATCTTGAAGAGGGACATGAGATTGTGTGCCCGGATTCCCAAACTCTTGAGAATTCAGTCACAAGAAGATGACAGTAGGGAACGGTAATTAGTGTTTCACAAGGTGGATGATGATGATAAGACACAGTTCCCAATAAGTCAACAGCAATTAGTGTCTTAATAGGTTGATGATGAGGAAGAGACACAGTTGTCAATTACTGAGGTAGTTGTTAGGGCAACAAGAAAGGAGGATGAGCAGCCTGAGGAAGTGGAAGAGGAGGTGGTGGATGATGAAGGTGGCAAGCCGAGCGAGGACAGCAGTACAGAGGGGGAGGGATCCGCAGCACCACAACAGGCTGGAAAAGGGCAGTGGGGTGGCAAAAGGGAGAAGGTGGGCCATACCAAACAGGCCCGCAACTCTTCCCTGGAGCACCACCTTGCGGAAATCTCCCTTGCCAAAGGGTACGTGTTCCCTAGTTTGGCGATTTTTTTAAGGAAAGTGTGGAAGACAATACAATTGTAATTTGCAACCCGTACCATACAAAAATGAGCAGGGGCATAAACACGAGCAACCTCACCACCACCAGCATGATCCGCCACAGGGCATCAAAGCAACCTTATAGGAGGGCCAAACACCTAGGTCCACAATTAGTATCCAGGCCAATAACCTGATAACGGTGCAGGCCTGGATGCCTCCTGCCCTGCATCTGGGCTTTCATAAGCACAAACAGTTAGCTCATCCACTTCCATGTCCCAGAGCAGCGTACGAACGCAAGTGCAAATACCCAGCTACCCGCCCACAGGCCATAGCACTAAATGCGTAACTTTCCAAATTGCTGGCCCTGGAAATGTTGCTATTTAGGCTTGTGGAGACTGAGGCTTTCCGTAGTGTGATGCCGGCGGCCGTCCCTCGTTATACAGTCCCCAGCCATCACTATTTTGCACGGTGTGCCGTGCCCGCCTTACACCAGCATGTGTCCCGTAAAATCACCTGTGCCCTGACCAACGCAGTTACTGGGAAGGTCCATTTAACCACTGACACATGTACCATGGGATGGCACAGGTGTTACTGACGTCAAGGATTGCTGGCCCTAATTCCATCAGGGTTTCCCCCACATCCTTCATTAGTGGCTCCAACCCCCACTTCTCCTCCTCTGCCTCCACTTTCACCTCAGAATTATCCTCTTGCAGCACCAATCAGCCATCAGTCGGTAGCTGGAAGCAGTGTAACACTGTAGTGGGAAAGCGTCAACAGGCCGTGCTTAAGCTGATCTGCTTAGGTAAATAATAGCACACCCCCGCAAATCTGTGGCAGGTAGAGATGGCCCGAACTATCCGCCGGCGAACAGTTCCCGGCGAACATAGCATGTTCGCGTTCGCCGCAGCGGGCGAACACATGCGATGTTCGGTCCACCCCCTATACATCATCATTGAGCAAACTTGGACCCTGTACCTCACAGTCAGCAGACACATTCCAGCCAATCAGCAGCATACCCTCCCTGCCAGACCCTACCATCTCCTGAACAGCATCCATTTTAGATTCATTTGGAATTTGCAGTCTTAGTGAGAGGAGGGAGAATGTAGTTGCTGCTGATTTAATAGGGAAATCAATAGCTAGGCTAGTGTATTCAGTGTCCAATCCAGTCCTGAAAGACTCATCTGATCTCTGCTGTAAGGACAGCGTCCTGACAGCACCCCAAAAAGCCCTTTTTAGGGCTGCAACATTGCTTTTTTTTTCTCCATATACATAATGCAGTTGCCTGGCCTGCCTGTGTGTGAGGAGCTACAGGCCCACAGACTGTAGTGTGCCCACTGCCAGTGCCCACCCCTGTCATCCCATGTGGCACAGGACTTTGCATCAAAAAAAGGCATTTAATTTTTACACTTTAATCTAAGGTTAGTTGCCTGCCAGTGTGTGTCAGGCTGACTTCCACTGACTGTAGTGTGCCCACTGCCAGTGCCCACCACTCATAGCGGCTGGCACAGGACTTTGCATAAAAAAAGGCATTTCATTTTTACACTTTAGTGTAATTTCAGCTGCTTGCCTGCTTCTAGTGTGTGTCAGGCCGACTTCCACTGACTGTAGTGTGCCCACTGCCAGTGCCCACCACTGTCATCCCGTGTGGCACAGGACTTTGCATAAAAAAAAAGGCATTTAATTTTTACACTTTAGTGTAATTTCAGCTGCTTGCCTGCTGCCAGTGTGTGTCAGGCCGACTTCCACTGACTGTACTGTGCCCAATGACAGTGCCCACCCCTGTCATCCCGTGTGGCACAGGACTTTGCATCAAAAAAGGCATTTAATTTTTACACTTTAGTGTAATTTCAGTTGCTTGCCTGCTGCCAGTGTGTGTCAGGCCGACTTCCACTGACTGTAGTGTGCCCACTGCCAGTGCCCACCCCTGTCATCCCGTGTGGCACAGGACTTTGCATCAAAAAATGGCATTTCATTTTTACACTTTAGTGTAATTTCAGTTGCTTGCCTGCTGCTAGTGTGTGTCAGGCCGACTTCTACTCACTGTAGTGTGCCCACTTCCAGTGCCCACCCCTGTCATCCCGTGTGGCACAGGACTTTGCATCAAAAAAAGGCATTTCATTTTTACACTTTAGTGTAATTTCAGTTGCTTGCCTGCTGCCAGTGTGTGTCAGGCTGACTTCCACTGATTGTAGTGTGCCCACTGCCAGTGCCCACCCATGTCATCCCGTGTGGCACAGGACTTTGCATCAAAAAAGGCATTTAATTTTTACACTTTAGTGTAATTTCAGTTGCTTGCCTACTGCCAGTGTGTGTGAGGCCCACTTCCACTGACTGTAGTGTGCCCACTGCCGGTGCCAACCACTGATACCGGGTGGCACAGTAGCTTGCCGATAAATAAGGCATTTAATTTTTACACATTAGTCTAATTTCAGTTGCTTGCCTGCTGCCAGTGTGTGTCAGGCCCACTTCCACAGACTGTAATATGCCCACTGCCAGTGCCAACCACTGATACCGGGTGGCACAGTAGCTTGCCGATAAATAAGGCATTTAATTTTTAGACAGTAGTCTAAATTCAGTTGCTTGCCTGCTGCCAGTGTGTGTCAGGCCCACTTCCACTGACTGTAGTGTGCCCACTGCCAGTGCCAACCACTGATACCGGGTGGCACAGTAGCTTGCCGATAAATAAGGCATTTAATTTTTACACATTAGTCTAAATTCAGTTGCTTGCCTGCTGCCATTGTGTGTCAGGCCCACTTCCACTGACTGTAGTGTGCCCACTGCCAGTGCCCACCCCTGTCATCCCGTGTGGCACAGGACTTTGCATCAAAAAAAGGCATTTAATTTTTACACTTTAGTGTAATTTCAGTTGCTTGCCTGCTGCCAGTGTGTGTCAGGCCCAGTTCCACTAACTGTAGTGGGCCCACTGCCAGTGCCAACCACTGATACCGGGTGGCACAGTAGATTGCCGATAAATAAGACATTTAATTTTTAGACAGTAGTCTAAATTCAGTTGCTTGCCTGCTGCCAGTGTGTGTCAGGCCGACTTCCACTGACTGTAGTGTGCCCACTGCGAGTGCCCACCCCTGTCATCTCGTGTGGCACAGGACTTTGCATCAAAAAAAGGCATTTAATTTTTACACTTTAGTGTCATTGTAGTTGCTTGCCTGCTAGTGTGTGTCAGGCCGACTTCCATTGACTGTAGTGTGCCCACTGCCAGTGCCCACCACTCATACCGGGTGGCACAGTACCTAGCACGTGTAGTACCACTTATCTAAAAAAAAAATGACAGGCAGAGGCAGGCCACCCCGCAGGGGCCGTCGTGGTCATGGTGCTGTGATTTCCACTGTCCCTGGAATAATGCCTAGTGTTCAGAGGCCACGTACCCTGAACCCGAAAAATTCTGAGAAAATAGTTGACTGGCTTAGACAGGACACCCAATCTTCAACAGCTTCCGCTAAGAACCTTGACGCACCATCCTCCTCCAGCTCAGCTTCGGTCACCTGCTCTCAAGTTACCACGCACCCGCCCGTCGCCACCACCACCACTACCACCACAGCCGCTTCACTTGATCCGTCAGAGGAGTTATTTACACATCAGTTGGATACAATTAGTGATGCGCAACCATTATTGCCAGATGATGTAGATTACAGGGATATGTCTCAGTCAGGCAGGATCACACACATGGACGTACAGTGTGATGATGATGATGATGATGTTGTTCCCACTGCTGCTTCCTTTGCTGAGGTGTCAGATACAAGTGAAGCAGTTGATGATGACGATGTGTCCATGGATGCCACGTGGGTGCCTGCTCGAAGAGAAGAAGAGGGGGAAGTTCAGAAGGGGAGACAGAGAGAATGAGGAGACGAGTTGGAAGCAGGGGGAGGTCGTCGCAAGAAGTTAGTGGCACAGTCAGACAGCATGTATCGGCACCTGGGGTCAGCCAGACAGCACACCAGTCAACGCATGCTGTTGCCACCACCAGAATGCTGTCATTGCAAAGCTCAGCAGTGTGGCATTTTTTTTGTGTGTCTGCCTCTGATAACAGCAATGCCATTTGCAACCTGTGCCAAAAGAAACTGAGTCGTGGGAAGTCCAACACCCACCTTGGTACAACTGCTTTGCGAAGGCATGAGTACAAGCAGCACACAAACTCAAAGCCACCATGCTTCTCCTGGTGCAGCATCTTCAGCCACGTCAACCACTGCTGTCCTCCCTGCCCCCTCTCAACCAACCGCCACTCCTCCTCTCACCTTCAGCAGTTCCTGCTCATCTGCCCACAGTCAGGTGTCTGTCAAGGACATTTTTGAGCGTAAAAAGCCAATGTCACAGATTCACCCCCTTGCCCGGCGACTGACAGCTGGCTTGACGGAACTCTTAGCCCGCCAGCTTTTACCATACCAGCTGGTGGAGTCTGAGGCCATCAAAAAATTTGTCGCTATTGGGACACCACAGTGGAAGGTACCCAGACCAAATTTTTTTTCAAAAAAGGCAATCCCAAACCTCTACCATGTCATTGAAAAGGAAGTCATGGCATCTCTGGCATACAGTGTTGGGGCAAGGGTCCATCTGACCACTGATACCTGGTCTGCAAAGCACGGTCAGGGTAGGTATATCACGTACACTGCGCATTGGGTCAACCTGCTGACGGCTGACAAGCATGGAATGCGTGGCTCCGCGGCAGAGTTGGTGACACCACCACGACTTGCAGGCAGACCTACTGCCACCTCCTCTACTCCTATTCCATCCTCTTCGATATCCTCCTCGGCTGAGTCCTCTTCTGCTGGGGCGTCTGGCTGCACATCAACTGAATCCCCTCACCTCCCTAGGGATTATTCCACATACCGGATACAACAGTGTCACGCTGTCTTGGGGTTGACTTGCCTGAAAGCAGAGAGCCACACAGGACCAGCACTCCTGTCCGCATTGAACGCACAGGTGGATCAGTGGCTGACCCCGCACCAACTGTAGATCGGCAAAGTGGTGTGTGACAATGGAACAAATTTGTTGTCGGCATTGAATTTGGGCAAGTTGTCACATGTGCTGTGCATGTCACATGTGTTGAATCTCATCGTACAACGTTTTGTGTCTAAGTACCCAGGCTTACAGGACGTCCTCAAGCAGGCCAGGAAGGTGTGTGGCCATTTCAGGCGTTCCTATACGGCCATGGCGCACTTTTCCGATATTCAGCGGCGAAACAACATGCCAGTGAGGCGCTTGATACTCCTAATGTTCGACCGCCTGCTCCAACAAGAAAAAGCCGTCAACGAGTATTTGTATGACCGGGGTGCTAGGTCAGCCTCTGCGGAGCTGGGAATTTTTTTGCCACGTTATTAGACACTCATGCGCAATGCCTGTAGGCTCATGCATCCTTTTGAGGAGGTGACAAACCTAGTCAGTCGCACCGAAGGCTCCATCAGCGACCTCATCCCATTTGTTTTCTTCCTAGAGCGTGCCCTGCGAAGAGTGCTGGATCAGGCTGTAGATGAGCGTGAAGAGGAAGAGTTGTGATCACCATCACCACCAGAAACAGCCTTGTCATCATCGCTTGCCGGACCTGCGGCAACGCTGGAAGAGGAGTATGAGGAAGAGGAGTCCGAGGAGGAATGTGGCGGCTTTGAGGAGGAGGAAGACCAACCACAGCAGGCACCCCAGGTTGCTCGTTGTTGTCACCTATCTGGGACCCATGGTGTTGTACGTGGCTGGGGGGAAGAACAGACCGTCAATGACATCAGTGAGGACGAGGAACGGGAAATGAGAAGCTCTGCATCCAACCTTGTTCAAATGGGGTCTTTCATGCTGTCATGTCTGTTGAGGGACCCACGTAAAAAAAGGATGAAGGAGAACGACCTGTACTGGGTGGCGACGCTACTAGACCCCCGGTATAAGCAGAAAGTGGCAGAAATGTTACCAAATTACCGAAAGTCGGAAAGGATGCAGCAGTTCAAAAAAATATGCTTTACACAGCTTATAAGGGGGATGTCACAGCACAACGGGAATCTAACAGGGGAAGAGGTGAGTTTAATCCTCCTCGTACCACGGCGGCAAGGACTGGACGATTTACAGATGTGTTGTTGATGGAGGACATGCGGAGCTTTTTCAGTCCTACTCATTGCCACAGCCCTTCGGGATCCAGCCTCAGAGAACGACTCGACCGACAGGTAGCAGACTACCTCGCCTTAACAGCAGATATCGACACTCTGAGGAGCAATGAACCCCTTCACTACTGGCTGTGCAGGCTTGACCTGTGGCCTGAGCTATCCCAGTTCGCGATAGAACTTCTGGCCTGCCCTGCTTCAAGTGTACTGTCAGAAAGGACCTTCAGTGCAGCAGGAGGCATTGTCACTGACAAGAGAAGTCGCCTCGGTCAAAAAAGTGTTGATTACCTCACCTTCATAAAGATGAATGAGGCATGGATCCCGAAGGGACTGACAGTGGGGGATACGTTTGACTAACAAAAGGCCTGATTACATGCCTTGGCCTCAAAATGGTCCCCACGCTGCTGTATTTAATGTCTGCATACCGGATGACTTTCGTGAATTCTCCACCACCAGCTAGGGTTCAAGCCGCAATGTTTTAGTCACTTTTCTGCCTGGAAAACATCAATTTTTCCGGCCGCTGCTACAATAGCGGCTGCAACAATGCCATTATTTTTCAGGCATGTGTACATGCCTAATTTTTCTGTCCTATGGTGTGGCTGCACTGTGGCTGCAAAAACAAACCAAAAAAAAAAGGAACATACAAGTGTCAATTCCCCTTCGTGATCGTTACCTTGTTGTGATGAAGGGGCTTGCGTATCACAATGAAGCAGTCATCACCTCTATGAGTGTGTTGGCAATGTTGCCACTCCCCAGATGATAAGGCCGTTGCTTCATTATGGTCAGACCAAAAGCGATCGGACGGCTGGATAATATTTCATAGAAAAAACATAAATTTACCTTTTTTTTATATGTTGTATGGGTTTTTAATACATAAAATAAAAAATCATAATAAAGTCTCTTTATAGTTTATTAGAAATGATGCAGACAATTAAAAAAATCCCCATCAATTTCAATACAAAGCAAGTACAGAGCTCAGAACTAAATTATTTCATGATGTCGTAATGGTTCGCTAATTCGACAATGGTTAATCAATTCGACCGGATAGGGTACGTAACAGGGATTAAACTGATAGGAATAGTACTAGTTAAGACACCACTCATATAGGGTGTCACAGCACATTGCTCTGTGCACTCGCAGTGCCCCAATTTGGGAGTATGAGGACCGACCAAGCTGCTTTTTCCATCTCCTGGTTCCTGAAATCAATTCAGTTTAGTGTATGAGAGTTTGGTCTGTCACTGTGAAGGCAGTCGAAGGTACCCGGCCTAAATTTTTTTTCACAAAAGGCAATCCCTGATATGGGATGTAACAGGGATTAAACTGATAAGAATAGTACTACAGAAAATACCACTCATATCGGGTGTGACAGTAAATTGCACGGCGCAGACGCAGTCACCGTGGTTTAAAACAGAGTGGAGGGAGCCAGCGTTTTTTTAACCATCTCCCCGTTCGACAAATCTATTGAATAAATGGCCCCCAGATTGGGGACGTTAGAGGGATTAAACTGATGAGAATAGTACTACAGAAAATACCACTCATATCGGGTGTGACAGTAAATTGCACGGCGCAGACGCAGTGACCGTGGATTAAAACAGAGTGGAGGGAGCCAGCGTTTTTTTAACCATCTCCCCGTTCGAAAAATCTATTCAATTCACCTTTTGGGGACCCTTGGTGTTGTACGTGGCTGGGAGGAGGAAGAAACCTTCAATGACATCACCGGGACGTGGCTAGCTTGGTATCCAACCTTGTGCAAATGGGGAGTTTGCGGTTGTGCAAATGAACTGTTTGTGGTTGTTTGCGGTGCATTAAAAGGGGAGTTTGGTCTGTCAATGTCTGTAAAGTGGGCGTAACCCTTACACTACCTGATCGATACAACATCATACCTGATCGTATACACACACTGGATGTTTTAAAGCATGTTATTCTAAACAATTTAGGAATGTTAATTGATTTATGCCCTTTATGGATTAAAACCCGACTCTGCGTCCACTACGTAATTTTCCATGGGAGTTTTGTCATAGATCCCCCTCCGGCATGCCACAGTCCAGGTGTTAGACCCCTTGAAACAACTTTCCCATCACTATTGTGGCAAGATAGAGTCCCTGTGGGTTTTAAAATTCGCCTGCCAATTGAAGTCTATGGCGGTTGGCGAACATTTGCGGAAGTTTGCGTTCGTTGTTCACGAACGAAAATTTTATGTTCGCGACATCACTAGTGGCAGGGGATAGGAGACCAGACTGAGCTTTGGTTCTAACCGGGGGTTACACTACTCTGGTGGTATGTCTCAGGGTATGTTTATGACATTATGCATCATCTGATTCCAGGATATGTTAATCATTATGTGACTTTAGGACATGCCGGATTATTTATTACTTAGAGGGATTGTCTATATCACATGTGTATGTGCTCCTATTTACAGCGCTGCAGTTCTGTCACTGCAGTGATTTATAGGTGTTTAGTGATTTGAGACTTGGAGCACAGGGTCTATTCATATGTTATATTTTGTTACACTCTGCCTGACATTGTGTACTAGTTTTATTCTACATGTGTGTGCACTCTCACTCACAGTGTCACACTTTAGCCACGTGTCATATAAGGTAATAAGGATTATTATTCCATGGTTATATTCAATGGGCGTGTGACGTATGTGAATGGGAGATTGTACACATATGGTTATTTTCAGGCATTGTATAAGATTATTTATTTTTAGCGGTAGACTACATCATGTTATTATTGGCCCCTATATTTTAATAATCAGTGTAATTATAGATATCCACCACTCAGGGCGGTTGTACTCCTGTACTTTCTTTTATTCTACTTTCATAGTTTCTTTTTCTGCCTGATAATCAATTATTTGTATTTTGCACTGACTAATAAAGATTGCTGTTTGATTTTACTATATGAGTACCCCATTGGTTCTTTTGGGGATTTTGAGCTGTGGCTCTTGCCACTCAACCTACAACAAGGCATGTTTGTGTCTGATAACTTGGTGGCAGCTTTGGAGCTTGGAAAGCTCACACACATCCCATGACTAGCCCACGTCTTCAACTTAGTAGTTCAGCGGTTTCTCAAATCCTACCCCAATTTGCCTGAGCTACTGGTGAAGGTGCGCAGCGTGTGTGCCCATTTTCGCAAGTCATCGACAGCTGCCGCCGGTCTTTTAATGCTGCAGCAGTGCTTACAGTACAATTGCCAGCACTGTTGTGCGACGTGTGCACTCACTGGATCTCGACGTTCCGCATATTGGCCAGGCTTTGTGAGCAGCAGAGGGCAGTAGTGGAATACTAGCTGCAACATGGTTGTCACCCTTCTAGTCAGCTTCCGCTCTTCACAGGTGAGGAGTGGGCATGGATGTCTGACCTCTCTGAGGTTTTAAGAAATTTTGAGGAATCAACACAGATGGTGAGCGGTGACAATGCTATTATCAACATCACCATCCCACTTCTGTGTCTACTCAAATTCCCGCCACTCACAATTAGGAACGACACTTTGCATGTGGTTGCGGTAAAAATAGGGGAAGACATTACACAGGGTAATAGCCAGACCACCCTCAGTTCGTATTCTCAGTTCGTGAATTGGATGATGATGAGGATTACGAGCAGGAGATGATTGCCTCCGCTATAGAGGTTAATACCCATGAAAGTTTAATTTCATCTGTTCTGCGTGGATGAGCAGAAGAGGAGGAAGAGGATGAGGAAATTGAGAGTCATCCTCCTGATGAAGACAGCTAAGTGTTGCCTGTTGGTACTCTATTAGCAACAAAAAGACCCTATATTTGCCCAGGATATAACCATATAATTTATTCACAAATTGACCTTTTAAGGTCAAATAAATCCTGTTTGTGGCTATTAAAATGTACAATCTTTATTTAATTCATTATTAAAAAGCTGATGCCATAGACCTAATTTTAAAAGTGATCGATGAGGGGGTACAGTGTATATCAGCCTGTTTGGCGATTAACTTTTAGGTGTTGTGTAATGTAACACTTTTAGCCTTATAGCCGGTGTGTGCATGTAAAGTGTCAAACATTGGTTACTTCACCAATGCTAATTAGGAGAGGGACCCATCTGCAGAGCTGTCCCGTTCCAACACTACACCGTTCACAACACCACTTCATTCGATTGATTAAAATTTGAAACCCTAATAGCTCCCCAACATGTTTCACCACTGATGTGGCTTCTTCAGGTGGTAGAGCTAAAGAGCCGAGCGCCGGCAAATGCCGGTCTTTATTATCGAGGAGAGCCCTCCTCCAGAAAGCTCAGGCTCAATCATAGGGCAAGCGGGTTAAGGGACATCCATATCCACCAATGAGGAATTACCTCGGAAGAGACATGCTAACAACATTCACCTATCGCACATAGCGTCCGGTGATCTCACCGGTATCATAGATTTGCGCATGTCATCTGACTTAGATTAGTCCGATGAGTGAGACAAGCTTTCTGCGCATGACAAGAGTGATAGATTTTTATTGCCTACATCCAGCATGACAGTGGACTTTGGTTATTTTTGCCTACATCCACTGCACATGTCAGTGGACTTTGATTATTTTTCAAGTAGCTAGGCTTAACACTGCGCATGTCTGCGGTGATTGAATTCTACACAGGAATCCTCATTCATTGCGCATGTCACTACACTTAGAATAATTTCAAGTGACGATTCCTATTGCTGTGCATGACTAAAGGAGTTGCTTTGTCTTCATAGTGAATTTCTGGTAGCATTACTCTTAAGGGGAGATGTCACCTTACCCTTGGTCAGTCTTTACTCAACTTTATGTATACCGGTATATTAATTTTATTTTAATTATTTTTTTATTATTTTTATTCTCCATGGGGGTATTAGTTAAAGGAAAGCAGTGAAGGAGAACCCCTCATTTAAACCCACTGGGTTCATGGTATTTAATCTCTCTATCCACCTTGCTTCTATTTGAAGGAGCTTTTTGTCTAGGTTACCACCTCTGGGGCCAAGAGATATTTTTTCTATGCCCCAGAACTTCAAGATATCCAATTTTCCACCATGTTGGTGTCGAATATGTCTGGAAATAGATGTATCCTTTTTTGTACCAATAGTGCTTAGATGTCCTGATATACGCCGTATTAGTTCTTGTGTAGTTTTGCCCACATACAATTTAGGAAAGGTACAGCTAGCTATATAGATCACCCCTTTGGTTTTACATGTAATTCGCTGTCTAATTTCATAATTTTTTCCATCAAAGGGGTTTGTAAAGGCTTTGGTTTTATAAATGTATCTACAGAAACTACAATCGTTACAAGGTGCTGAGCCCGGATTCCTGTCCAAGCATTTCAAAGGTTTCGTGTCTTGATGATGGCCATGGACAAGAAGTTCCCTTAGATTTTGTCCCCTATGGTATGTAATATTTGGGTACGGGTTAATGACTCCTTGCAGATCCTTGTCTGTCATGAGGACATTCCAGTGTCTTTCCAAGATGGATTTTATCTCTTTTGAGGTCCGATCAAAAGTACCGATACATCTAATCAATGGTTGCATTGTAGTCGGTTTAGGTTTTAGCAAACGGGAAGAATAAATCTGTTGGTACTCTGACGCACATGGCCGACTTTATGTTAGACTGCCTCTCCAGTGACCCACTTGTTTTACACATTTTGGACAACACCGATTACAGGTTGTTCCCCATTCTTGACCCCCGCTACAAAGAGAACTTCTCATCTCTCATTCCTCTGGTGGAGAGGAGGAGAAAAATTGTGCAATACCAGAAGGTCCTTGTGGAAAAATTGCTCCAGCTGACACCGCTGGTGGCTGAGTACGTAGTTCTTTGGGCAACCAAGGAGGAGAGACAAGGAAAACACACAGTTCCAAAAAAAGGCAGGGCAACACTCTCCAAAGCATGGGGCAGTTTCCTGACACCCTACCAAAACCCTCACCCTGATGCGCGGCCTAGTGTCACAAGGAGGGAAACATTTTGGAAGATGGTGAATGAGTACATAGGGATTAGAGATGGCCCGAACTATCCGCCGGCGAACAGTTCCCGGCGAACATAGCTTGTTCGCGTTCGCCTCTGCCGGGCGAACATATGCGATGTTCGGTCCGCCCCCTATACATCATCATTGAGCAAACTTTGACCCTGTACCTCACAGTCAGCAGACACATTCCAGCCAATCAGCAGCATACCCTCCCTCCCAGACCCTCCCACCTCCTGCACAGCATCCATTTTAGATTCATTCTGAAGCTGCAGTCTTAGTGAGAGGAAGGAGAGTGTAGTAGCTGCTGATTTAATTGGGAAATCGATAGCTAGGCTAGTGAATTCAGTGTCCACTCCAGTCCTGAAAGACTCATCTGATCTCTGCTGTAAGGACAGCGTCCTGACAGCACCCCAAAAGCCCTTTTTAGGGCTGCAACATTAGTCTGCTTTTTTTTTTTCCTTTATATACATATTGCAGTTGCCTGGCCTGCCTGTGTGAGGAGCTGCAGGCCCACAGACTGTAGTGTGCCCACTGCCAGTGCCCACCCCTGTCATTCCGTGTGGTACAGGACTTTGCATCAAAAAAGGCATTTAATTTTTACACTTTAATCTAAGGTTAGTTGCCTGCCAGTGTGTGTCAGGCTGACTTCCACTGACTGTAGTGTGCCCACTGCCAGTGCCCACCACTCATACCGGCTGGCACAGGACTTTGCATAAAAAGGCATTTAATTTTTACACTTTAGTGTAATTTCAGCTGCTTGCCTGCTGCTAGTGTGTGTCAGGCCGACTTCAACTGACTGTAGTGTGCCCACTGCCAGTGCCCACCCCTGTCATCCCGTGTGGCACAGGACTTTGCTTAAAAAAAGGCACTTAATTTTTACACTTTAATCTAAGGTTAGTTGCCTGCCAGTGTGTGTCAGGCTGACTTCCACTGACTGTAGTGTGCCCACTGCCAGTGTCCACCACTCATACCGGCTGGCACAGGACTTTGCATAAAAAGGCATTTAATTTTTACACTTTAGTGTAATTTCAGCTGCTTGCCTGCTGCTAGTGTGTGTCAGGCCGAATTCAACTGACTGTAGTGTGCCCACTGCCAGTGCCCACCCCTGTCATCCCGTGTGGCACAGGACTTTGCTTAAAAAAAAGGCACTTAATTTGTACACTTTAATCTAAGGTTAGTTGCCTGCCAGTGTGTGTCAGGCCGACTTCAACTGACTGTAGTGTGCCCACTGCCAGTGCCCACCCCTGTCATCCCGTGTGGCACAGGACTTTGCTTAAAAAAAAAGGCACTTAATTTTTACACTTTAATCTAAGGTTAGTTGCCTGCCAGTGTGTGTCAGGCTGACTTCCACTGACTGTAGTGTGCCCACTGCCAGTGTCCTCCACTCATACCGGCTGGCACAGGACTTTGCATAAAAAAGGCATTTAATTTTTACACTTTAGTGTAATTTCAGCTGCTTGCCTGCTGCTAGTGTGTGTCAGGCCGACTTCAACTGACTGTAGTGTGCCCACTGCCAGTGCCCACCCCTGTCATTCCGTGTGGTACAGGACTTTGCATCAAAAAAAGGCATTTAATTTTTACACTTTAATCTAAGGTTAGTTGCCTGCCAGTGTGTGTCAGGCTGACTTCCACTGACTGTAGTGTGCCCACTGCCAGTGTCCACCACTCATACCGTCTGGCACAGGACTTTGCATAAAAAGGCATTTAATTTTTACACTTTAGTGTAATTTCAGCTGCTTGCCTGCTGCTAGTGTGTGTCAGGCCGACTTCAACTGACTGTAGTGTGCCCACTGCCAGTGCCCACCCCTGTCATTCCGTGTGGTACAGGACTTTGCATAAAAAAGGCATTTAATTTTTACACTTTAATCTAAGGTTAGTTGCCTGCCAGTGTGTGTCAGGCTGACTTCCACTGACTGTAGTGTGCCCACTGCCAGTGTC
The DNA here is from genome assembly GCA_033119425.1 of Bufotes viridis. NCBI lineage: Eukaryota > Metazoa > Chordata > Amphibia > Anura > Bufonidae > Bufotes > Bufotes viridis. Next base: position 584,701,950 of record CM065590.1, read on the forward strand.
CACCACTCATACCGTCTGGCACAGGACTTTGCATAAAAAAGGCATTTAATTTTTACACTTTAGTGTAATTTCAGCTGCTTGCCTGCTGCTAGTGTGTGTCAGGCCGACTTCAACTGACTGTAGTGTGCCCACTGCCAGTGCCCACCCCTGTCATCCCGTGTGGCACAGGACTTTGCTTAAAAAAAGGCACTTAATTTTTACACTTTAATCTAAGGTTAGTTGCCTGCCAGTGTGTGTCAGGCCCACTTCCACTGACTGTAGTGTGCCCACTGCCAGTGCCAACCACTGATACCGGGTGGCACAGTAGCTTGCCGATAAATAAGGCATTTAATTTTTAGACAGTAGTCTAAATTCAGTTGCTTGCCTGCTGCCAGTGTGTGTCAGGCCCTCTTCCACTGACTGTAGTGTGCCCACTGCCAGTGCCAAACACTGATACCGGGTGGCACAGTAGCTTGCCGATAAATAAGGCATTTCATTTTTAGACAGTAGTCTAAATTCAGTTGCTTGCCTGCTGCCAGTGTGTGTCATGCCCACCTCCACAGACTGTAGTGTGCCCACTGCCAGTGCCAACCACTGATACCGGGTGGCACAGTAGCTTGCCGATAAATAAGGCATTTAATTTTTAGACAGTAGTCTAAATTCAGTTGCTTGCCTGCTGCCAGTGTGTGTCAGGCCCGCTTCCACTGACTGTAGTGTGCCCACTGCCAGTGCCAACCACTGATACCGGGTGGCACAGTAGCTTGCCGATAAATAAGGCATTTAATTTTTAGACAGTAGTCTAAATTCAGTTGCTTGCCTGCTGCCAGTGTGTGTCAGGCCCTCTTCCACTGACTGTAGTGTGCCCACTGCCAGTGCCAACCACTGATACCGGGTGGCACAGTAGCTTGCCAATAAATTAGGCATTTCATTTTTAGACAGTAGTCTAAATTCAGTTGCTTGCCTGCTGCCAGTGTGTGTCAGGCCCTCTTCCACTGACTGTAGTGTGCCCACTGCCAGTGCCAACCACTGATACCGGGTGGCACAGTAGCTTGCCGATAAATAAGGCATTTAATTTTTAGACAGTAGTCTAAATTCAGTTGCTTGCCTGCTGCCAGTGTGTGTCAGGCCCTCTTCCACTGACTGTAGTGTGCCCACTGCCAGTGCCAACCACTGATACCGGGTGGCACAGTAGCTTGCCGATAAATTAGGCATTTAATTTTTAGACAGTAGTCTAAATTCAGTTGCTTGCCTGCTGCCAGTGTGTGTCAGGCCCTCTTCCACTGACTGTAGTGTGCCCACTGCCAGTGCCAACCACTGATACCGGGTGACACAGTAGCTTGCCGATAAATAAGGCATTTAATTTTTAGACAGTAGTCTAAATTCAGTTGCTTGCCTGCTGCCAGTGTGTGTCAGGCCCTCTTCCACTGACTGTAGTGTGCCCACTGCCAGTGCCAACCACTGATACCGGGTGGCACAGTAGCTTGCCGATAAATAAGGCATTTAATTTTTAGACAGTAGTCTAAATTCAGTTGCTTGCCTGCTGCCAGTGTGTGTCAGGCTTGCTTCCACTGACTGTAGTGTGCCCACTGCCAGTGCCAACCACTCATACCGGGTGGCACAGTACCTAGCACGCGTAGTACCACTTATCTAAAAAAATGACAGGCAGAGGCAGGCCAGACTCGCAGGGGCCGTCGTGGTCTTGGTGCTGTGATTTCCACTGTCCCTGGAATAATGCCCAGTTTTCAGAGGCCACGCACTCCTGAACCCGAAAAATTCAGAGGACGTAGTTGACTGGCTTAGACAGGACACCCAATCTTCAACAGCTTCCGCTAAGAACCTTGACGCACCATCCTCCTCCAGCTCAGCTTTGGTCACCTGCCTCAAGTTACCACGCACCCGCCCGTCGCCACCACCACCACTACCACCACAGCCACCACAGCCGCTTCACTTGATCCGTCAGAGGAGTTATTTACACATCAGTTGGATGCAATTAGTGATGCGCAACCATTATTGCCAGATGATGTAGATTACGGGGATATGTCTCAGTCAGGCAGGATTACACACATGGACGTACAGTGTGATGATGATGATGATGATGTTGTACCCGCTGCTGCTTCCTTTGCTGAGGTGTCAGATACAAGTGAAGCGGTTGATGATGACGATGTGTCCACGGATGCCACGTGGGTGCCTGCTCGAAGAGAAGAAGAGGGGGAAAGTTCTGAAGGGGATACAGAGAGAATGAGGAGACGAGTTGGAAGCAGGGGAGGTCGTCGCAAGGAGTTAGTGGCACAGTCAGACAGCATGTATCGGCACCTGGGGTCAGCCAGACAGCACGCCAGTCAACGCATGCTGTTGCCACCACTAGAATGCCGTCATTGCAAAGCTCAGCAGTGTGGCATTTTTTTGTGTGTCTGCCTCTGATAAAAGCAATGCCATTTGCAACCTGTGCCAAAAGAAACTGAGTCGTGGGAAGTCCAACACCCACCTTGGTACAACTGCTTTGCGAAGGCACATGATCTCACATCACAAACGCCTATGGGATCAACACATGAGTACAAGCAGCACACAAACTCAAAGCCACCATGCTCCTCCTGGTCCAGCATCTTCAGCCACGTCAACCACTGCTGTCCTCCCTGCCCCTCTCAACCACCCGCCACTCCATCTCTCACCTTCAGCAGTTCCTGCTCATCTGCCCACAGTCAGGTGTCTGTCAAGGACATGTTTGAGCATAAGAAGCCAATGTCACAAAGTCACCCCTTGCCCGGCGACTGACAGCTGGCTTGACGGAACTCTTAGCCCGCCAGCTTTTACCATACCAGCTGGTAGAGTTCTGAGGCCTTCAAAAAATTTGTCGCTATTGGGACACCACAGTGGAAGGTACCCGGACGAAATTTTTTTCAAAAAGGCAATCCCAAACCTCTACCATGTCATTGAAAAGGAAGTCATGGCATCTCTGGCATACAGTGTTGGGGCAAGGGTCCATCTGACCACTGATACCTGGTCTGCAAAGCACGGTCAGGGCAGGTATATCACGTATACTGCGCATTGGGTCAACCTGCTGACGGCTGACAAGCATGGAATGCGTGGCTCCGCAGCGGAGTTGGTGACACCACCACGACTTGCAGGCAGACCTACTGCCACCTCCTCTACTCCTACTCCATCCTCTTCAATATCCTCCTCGGCTGAGTCCTCTTCTGCTGCGGCGCCTGGCTGCACATCAACTGATTCCCCCAGCTCCCCAGGGGCTATTCCACATCCCGGATACGACAGTGTCACGCTATCTTGGGGTTGACTTGCCTGAAAGCAGAGAGCCACACAGGACCAGCACTCCTGTCCGCCCTGAACGCACAGGTGGATCAGTGGCTGACCCCGCACCAACTGGAGATCGGCAAAGTGGTGTGTGACAATGGAAGCAATCTGTTGGCGGCATTAAATTTGGGCAAGTTGTCACATGTGCCGTGCATGGCACATGTGTTGAATCTCATCGTACAACGTTTTGTGTCTAAGTACCCAGGCTTACAGGACGTCCTCAAGCAGGCCAGGAAGGTGTGTGGCCATTTCAGGCGTTCCTACACGGCCATGGCGCACTTTTCCGATATTCAGCGGCGAAACAACATGCCAGTGAGGCGCTTGATATGCGACAGCCCGACACGTTGGAATTCAACACTCCTAATGTTCGACCGCCTGCTCCAACAAGAAAAAGCCGTCAACGAGTATTTGTATGACCGGGGTGCTAGGACAGCCTCTGCGGAGCTGGGAATCTTTTTGACCCCGTTACTGGACACTCATGCGCAATGCCTGTAGGCTTATGCGTCCTTTTGAGGAGGTGACAAACCTAGTCAGTCGCACCGAAGGCACCATCAGCGACCTCATCCCATTTGTTTTCTTCCTGGAGCGTGCCCTGCGAAGAGTTCTGGATCAGGCTGTAGATGAGCGTGAAGAGGAAGAGGAAGAGTTGTGGTCACCATCACCACCAGAAACAGCCTTGTCATCATCGCTTGCCGGACCTGCAGCAACGCTGGAAGAGGAGTATGAGGAAGAGGAGTCAGAGGAGGAATGTGGTGGCTTTGAGAAGGAGGAAGACCAACCACAGCAGGCACCCCAGGGTGCTCGTTGTTGTCACCTATCTGGGACCCATGGTGTTGTACGTGGCTGGGGGGAAGAACAGACCGTCAATGACATCAGTGAGGACGAGGAACGGGAAATGAGTAGCTCTGCATCCAACCTTGTTCAAATGGGGTCTTTCATGCTGTCATGTCTGTTGAGGGACCCACGTATAAAAAGGATAAAGGAGAACGATCTGTACTGGGTGGCCACGCTACTAGACCCCCGGTATAAGCAGAAAGTGGCAGAAATGTTACCAAATTACCGAAAGTCGGAAAGGATGCAGCAGTTCAAAACCAAACTAAAAAATATGCTTTACACAGCTTATAAGGGGAATGTCACAGCACAACGGGAATCTAACAGGGGAAGAGGTGAGTGTAATCCTCCTCCTACCACGGCGGCAAGGACTGGACGATTTACAGATGTGTTGTTGATGGAGGACATGCGGAGCTTTTTCAGTCCTACTCATCGCCACAGCCGACTAACAAAAGGCCTGATTACATGCCATGGCCTTAAAATGGTCCCCACGCTGCTGTATTTAATGTCTGCATACCGGATAACTTTCGTGAATTCTCCACCACCAACTAGGGTTCAAGCCGCAATGTTTTAGTCACTTTTCTGCCTGGAAAACATAAATTTTTCCGGCCGCTGCTACAATAGCGGCTGCAACAGTGCAATTATTTTTCAGGCATGTGTACATGCCTAATTTTTCTGTCCTATGGTGCAGCACTGTGGCTGCAAAAACAAACCAAAAAAAAGGCACATACAAGTGTCAATTCCCTTCGTGATCGTTACCTTGTTGTGGTGAAGGGGCTTGCGTATCACAATGAAGCAATCATCATCACCTCTATAAGTGTGTTGGCAATGTTGCCACACCCCAGATGATAAGGCCGTTGCTTCATTATGATCAGACCAAAAGCGATCGGGTGGCCACGCTACTAGACCCCGGTATAAGCAGAAAGTGGCAGAAATGTTACCAAATTACCGAAAGTCGGAAAGGATGCAGCAGTTCAAAACCAAACTAAAAATATGCTTTACACAGCTTATAAGGGGATGTCAATGGGGATTCGACAATGGTTAATCAATTCGACCGGATAGGGTCCGTAACAGGGATTAAACTGATAGCAATAGTACTAGTTAAGACACCACTCATATAGGGTGTCACAGCACATTGCTCTGTGCACGCCGCAGTGCCCCAATTTGGGAGTAAGAGGACCGACCAAGCTGCTTTTTCCATCTCCCGGTTCCTGAAATCAATTCAGTTTAGTGTACGAGAGTTTGGTCTGTCACTGTGAAGGCAGTCGAAGGTACCCGGCCTAAATTTTTTTCACAAAAGGCAATCCCTGATATGGGACGTAACAGGGATTAAACTGATGAGAATAATACTACAGAAAATACCACTCATATCAGTGGAGGGAGCCAGCGTTTTTTTAACCATCTCCCCGTTCAAAAAATCTATTTAATAAATGGCCCCCAGATTGGGGAGTCGGGGACGTTAGAGGGATTAAACTGATGAGAATAGTACTACAGAAAATACCACTCATATCGGGTGTTACAGTAAATTGCACGGCGCAGACGCAGTGACCGTGATTTAAAACAGAGTGGAGGGAGCCAGCGTTTTTTTAACCATCTCCCCGTTCGAAAAATCTATTCAATAAATGGCCCCCAGATTGGGGACGTTAGAGGGATTAAACTGATGAGAATAGTACTACAGAAAATACCACTCATATCGGGTGTGACAGTAAATTGCATGGCGCAGACGCAGTGACCGTGGTTTAAAACAGAGTGGAGGGAGCCAGCGTTTTTTTAACCATCTCCCCGTTCGAAAAATCTATTCAATAAATGGCCCCCAGATTGGGGACGTTAGAGGGATTAAACTGATGAGATTAGTACTACAGAAAATACCACTCATATCGGGTGTGACAGTAAATTGCACGGCGCAGACGCAGTGACCGTGGTTTAAAACAGAGTGGAGGGAGCCAGCGTTTTTTAACCTTCTCCCGTTCGAAAAATCTATTCAATAAATGGCCCCCAGATTGGGGACGTTAGAGGGATTAAACTGATGAGAATAGTACTACAGAAAATACCACTCATATCGGGTGTGACAGTAAATTGCACGGCGCAGACGCAGTCACCGTGGTTTAAAACAGAGTGGAGGGAGCCAGCGTTTTTTTAACCATCTCCCGCTCGAAAAATCTATTCAATAAATGGCACCCAGATTGGGGACGTTAGAGGGATTAAACTGATGAGAATAGTACTACAGAAAATACCACTCATATCGGGTGTGACAGTAAATTGCACGGCGCAGACGCAGTCACCGTGGTTTAAAACAGAGTGGAGGGAGCCAGCGTTTTTTTAACCATCTCCCCGTTCGAAAAATCTATTCAATAAATGGCACCCAGATTGGGGACGTTAGAGGGATTAAACTGATGAGAATAGTACTACAGAAAATACCACTCATATCGGGTGTGACAGTAAATTGCACGGCGCAGACGCAGTCACCGTGGTTTAAAACAGAGTGGAGGGAGCCAGCGTTTTTTAACCATCTCCCTGTTCGAAAAATCTATTCAATAAATGGCACCCAGATTGGGGACGTTAGAGGGATTAAACTGATGAGAATAGTACTACAGAAAATACCACTCATATCGGGTGTGACAGTAAATTGCACGGCGCAGACGCAGTCAACGTGGTTTAAAACAGAGTGGAGGGAGCCAGCGTTTTTTTTAACCATCTCCCCGTTCGAAAAATCTATTCAATAAATGGCACCCAGATTGGGGACGTTAGAGGGATTAAACTGATGAGAATAGTACTACAGAAAATACCACTCTTATCGGGTGTGACAGTAAATTGCACGGCGCAGACGCAGTGACCGTGGTTTAAAACAGAGTGGAGGGAGCCAGCGTTTTTTTAACCATCTCACCATTCGAAAAATCAATTCAATTCATCTTTTGGGGACCCTTGTTGTTGTACGTGGCTGGGTGGAGGAAGAAACCTTCAATGACATCACCGGGACGTGGCTAGCTTGGTATCCAACCTTGTTCAAATGGGGAGTTTGCGGTTGTGCAAATGAACTGTTTGCGGTGCATTAAAAGGGAGTTTGGTCTGTCAATGTCAGTGAAGCGGGCGTAACCCTTACACTACCTGATCGATACAACATCATACCTGATCGTATACACACACTGGATGTTTTAAAGCACGTTATTCCAAACAATTTAGGAATGTTAGTTGATTTATGCCCTTTATGGATTAAAACCCGACTCTGCGTCCACTACGTAATTTTCCATGGGAGTTTTGCCATAGATCCCCCTCCGGCATGCCACAGTCCAGGTGTTAGACCCCTTGAAACAACTTTCTCATCACTATTGTGGCCAGAAAGAGTCCCTGTGGGTTTTAAAATTCGCCTGCCAATTGAAGTCTATGGCGGTTCGCCCGGTTCGCCCGTTCGCGAACATTTGCAGAAGTTCGCGTTCGCTGTTCGCGAACTGAAAATTTTATGTTCGCGACATCACTAATAGGGATCACTGAGGACGCTGATGCGGTCTTCTCTGTGCCTTATAACTTCCGGGTGTACAAGCTGGACATGCGGCATGAACTGGCGCTCTACGCCTGGGAGGTGCTGGCCTGTCCTGCCGCCAGTGTTTTTTCAGAGCGAGTATTTAGTGCTGCTGGGGGCAGAATTATAGATAAGAGCATCCACCTGTTAACTGAAAATGCTGACAGGTTGACTGTTATAAAAATGAACAAGGACTGTATTGCCCCTGACTTCTTGACTCCACTAATGTTTTAGAAGGTCAGCTCACCAGCAGGCCCTCGCTTATATTGTTTTCGATTGTCAGATCAACATCTGGCACTCGCCTAAAATGTTTTCCAAGGTCAGCTCACCAGCAGGCCCTCGAACATAATTTTTTAGAAATTCAAATCACCAGAAGGCGCTTGACCATGATTTTTTCAAAGTTCAAATCACCAGAAGGCCCTCGCCAATATTTTTTTTCAAAAGTAAGCTCAGCAGAAGACTCTCAACCATAATGTTTTAGATTGTAAAATCAACAGCTGGCGCTTACCCATAATTTATTCAAAGATCAGCTCACCAGCAGGACCTCTCTTATAATGTTTGCGATAGTCAGATCAACAGCAGGCCCTCGCCCATAATTTTTCCAATGGTTAGCTCAGCAGCCGGTACTCGCCCCTAATGTTTTAGAGGGTCAAAAGCAGGCCATCAATCATAATTTTTAAAGGGTGTGTATGATGCCCTCCTTTATGTGTATTAAAGGGTTTAATGGAGTGTCGGTTCCTTGTAATTTATGGCAGCCCTTTCACTTAGTGCATAGGCTTAATGAGTGTAGGAGTCCCACTATAGGAAACAATTGTACCACAATGTGAATAAGGATTTCCATTATGTGATATACAAGTTGTATCGTAGTCCCTCCATCTTGTTATTTTTGTCAGCACTTGCACTTTATATACAAGTAAATATACAGGAAAGAATGTTTCCTAACAATTTATCTCTAAAATTAATTTTATTTTCGGTTTTGTGCATAATATTGTCAGTCTGTAAAAGTTGCGTACTACTCGGACAACATCGTTCCCAGCAGCGATCTGGGAGTCCAAGATGCATCCGGACATCCTCCCCATGCTTCTCCCGAACCATTTCAGTGGTGTTTCCATCAATTTCTGACCTCTTCCTTTGAACCAGAAACCCTTCCCTCTTCAGAGCAGGGGGTGCCTGGTTTAATGCTTGGGTTCTCCGATTGACTTCCATTGTACTCGGGTGCGTTGTAGAGCACCCGAACATCCTGAGGTGTTTGACCCGTTACAAGGACAACGTGCAGTCCTTAATTCACTCACTGGAGTGTGATAGAAGTGCGCCTGCCAGTAGACAACTTACTGATGGCATTAACACCTGACACCAGGGACTCAGTGGAAGCACAAGCGGAAGGCAGAGGAGGAGAAAGAAGTCTCCAACGCAGCTGGGTCACCAGCAACACCTCAGAAGGTTGGGTTATCATGGGCGAAATGTGGAAAAGCTTTGTCATCATGCCACAACAACCTGCACCACTAGCTGATATAGAATGTCTTAGCAGGAGGCAGCATTTCAGCAACACGGTGGAACAGTACACATACTGACTGATGGGTCTGCAAGGGGTGTAGCTACAGGAGAAGCAGGGGAAGCTATTGCTTTGGTGCCCTGACATAGAAGGGGACCATCCAGGAGGAGGAGGAGGACTAAAAGACTTTGTCAGGGCCCCCTCAACAGTATTATTTAATGAAATTATATTTAATGAAATTATATGGCAGTACAGACAGTGTAGAAAGTGGATGGAACAGCTGCTGGGCCTGGTCGGAGAGAGCAATCTTTAGTATCCCCAGGAATGGAGGCATGAAAGGAAAGGGTTGCGGAAAAATTACTGTGGGAGGGGGGGCCCCAGTCAAATATTTGCTGCGGTGCCCAATCATTTCTAGTTAGGCCACTGGGTCTGCCCCATTCAACTTCTGGGTCTTCAAATTGGGCACATGTCCTGAGGTTGCCCTTTACGCCTTGGAGGTGCTGGCCTACCCTGCAGCCACTGTATTGTCTGAATGTGTGTTTAGCATGGCTGGTGGCATTATTACAGACAAGCGCAGCCGCCTGTCCGCAGACAATGTGGGCAAGCTTTCGTTTATTAAAAAGAACCAGGCATGGATCCCACAGGACTTGTGCCTTGTACCTTATGCAGAATAGACATATATACCGGCCTAACCCATCCACTGTTATACTACAGCGCACTTACACTTTGTTTAATTTTTTATATTTTCCCAATTTTTTGGGGCCTACAGCAATTTAAAAACAAAACAAAACATAAAAAACCTGTTGTTGGCGACTAGTACCTTTGGCTTCACAGCCAAAAAAGCTGCGAAAAAAATTGTAAGTTCCCTGACAGTTAGGCAGAGCAGGGCTTTGTACCTGGTAAAATGGTAATATTTCACCCAACAATTTAAAAGACGATTATTCACATTTTCTGTCACCTATGCAATGCAGGGTTACTTGACAGCTAATAATTGGAATATGTCAACCCCTTAACTCCCAGACGGATTAACTATATTATTGTCCCCGACACATATGCAGCTCATGCCACAAAAGTAATTCCTGGCCTAAAAAATTATGATTTTATCACCACCCATGGAATACGTGGATTTCAGTGGTATATTGTGGAGTATAGGACCTGATTGTTCTCAACATCGTCTTCCACCCAGTCTTCACCCCTGCCCTCTTTGTCGGTCTTGTGGGGAGTCTCTCTGGTAGATAGCGGTGCGGGTGCAGTACAGAGGCAAACAAGGAGTCCAGAAAGTGCAATAACCAGTGTTTTATTCACACTTTGCACAAAATAAACAATAAACAGTCTCTTGGTGTTAGTTCACACACATAAGAAATCATGAGGAAAAACAAGACAGTCCAAAACAGGCTCCAGTCACCTGGGTGGTTTTAGGTGCAGGTTCGCACCTGGCTGTCAGTCCAGCCACAAGACAAGCGACGCCAGGCTTTCAGGCCGTCTGCACTCCTCCTTGCAGGGCTCTTGCTTCCAGCCCAGAGAACTCTCAAACTCAAATGGTTCCACAGCCTTACAGCAGCTCCAGGACAATCACCACACACACCCAGCTGCTGGCTGTGTTATAAAGGCCCGGGAAGACCCGGCCTGGACCGTGGGGAGTAGGCACCCACCCAACTCTTTGCCTACTCCCAGTAAGAGCCGGCCCGGATTGGCTTTGCAGCCAAACTAAATAGCAATGTGTCAAAACAGCACTAGCTGCTGCTGACACGCAAGAAAATCCGGCTCTTACCTCACCGAGGCCAGGAACCTCGGTGACACGTACCTGCCATCGACCACGGTACCTTGCACCTTACCACATACCCCCCTTTGTTCAACCCTGAGGGGTGAACACAAGTGAGGCAGTGAACGCGGGACAGGGCATCTGCGTTACCCTGCAAGCGGCCTGCCCTGTGTTCTACCGAAAACTTGAAATTCTGCAGAGACAAGAACCATCTGGTGACCCGAGCATTCCTGTCTTTCGCCTGGCACATCCACTTTAGAGGGAATGGTCGGTCACCAGACGGAACTTTCTCCCTAGCAGATAATAGCGGAGAGACTCTAGTGCCCACTTGATGGCCAGGCACTCTCTCTCCACTATACTGTACCTGGTCTCGGCTGGGGTGAGTTTGCGACTCAGGAAAACCACGGGATGCTCCTCCCCATTGATTTCCTGAGAGAGTACAGCCCCGAGGCCCACTTCAGAGGCATCGGTCTGTACCACAAATTCTCTCTTGAAGTCGGGCGTCACCAAAACCGGGGACCCACACAGGACCGACTTCAACGCGGAGAAAGCCTCCTCCGCCTTCTCATTCCAGCTAACCTTCCCGTCTTTCGCCCCTTCAACAGGTCTGTCAACGGCGCTGCTATTGTGGCAAAGTGGGGCACAAACCGCATGTAGTACCCTACAATTCCCAGGAAGGACTTTACCTGCCTGGTGGTGACCGGTCGGGGCCAATTACGAATGGCCTCTACCTTAGTTACCTGAGGTTTGATGACTCCCGCCCAATGACATATCCCAGATATTTGGTCTCTTCCAACCCAATCGCACACTTCTTTGGATTGGCGGTTAGACCAGCTTTCCTCAGGGCATCTACTACCGCCTGCACTTTGGGCAAATGGCTTTCCCAGTCGGTGCTGTGGATGATAACATCATCTAAGTAGGCCGAGGCGTACCGACGATGAGGTCGCAGCACAATATCCATTAACCTTTGGAAGGTGGCGGGGCGCCATGCAGGCCAAAGGGTAACACCTTGTAATGATACAGGCCCTGCGGGGTAACAAAAGCGTTTTTTCCTTGGCCGCTCCGTTAAGGGTACTTGCCAGTATCCTTTAGTGAGGTCTAGCACAGAAAAATAACGGGCTTGCCCTAAATTCTCAACAAGCTCGTCTACCCGGGGCATGGGATATGCATCGAACTTGGACACTTCATTTAATTTGCGAAAATCGTTGCAGAACCGCAACGTCCCATCCGGCTTGGGTATTAGAACTATGGGACTGGCCCACTCACTTTCGATTCCTCAATGACATCAAGCTTCAACATTAATTGCACTTCCTCCGCGATGGCCCGTCGCCGAGCCTCGGGTACCCGGTATGGTTTTAACCGGATTTTGGCCTGAGGCTCAGTGACAATGTCATGTTGGATGAGAGACGTGCGGCCAGGGAGGTCCGAGAACACATCCGTGTTCCGACTGATGAACTCCCTGACTTCCTGAACTTGTTTGGAAGACAGTCTGTCTGCAATTTTACCGTGGCTACCGCTTCGCAGGCCTCGAACTGTGGGGCTGGACCCTTTTCACCTAGAAGCCCTGGCCGGGGCTGTGGTCGTCGGCCGTGTCCCTATCTTTCCACGGCTTTAGTAAATTCACGTGGTACACCTGCTCCGGCTTGCGCCGCCTGGCTGGTGTACTTTGTAATTACTTCCCTACCTCTCGATCACCTCATAGGGGCCCTGCAACCTAGCTGCCCAAGGCAACCACATGTACCAAACATATGTTGCCAAAGGCAACGCATGCGTTGACAGCGAGCCGCTCTAGCACCAAGCTCAGTCTGCTACACTGCCAACAACACAACGGGAAACGAGTCACAACCATCACATGGTCGTGACAAGCCTCTTCCGATTGTTTGGGGCTTGTGGAAAAGGCTTGTCCGGAGAAGAAAAGGTGAGCGCTATCATCAGTCCTGTGTCATGCCAACAGTAAAGCATCCTGAGACCATTCATGTGGGGTTGCTTCTCATCCAAGTGAATGGGCTCACTCATCAAAAACACAGCCATGAATAAAGAATGGTACCAAAACACCCTCCAACAGCAACTTCTTCCAACAATCCAACAACAGTTTGGTGAAGAACAATGCATTTTCCAGCACGATGGAGCACCGTGCCATAAGGCAAAAGTGATAACTAAGTGGCTAGGGGACCAAAACGTCGACATTTTGGGTCCATGGCCTGGAAACTTCCCAGATCTTAATCCCATTGAGAACTTGTGGTCAATCCTCAAGAGGCGGGTGGACAAACAAAAACCCACTAATTCTGACAAACTCCAAGAAGTGATTATGAAAGAATGGGTTGCTATCAGTCAGGAATTGGCCCAGAAGTTGATTAGGAGCATGCCCAGTCGAATTGCAGAGGTCCTGAAAAGAAGGGCCAACACTGCAAATACTGACTCTTTGCATAAATGTCATGTAATTGTCGATAAAAGCCTTTGAAACATATGAAGTGCGTGTAATTATATTTCACTACATCACAGAAACAACTGAAACAAAGATCTAAAAGCAGTTTAGCTGCAAACTTTGTGAAAACTAATATTTGTGTCATACTCAAAACTTTTTGGCCACGACTGTAGCATGACGCATGTGGATTGACTGCTTTGCAGGCTTTCAAAATGCACCATAAAAATCGACGAACAACGAACCCGAACTTTTACGTAAAGGTTCGGGTTCGGGTCTGTGTCACGAGCATCCCAGAATTCGGGTTCGCTCATCCCTATTTATAACCAATGGTTTCTACCAACTCCATCCCTGCATCGGCTTCTAAAGGGGTCAGCATTGCCGTCCATAAAAACACTTCATTTGTACACCGTGAGACCTTAATGTTACATTGGTAACTTATCTAGATTCATCATCAGGTTCACTCGACATTATCAAACTATCTTATCTAAAGTCAATAACGCTCTGTCTCAACTTGGTTTAGTGGATTCATGGAGGGCAATGCACTCTACGGAAAAAGATTATACTTTCTTCTTAGGGGCCCACCGGTCATACCACAGATTAGACTATATATTTCTCCCTATCACAATTTCTCAGTAATTGTGTGTCTTCAAGATCAGGAATATCCTTCTTTCAGACCACGCCCAGTGAAGTCTCTCCTTCACTATAACTAACATGCTTAAAGCAGAATATAGATGGAGATTCAATGAGACGCTAGCTTGCGAAGTTCGCATATCCTCGAAGCTAGCTGGTCAATTGGAGGAATATTTCCGATTAAATGAGTCTGTAGTTGAGTCCCCAATGACGCTCTGGGACACTAGCAAGTTGTAATTAGAGGACAACCCAATCGCAAACTTCTTTGGATTGGCGGTTAGACCAGCTTTCCTCAGGGCATCTACTACCGCCTGCACTTTGGGCAAATGGCTTTCCCAGTCGGTGCTGTGGATGATAACATCATCTAAGTAGGCCGAGGCGTACCGACGATGAGGTCGCAGCACAATATCCATTAACCTTTGGAAGGTGGCGGGGCGCCATGCAGGCCAAAGGGTAACACCTTGTAATGATACAGGCCCTGCGGGTAACAAAGCGTTTTTTCCTTGGCCGCCTCCGTTCAGGGTACTTGCCAGTATCCTTTAGTGAGGTCTAGCACAGAAAAATAACGGGCTTGCCCTAAATTCTCAACAAGCTCGTCTACCCGGGCATGGGATATGCATCGAACTTGGACACTTCATTTAATTTGCGAAAATCGTTGCAGAACCGCAACGTCCCATCCGGCTTGGGTATTAGAACTATGGGACTGGCCCACTCACTTTTCGATTCCTCAATGACATCAAGCTTCAACATTAATTGCACTTCCTCCGCGATGGCCCGTCGCCGAGCCTCGGGTACCCGGTATGGATTTAACCGGATTTTGGCCTGAGGCTCAGTGACAATGTCATGTTGGATGAGAGACGTGCGGCCAGGGAGGTCCGAGAACACATCCGTGTTCCGACTGATGAACTCCCTGACTTCCTGAACTTGTTTGGAAGACAGTCTGTCTGCAATTTTTACCGTGGCTACCGCTTCGCAGGCTTCGAACTGTGGGGCTGGACCCTTTTCACCTAGAAGCCCTGGCCGGGGGCTGTGGTCGTCGGCCGTGTCCCTATCTTTCCACGGCTTTAGTAAATTCACGTGGTACACCTGCTCCGGCTTGCGCCGCCCTGGCTGGTGTACTTTGTAATTTACTTCCCCTACCTTCTCGATCACCTCATAGGGGCCCTGCAACCTAGTTGCCCAAGGCAACCACATGTACCAAACATATGTTGCCAAAGGCAACCGCATGCGTTGACAGCGAGCCGCCTAGCACCAAGCTCAGTCTGCTACACTGCCAACAACACAACGGGGAAACGAGTCACAACCATACACATGGTCGTGACAAGCCTCTTTCCGATTGTTTGGGGCTTGTGGAAAAAGGCTTGTCCGGAGAAGAAAAGGTGAGCGCTATCATCAGTCCCGTGTCATGCCAACAGTAAAGCATCCTGAGACCATTCATGTGTGGGGTTGCTTCTCATCCAAGTGAATGGGCTCACTCACAAAAACACAGCCATGAATAAAGAATGGTACCAAAACACCCTCCAACAGCAACTTCTTCCAACAATCCAACAACAGTTTGGTGAAGAACAATGCATTTTCCAGCACGATGGAGCACCGTGCCATAAGGCAAAAGTGATAACTAAGTGGCTAGGGGACCAAAACGTCGACATTTTGGGTCCATGGCCTGGAAACTTCCCAGATCTTAATCCCATTGAGAACTTGTGGTCAATCCTCAAGAGGCGGGTGGACAAACAAAACCCACTAATTCTGACAAACTCCAAGAAGTGATTATGAAAGAATGGGTTGCTATCAGTCAGGAATTGGCCCAGAAGTTGATTAGGAGCATGCCCAGTCGAATTGCAGAGGTCCTGAAAAAGAAGGGCCAACACTGCAAATACTGACTCTTTGCATAAATGTCATGTAATTGTCGATAAAAGCCTTTGAAACATATGAAGTGCGTGTAATTATATTTCACTACATCACAGAAACAACTGAAACAAAGATCTAAAAGCAGTTTAGCTGCAAACTTTGTGAAAACTAATATTTGTGTCATACTCAAAACTTTTGGCCACGACTGTAGCATGACGCATGTGGATTGACTGCTTTGCAGGCTTTCAAAATGCACCATAAAAATCGACGAACAACGAACCCGAACTTTTACGTAAAGGTTCGGGTTCGGGTCTGTGTCACGAGCATCCCAGAATTCGGGTTCGCTCATCCCTATTTATAACCAATGGTTTCACAACCCATCCCCTGCATCGGCTTCTAAAGGGGTCAGCATTGCCGTCCATAAAAACACTCCATTTGTACACCGTGAGACCTTAATGTTACATTGGTAACTTATCTAGATTCATCATCAGGTTCATCGACATTATCAAAACTATCCTTATCTAAAGTCAATAACGCTCTGTCTCAACTTGGTTTAGTGGATTCATGGAGGGCAATGCACTCTACGGAAAAAGATTATACTTTCTTCTTAGGGGCCCACCGGTCATACCACAGATTAGACTATATATTTCTCCCTACACAATTTCTCAGTAATTGTGTGTCTTCGAAGATCAGGAATATCCTTCTTTCAGACCACGCCCCAGGAAGCCTTTCCTTCACTATAACTAACATGCTTAAAGCAGAATATAGATGGAGATTCAATGAGACGCTGCTGCGCAGTTCGCATATCTCGAAGCTAGCGGGTCAATTGGAGGAATATTTCCGATTAAATGAGTCTGTAGTTAGGTCCCCAATGACGCTCTGGGACACTAGCAAAGTTGTAATTAGAGGACATTTGATTGCTCTAGGTTCCTATGTTAAAAAAAACAAAAACAACAGACAATTGAAGACCTTACCTCAAAAATCTCAATATTGGAGAAGAAGCATAGGAAATCAATGAAGGATGACACTTTCGCACACCAGGACATCTTGAGGTCGAAATAAAAAAATATATTAAACGCCAACAAAGCCAAACTTTTTTTGACAAGCCAATACAAATACTATGCTCACGGCAATAAAGCCACAAAGGTGATGTTATCTCAACTTAAAAAGAAGAAGGCTGCATCGTATATCACCCACATTAAGTCCATGGACACACAGCTTGTACATAAAACGGAGCTAATTGCAGACCAATTTTGCACCTACTAGAGACAACTTTATAATTTGCGAGATACACTTACCCCATCTCAGACAGTTCTGAGGAGGCATCACATTCAGGAGTGGCTACGCACGGTAAACCTGCCCACGCTAACGACAGCTTAAGTGGATAAATTAAATTCCCATTTTACTCTCTCTGAACTTCAAACAGCATTAAATAATTTCTCCCTCAACAAAAGTCCAGGTCCTGATGGCCTTCCTGTCATTTATTATAGTACTGTTAAAGACATCCTCTTACCCAGACTATTGGCGGTATGTAATCAAGCACGGGAAGGAGCATCTTTCTCTAAAGATATGCTATCAGCTCAGATCACTATTATCCCCAAACCGAATAAAGACCATACACTTTGCTCGAATTACCGGCCCATTTCTCTTCTAAACATTGATTTAAAATTATATGCGAAAATGCTAGCTAATAGATTAAAAACGTACCGGCCTGATCTCCTATCTGCAGAACAAGTTGGGTTTATACCTGGCAGAAAGGGGAAAAATAACATCATTAGAAATATTTAACTCATGCAACTCGCCAAAACCATCAGAAGACCGCTGGCTATTCTCAGTATGGATGCCGGGAAAGCCTTCGATAGAGTTGATTGGCTGTTTATGTCGAAAGCTTTGGTCAAATTCGGCATCCCAGATACTTTCATATCTCGGGCTACTTGAGAGACCTTGACGTGGTGTCCGAGCTTAAGACATGTCCTCCTAGTAGGATGTGTCGAACTAACCTCTCAATTTTAACATCAGTGTGAGGGTTTAGTATTGCTGCAGAGTGCACCTGCCTTTGCTATGGTTATGTTTTTGATTGTTCTCCACATCCACATTATTGTTATCGTATGTAGGATGGTTATTGTGGTACTTGTAGTCCGTTGCTGGCATCTTCCATTGTATGCATTTTTTGCTGTTGATTGTGTAGTGTACGGGAGTTGTACTGCCCGTCACTACGGAAGGGTCACTTGGCTGCTGTCGTTCCTCTCTGTTAGGAGGAGGCTGGTAAAGGTGCTGTTTGTACCATGCAATGTAAATCAATGTATTTAATTCTCCTGTTACTGTGAAATGTCCTATGTGCAGGCCGGCTAGGGGTGTAATTCCAGCTCTAGTCACTAGAGGGAGCTAGGTTGCCCTAGTCTATATAAGGCCCAGTCAGGGGAAGGGAAAGGAGTCTAGTCTGGAGTGTGCCTTAGACAAGTGCAGGCCATGTGCCTGTGAAGGCCAAACCCAGGCCTCACGGCCTGTGAGGCATCCACCCTAGGAAGATGGTGCCCTAGGAGAAGGAATGCAGAACCCAGAGGCAATCCCTAGAGCAAGGAGGTACTAAACGTCAAGTGGAGGTAAATTATAAAGCTGGAGATTCAAGGATATAAGCCAGAAGTAGGGCATTGGGGCCTTGAAGCATCAATTCCAGTCAGGACGAGTCAGGAAGAAAGTAAGGTTCACCTGCAATTTCAAGTCCTGTATTACCACC
Source organism: Bufotes viridis (assembly GCA_033119425.1). Taxonomy (NCBI): domain Eukaryota; kingdom Metazoa; phylum Chordata; class Amphibia; order Anura; family Bufonidae; genus Bufotes; species Bufotes viridis. The sequence goes on from CM065590.1 coordinate 584,720,480, forward strand.
CTCTGTTTAACCTTGCTGGATGTAAGACCACTGCAATTTTTATTGTCTGCAAAAAGGAACTGTTGGAAAGACTGCTTACTGTATCATCACTGTCTTCAGTAAAGTTTGGATTCTGTTTTCAAGTTATCAGTCTGTACCTCAGTTATTCCTACTGTAAATACGGTGTGCCACCGTTTACTGGCACTGGCGTCACGACATATCAGGGACTTAGCCATAGGCACGTTAAACTATAACACCAAGGGCACCTCACCTTCCACCTGGCTGTGTCCCTCAAGAACCCAGAGAGTGCCCCAGAGGAGCAGCGTGCCGGCCTCTCCATCACTGGCATTCCCCAGGTTAGTTCCTACACAAAGCCCTGACTTGGGGGTGCTACATTTTGGCGTCACGAACAGGATACGCACGTTTTATGGACTGTGATCAAAAACGTGAACTTTGTGCCTCAACCAGTTTGCCAAGTGACAAAACGCCTGTTTATTTGAAGTGAACTTTGCGGACCTAAAACGTACAGAAAAGTGTCCCAAAACCTCCAGAAAGCGCTGTGCAGTGTTGCGCTATCAAGAGGAAGAAAATCGCCACTTCAAAGTGCATTTTTGTGGACTTTTATGCTGTTTTACTACCGCTGCTTGCTGTCATTGAATTGATGCATCATGGCGTCCAAGATGGCCGCCGGCGCCATTGGACTTCTTCTTGCGCCATCACTGTCCTCAGTGGCGCGAAAATTTGGCGCCAAAACCCTCCAAGAAGGAGGAGGAGACGACCTGGAGGTAACGCCTTCCCTTGAGGATTATAATATGGACACCGCCTACCCTATACTGGAATACCTAGGGGCGTGCAAGAATCGACGGGGTGGAGCCTGCAGGAACAGTGGCTCACCCTGCTACGGGGCTTCCTACCTGGATATCAGAGGGATCCGGAGCCGTAGTTGGTGCAATGGAGGCGACCTCAGGAGCAACTAAGGAGCGCCCTGCGCCCCAGCGTATACTCCCAGCGACATGGCCCAGACCTGTCCATGGCCACAAGCCGAACCCTGCCGTTTCCACCCGCAGCGAGAAGGCTTTCTCCCGCGGAACCTCGCGTGGTCGGCCCTGATGGCCGAGATCCGAGTGGCGGCAACTTTAAAAACCACCACTCAGAAAAAGTACTTTCGAAGAAGTCACCAAGCGGATTTATGAGGACTCCAGAGACAGCAAGCCCCAGCTCGAACGCCGCACCGGAGTCGTGCTCGAGTTTGATAAGGTCAGAGGATTTGGCTTCATCCAAGAAACCGGCACCAACCGGGACTATTATGTAAATCGCCGGTCCGTCAAGCGCAGCTATCTCCCGGGCGACTGCATAATCTAGCGGTCGGAGAGAAAGTGGAGTTCACTCCCGCAGAGGGCCTGCGAGGCCCATATGCTACTGCGGTGACCCGTCCAGGACCGGTACCGGAAGACTGGGAAGAGACCGAAGATCCGGTGGAGGCAGAGGACCCGCCGGGACCCATCCGGAATACGTACCAGGAGAAGAGTTCCTTTCTCGGCCCGAACATCTTCTGGCAGCCGACGATCCTGGACAAGCCTCCCAGTCCTTACCCCTCTCCAGAGCTGCCGCGACGAGAGAAGACAGCCGCTGATTGGGCGCGGATGGCCCAGTTCAGTGAAGCCATGGATGACCTGCGGAAGAACCGCCAAGATAGAACCTCATCTGAGCCTGCTGCAAGTGTGCCGGAATCCAGCAGTGAGATCTCCGCCCTGGAGGAGCGGATCGCTTCCTTACAGGCTTACCTGGATGGCCTGCGGCAAGTGGCAGATTCTAAGAAGACAGCGCAGCAGTCCAGCGGTGGTGAGTTACCTGTGACCCCTGTACCACCCGAACCGGTAGTCCAAGGTCCTACCGCTAACGCTGAGCCACCCAAGGTCCGTGTAACAGCGGATAAATTGACTTATGCCAGGAGCCGAGTCCGCCGTGACGGGAGTGTTATGTCCCGGCCAGAGGAAGTGTCTACCCCAGCGCCGGCCCGTGTCCCGAGACCAGCAGCTCCTGTGTGTCCGCAACCCAGCGGGCCAGTGAGGTGGGTAGGCCCAATACCGGTGATGTTTCCAGCCCATTCTTTGTGGTGGGCACCCCCTCCAAGTGGTCCTGGTGCATGGCCCAGACTACCTGCAGCACAGGGCTGCACTACCTCCGACGAACGGGGCTCATTTGACACCTACCTGTGAGCAGGCCTGCTAGGCCATTTTTGCTCATTCTCACAGGGACATCATACATGTTGCAGGAACTGTTCCTTTAAGTTTGCCAGGCTGGTAGAGCTTGCTGCCAGTTCCCCACGGCCGGTGGCATGTTTGACAAATAAGTTGCCACTGTGGAACCACTGCTCCCAGCCTGCCTCTTTCTGTTCCGGGACATCCTGCCTGCTGCTACCATTGTGGCGTCAAGTACTTTAATAAATCCAAGTTGCTTTTATTTGCACCTTATCCCTTTTTAACCCCCATTTCAGGTTGAAAAGGGTTCTTTTACGTCAGCACTTTAAATATACGCGGGACTTGCCAGAGGATGTTACCCTGGTATTGTCAGAGTCCTGTATTGTGATTTTATGTATGTGCTGCTGACCGTATTTATTGCAAAAATTTTATATTCAAGTCTATGTGCCCAGAGATGGACCCCCTGTGTGCGAGTCTCTGTGATATGCTTTTATGGACTCATTCATTGTCATGGACTATCCTGGTATTCCCTAACATCCGCTGTGCCAGGTCAGCGCCCCAGTTCCACTCTTTATCCTGAAGAAAGAGAGCGACGCCCCTTGTCACCGCACTTCTCCGTCAGTCAGCTGGACCTGATGACAATTGTCTATGCAGATAGAATTGAGTACTGATATGTATGTATTCTTGCATGTTTTTCTTTTGTCTCTTTCAGGTGGAAATTCCAGTAGGGCGGTACCCTGGTAGAGTACGAGGGCGTACTCAGCTTAAAGCAGCGGGGTATGTAGTGTACGGGAGTTGTACTGCCCGTCACTACGGAAGGGTCACTTGGCTGCTGTCGTTCCTCTCTGTTAGGAGGAGGCTGGTAAAGGTGCTGTTTGTACCATGCAATGTAAATCAATGTATTTAATTCTCCTGTTACTGTGAAATGTCCTATGTGCAGGCCGGCTAGGGGTGTAATTCCAGCTCTAGTCACTAGAGGGAGCTAGGTTGCCCTAGTCTATATAAGGCCCAGTCAGGGGAAAGGAAAGTAGTCTAGTCTGGAGTGTGCCTTAGACAAGTGCAGGCCATGTGCCTGTGAAGGCCAAACCCAGGCCTCACGGCCTGTGAGGCATCCACCCTAGGAAGATGGTGCCCTAGGAGAAGGAATGCAGAACCCAGAGGCAATCCCTAGAGCAAGGAGGTACTAAACGTCAAGTGGAGGTAAATTATAAAGCTGGAGATTCAAGGATATAAGCCAGAAGTAGGGCATTGGGGCCTTGAAGCATCAATTCCAGTCAGGACGAGTCAGGAAGAAAGTAAGGTTCACCTGCAATTTCAAGTCCTGTATTACCACCCTCTGTTTAACCTTGCTGGATGTAAGACCACTGCAATTTTTATTGTCTGCAAAAAAGGAACTGTTGGAAAGACTGCTTACTGTATCATCACTGTCTTCAGTAAAGTTTGGATTCTGTTTTCAAGTTATCAGTCTGTACCTCAGTTATTCCTACTGTAAATACGGTGTGCCACCGTTTACTGGCACTGGCGTCACGACATATCAGGGACTTAGCCATAGGCACGTTAAACTATAACACCAAGGGCACCTCACCTTCCACCTGGCTGTGTCCCTCAAGAACCCAGAGAGTGCCCCAGAGGAGCAGCGTGCCGGCCTCTCCATCACTGGCATTCCCCAGGTTAGTTCCTACACAAAGCCCTGACTTGGGGGTGCTACAATTGCCCCTAGCAACGGACTACAAGTGCAGGATGTGCTCCCCTATATACATGCACAACTGCATATGGGTTGAGCATATCCTGCTTTTTAAACATCACACCACGTTTTCTAATGGTTCAGATACTTTCATAGCAGGGGTCATGCCAATGTAATGAGCTCCCACAGCCCGCGTATTAGTGAATGGCACCCTTTCTCCAGAGTTCCCTATAACGAACGGTATGCATCAGTGGTGCCCGCTTTCACCATTACTGTTTATTCTGGTAATTGAAATACTTCTAAAGGGGTTCAGACAACACCCTGATATTGCTGGTATGTCAGACGGTAATACGATTCATCAGACCGCTGCGTTCGTGTATGATGTCTTACTGCGTATTAGCAACCCAAAGTCGGCCTTCCCAGCAATTCAATGCACATTTAAGAGAGGTCACAGGTTAGGTCAGGGTGATTCACTACTAAAAAACTCAGTGGTGTCTACAATTTTATATTACTGACTGAGTGTACCTTATTGTATTTCTTAAAACATAACGTTTATTTGTAGTTCATTAAGGTAATGAGACACTTTGTGTAAAATAACGCTGATGGATAATGAACTGCTTATATGGAAGGAAACTAGGTATGCAGCTATGAACCCGTGTATATAGCAGCTCATTTTGTGAAGGGGGGCACTTTACTATTTACTAGTCATAGTGGGGGTGCTCAGCCTTGGTTCTATCCCTATATGCAGTAAATCTTGATGCTGGAAGAAAAGGGCGACCCCCAGCCACTGGAACTTAGGGTCTAAAACTGTCAGTCCCTAGATGGAGTCCTTCCTAATATTTAGCTGTCCGACGCGTTTCACCATAAAGGATTATGGTTCTTCAGGGTCAAAGGTATGAATGCTGGAGCGATAGATGCAGTGGCAGCGCTCCCGCACGTATAGTAAGGCAGTGGCAACAAATAGGTCTAAATGTCTCATTTTTAAAGCGCTTTCAAACCTGCCCATTTAGTTAATTAGCCAATGGGTAGCAAGGGTGCGCTCCAAAATACCCTCCCACCGGTTTGTCAATACAATCTGTCACGAAGTCGCGCAATACTATAGACGTTGAGAGCAGCTGTGCCTAGTCCACAGCGCTTCGCCCATAACCGGAAGTGACGTCAGTGGTGGGCATATTAGTTACTATGGGGACCTCACACCGTGTCCCCGGGAGGTCCTTTCAGAAAAAAGTATTTGTATACACTCGCCATCACAGGCGAGTGTATAGCGATCAGCAACATTTGTCAAAGGTATGTTCAGTGGGCACAACCAGTATTAGGCCCTACTTGACCATGCACAACCTAAGTTCTCTGAATATATATTAGGAGAGGTATATGAGCACACTATATGTGTGTCATCTATACACAGTAACTGTTAACCCTTACCGTTTACATCTCCAAAGATGTGAGCTAGAGAGGGGCTTATTAGTTTCACTGGTAACCGTATTAAAGTTGCTTAGATCATTTAGATAGGGTTCTATAGTCTTATTGATTATATGTCACACCGGTCATATCGTGACAGATCACAAATAAGACACCTATAGGTCCATTTTTAGCCCTTTTCATGGCGTCATATACGGCTATTCGGATCTTATAGAAAGACAAAAGGTTAAAATCAGGCACATGGGGCAGATGTCTTTTATGTGCCGGACAGATGTGGGTATACTTTACAGAAATGGCTTGTATGAGATATACTCATTAAAGCCCTTCGGCGTCACTGAGTTTAGTCTTTATATCCACTTAGTTTCAGCCCTCAAGATCATCTTGTCCCAGTCCCCACCTCTCTTTAGTTTGGGGACGTGTTGTATCCCTACAAATTTGAGACAGGTAATATCTCCTCCATGACATTGTTAAATGTGGTGTGCCACTGACGTACCCTTGTCATTGAGGACATCATTGACATGGTCTTTATTATGTCGCCTGAATTCCCTGTTAGTTTTGCCCACATAGTCTAGTGGGCAAGTGCATTGGGCCAGGTACACTACACACTACTACTTTGTCCCGGATTGTATTGACAAACCGGTGGGAGGGTATTTTTGAGCGCACCCTTGATACCCATTGGCTAATTAACTAAATAGGCAGGTTTGGAAGCGCTTTAAAAAGTTAAAAAGACATTTAGACCTATTTGTTACCACTGCCTTACTATACGTGCGGGAGCGCTGCCACTGCATCTATCGCTCCAGCATTCATACCTTTGTCCCTGAAGAACCATAATCCTTTATGGTAAAACGCGTTGGACAGCTAAATGTTAAGAAGGACTCCATCTAGGGACTGACAGTTTTAGATCCGAGGTTCCAGCGGTTGGGGGTCGCCCTTTTTGGGGCAGGTGCTCCTATGACAGCCATTCAGGGTTCTTCCAGCATCAAGATTTAGTACATATAGGGATAGAACCAAAGCTGAGCACCCCCACTATGACTAGTAAATACTAAGCGCCCCCCTTCACAAAAAGAGCCGCTTTGTATACACGGGTTCATAGCTGCAACAAGTACCTAGTTTCCTTCCATATAAGCAGTGCACCATCAGCATTGTTTTACACAAAGTGTCTCATTACCTTCCTAGCAATTGTAGCAGTCCTTCGGACATTCCATACTCTCTCTAACTTCGTCTGAATTGAACTGCGGTTTGCAGCGATCGCCGATACGAAGGGGTCACATGACCCCCCTCGGCATTAGAACATGGTTCCTGCTGATCTACATCAGCAGGAACCATGTTGCTACCACGCCCAGATCGGGTGCAGTAGCAGTTTAAACACAGGGCGTACATGTACGGGTGTGGGTAGTAATCCCAAATGGGACATTATACGTATCATTGGGGTGATTCTGGATAAGGCTAGGGATACAGGAATCATCGATGATGACCTTAATGAATACCTTAGAATCAGCCAACCGGTTACCCAAGTGATATATATACTCCCTAAAATACATAAGAGCTTGGTTGATCCCCCTGGCCGACCCATTGTGTCGGGCAGGGGTTCAATCTTCAATACTGTCTCAATATTTCTGGATAAGGTTCTGCGTGTCCATGCGACCTCGGCCCCGTCCTATGTCAGAGACACTGGTGACTTTCTCTCGAAGTTCAAACAAATTGAGCCATCCATCACATTTATGTTAGTCAGCTTTGATGTAGTTTCACTGTAAACCTCTATTGATCACACGTATGGTCTGAATGTCATTGATGTGGCCCTGGCCGGTATGGGACTCTCCCTGGGCGCTTGCCGTCTGGTCCTCGACCTCCTGGAGGTGGTCCTGAGGAGGAATTACTTCCTCTTCAGGGATACCTTCTACCAACAGAAGCGGGTGCGGCCATGGGGTCCAATGTGGCCCCCATCTACGCTAACATCTTCATGGCAGAGGTCGAGGACAGATTTGTATACCGCTCTGCGTTTGCTAGGAGGGTCCTATGCTGATGGCACTACATCGACGACATTTTAATGATCTGGGGGGGCACCAAGGACGAATTAGAACGATTTCATCTCCATTTGAACGGGGGGTTCCAGGTCTACAATTTACATTGACTGCATCTATGGAGGAGTTACAATTCCTAGATGTACGAGTATATGTTGCAAATGGTGAGATCAGGACTGATCTCTTTCAAAAAGTGACAGATAAAAACACGTTATTGGTATATGACAGTAATCACCCCCGATGCATGGTTGAGTTTCTACCATGGAGCCAATTGTTTCGGGTGCGAAGAATAGTATCGGACAATGACAGATTCCAGACCAGGGCAGATGAGATGTGTACAAGATTCACCAAAGGGGTTATCCACGTACTTTATTATGAAAAAACAGGAGTAAGGATGGGGGCAGAGAACAGGATTCCCTTTGTGTCCATCTTCGGTGGAGATGGTGGTGCTATTTCTGACATCCTTAGGAATAATTGGCACATCCTCCATCGAGAAATGCCTAATTTGGAAGAGTTTTCATCACCCCCGATGATGGCATACAGACGGAATGTCTGTATACGTGACAGATTGGTCAGATCTGATGTGGGTGGAGCCAGAACTGATAAGTAGTAAGGCTGACTAGTCAGCCTGCATTTGTGGGAGGGGCAGAGGCTCTTCTTAAACAAGCCACTGCCTCACTCCTGGGCGTGTGTTCTTCAGGTGCGCAGGTGCTGCTGGGTGTCATTAGTGAACTAGCTTCTCTGGTGGCAGGATCTCTTTCTTTGCAGCATGGAGCCAGAACGGATGTTTTGTCTTTTTTTTTTTTTTTTTCTTCGCTCTCTGCAATCGTAGCAATGCACGCGGGGTAATACGTAAGTAAGTTGGGCCGTGGCCATCCCTCCTGGCCGGTCGGAACCCAACTTTTTCTAGCGAACGGGAGGCTGCGCCTCAGAATCTTCTGCCTCAGGTTTGTTTTGTTGGGGCTAAAAAATTTCTATTTCTTTTTCAACCTCGTTTGTTTGATAATAAGAATTAGTTCCAATATATCTTGCAAATTTACGTCGCTTGTTTGTCGCATGGAAAATTACTTCAGCTTATACGCAGTTAGGGAACAGTCACCCGGGCTGCATGTGACGTCATGATTGAACATCAGACTCAGCTGTTGTTTGACCTATTGCTGTAGCTGTTCCTTGCCATGTGACTCCCCCTCTCCCAGCCACCACCATCTTTAGACTTCATGTATTTTCCCTGCTTTATGTACTAAAACCCTGATGCACTTTATGCTCTGCTCTTATTCTGAGGGGCATTTCCACGTTCGGCTCTACTTCTGTCTTATACCTGCTTGCACCTAGCTTTATACGCCTCACACCCTCAGATGTATCCGCATGTCTTTTATTGTCCATCACTTTCACGCTGCTCGTTCCAGACGGCCTTTACATTTTGCTTTACACATGTTTTACTCTCTGCTCACTGGAGCTGTGTCCACATGTCTGCTATTTACATCATGCTTCATACTTCAATCACATTCGAGTTGCATTCACCCGTTGGCTGTTCACACTTGGCTGTTGCATCATGTTGTTGTGTGTGGTTAGAGCTGCGTTTATGCGTCGGCTAGTATACCATGTTTGCTCTGCTCACAGTCAGAGCTGCGTTCACATGTCTGCTGTTACAACAGGTCATACGAGGCTTGTTTTCAGAGGTGCATTCATTCGCTGTCACATCATGTTCTGCCACTCACATTTAGAGCTGCTGTTATACCTATTTTCGTTCTCGGCTCACTCACAAAGGAGCCTTCACACTTACGCAGTCAAATTCACGACCAGAGCTGCGTCCATACGTCTATTGGCATATCATGTTTGCTCTACTCACACCCAGAGCTGCGTTCACACGTCCATTGTTACTACAGGTTCTTTCCAGGCCCATTTCAAGAGCTGCGTTCATGTCACTTTCACAGCATGTGTCACGCTCCATTCACAACCAGAGCTGCCGTTATACCAATTGTTTGCTCTGCCTATACCCAGAGTTGTGTTAACACTTCTACTGCTACAACAGGTTTTATACCCCACTCGCCAGAGCTGCTTTCCATGTCGGCTGTCACTTCGAGTTAATATTTCATTTATATCCAAAGCTGCATCCGCACGTCTACTTTTACATCCTGTCCTCTACTCCATTCACTACTAAAGCTGTGTTCATGTGTCCGCAGATGCATCACGTTAATAGTCCGCTCCCGTTCAGTTTGCATTCTTACGTCTGCTTTATACCATGTTTTTCATGCTCTAGCCATACTCAGAGCAGCGCTCATACATTGTTACTCACATCCTGAGCGGCATTCACCCATCTGCTGTTACACCATGTGTTACATTCTGCTCCCACTCAAAGCTGCATTCTCCTGTTACTTGCTACACTCAGTAGTCTCAACGGGGCACTCCGCACCCACTGCTTAGTACTCTCCCGGTAAACAGGGCTGCTTTCTTTTCAGGCTTACATTTTTCCTCGGTGGTGTGAAAAAAAAAAAAAAAAATCCTTTTAAATCCTGATTCGTGTTCACTCAGATTGGTCTCCTGGTCTCATTTACTCCTGGTTTGCATTCACTCAAACTGGTCTCCTGCCAAGTTCAACAAAACAGCTTCTCAGCGGAGGCCAGTGAGCCTACCATGTTTTACAAGTTGTTCTTTTGTTTGTTGGGAAGGTACTGTACCTTCCCTATGGCTTCGGGGGTCCGACGACTGCTACGGCCCTATGGCTTCGGGGGTCCGACGACTGCTTCGGCCCTATGGCTTCGGGGGTCCGACGACTGCTACGGCCCTATGGCTTCGGGGGTCCAACGACTGCTTCGGCCCTATGGCTTCGGGGGTCCAACGACTGCTACGGCCCCATGGCTTCGGGGAACCGACGACTGCTACGGCCCCATGGCTTCGGGGTCCGACGACTGCTTCGGCCCTATGGCTTCGGGGTCCGACGACTGCTTCGGCCCCATGGCTTCGGGGTCCGACGACTGCTTCGGCCCTATGGCTGGGGTCCGACGACTGCTACGGCCCTATGGCTTCGGGGTCCAACGACTGCTTCGGCCCTATGGCTCGGGGTCCGACGCCTGCTTCGGCCCCATGGCTCAGGGGTCCGACGACTGCTTCGGCCCTATGACTTCGGGGTCCAACGACTGCTACGGCCCCATGGCTCGGGGTCCGACGACTGCTTCGGCCCTATGGCTTCGGGGTCCGACGACTGCTTCGGCCCCATGGCTTCGGGGTCCGACGACTGCTACGGCCCCATGGCTTCGGGGTCCGACGACTGCTTCGGCCCTATGGCTTCGGGGGTCCGTCGACTGCTACGGCCCTATGGCTTCGGGGGTCCGATGACTGCTTCGGCCCTATGGCTTCGGGGGTCCGACGACTGCCACGGCCCCATGGCTTCGGGGGTCCGACGACTGCTTCGGCCCTATGGCTTCGGGGGTCCGACGACTGCTACGGCCCCATGGCTTCGGGGGTCCGACGACTGCTTCGGCCCCATGGCTTCGGGGGTCCGACGACTGCTACGGCCCCATGGCTTCGGGGGTCCGACGACTGCTTCGGCCCTATGGCTTCGGGGGTCCGACGACTGCTTCGGCCCCATGGCTTAGGCCTACCCACGGCTTTCGGGGGTCCAACGACTGCTTCAGCCCTATGGCTTCGGGGGTCCGACGACTGCTACGGCCCCATGGCTTCGGGGGTCCGACGACTGCTTCGGCCCTATGGCTTCGGGGGTCCGACGACTGCTATGGCCCTGAAAGAGTTAGTGTATTTCTGTAGCCTGGTTGTTCCCTCATCCCCTGAGGCAGACGTCTGGAGAGCTGTGTGTGAAATAACCACCAAGCTAGTGACCTTCAAACACAACTCTAGTTTATTCTTATACAGTGTCTTCCTTATATAGTACATACATACATAACAAGAGATAGCTGTGTTTCACATTCCATTGTAACAGGTGGAGACCCTCCCATATATGGAAATAATGCTACTTTAAATAGAGCCCCCCTCTAGCATGACCTCCCCCACCATCCTGTCATCCATAAATACCATATGGCTCATTCTATTTAACCCTTCAATCCCCTCTAAGTCATGAATATGACTTATCTTCTTTCTCTCATAGAGAAGTAAGTAGCATAAGCTTGTCCAGGATCTGTGGATCTTGGACATATGACGCCAAAGGTCTGTATTAGTGACGGAATGCATTGAATGCAACAACATATGGTAATCAAAAAGCAATTATAATTATAATACTGATAAATAATGTTCTTAACCAACTCAAATCCGGCAGCCAGCTCAATAACCAGTCCCACCAAGAGGATGAATCAACATCCTTTTTGATATTATTGGCGATTTCATGTAACCCTTGAATATGGGACTGGATTGATCTGGAATGGTCAGATAAATTAAAACAACACATTCCTTTAAAATCTTGACATCCTATATTGTGTTTAAGTAACAGATAATCCACAGCAAATCTAGTTTCTAGCACCGCTCCTCGTACGCCTTGAAGATCTAAGAGTATGTCTGATAAGGCAGTAGACGTATGATTCAAAGATTTAGCCAAGGCACATGCAATAGAATTTATAGTACGAGCATTATATATAGCCAGTCCAGGCACTCCTAATATAGAAGTGCCCAAACTGATATATTCTGTACGGCTAAGGAGGGGTAAAGTAGAGTCACAGTTGTCTGATAGAGTCTTAGTAATCGATCTGTAAGCTCTCCTGCTAGAGGGTTGACTGGGTAGGGCCAAAGTCAGCCTGGGTAATGCACAGGGACCTCCAATAACATTAGCAGGAATGTAATTGTATGTGCTGTTACCACAAGACAAAAACCATCCCTTAGGGAGCATTATATTATAGATAAAACTGGGAGTCACTATGGTCTTATTACAACTCATGGAATTGTCTAGGGAGCTAGCAAGCCTACTATTCTTTTTACAGGTGTCCTCAATATAATCATATAAACTATTCTTAGGTAATCCACTTTTTATGGCTCCATTATCACAATATAACGTCATATCCTGGGAAAAGGTAAAACAAGTCTCTGCTACAGTCACATTAATAGTCAGTATTCTAATATTGTCCCTGCTATTTCCTAATTTCTGACACTCTCCACAGAAGTCATACAAGGGAATAAAAGATTGTGTATTGTTAGTCCTCGACCAGACTCCAAGGAGGGATTCATCGGGTGTAGGCACAGCAATAACACATGTTTGAATAAGATCCCGTGGGCTCCGTAAGTCTTTAAGGCACAATGAACTTACATTTAGAGCATTTGCCATCCTGACTATACTATTCTGTTCAGAATAAAGGGGCCAGGAGCAAAGGGATCTTGCTCCTGTGCTCTTTATGTATCGTCTGATTATTTGGTGCACCGCAGAGCAAACTCAGCTCCTCTGGGTGATAAATACATGTAGTAATAAGCCAGACTGGCAAGGAAACACAAAGATTAATAATTATTAGCAGACAAACAAATCTCCCAGAATATTGTGGGGTCATCATCTTCAGCCTGTGGCAAGGCACTTTTCAGAGAAGCTTCTTCTGAGCTCCCTCTTTGTCTGTCACCGGAGAAAAAGCCTCAGGGACCCTTTTCACTCTGCTAGCGTGAATCCAGATTGAAGCCTCTTCTGTGAGAATCGCTGTTCTGGTAACTGCTACCACTCGGGTGGGTGGTCCAAACGGGAACTCAGTCTGCTTCCGTCCTTTTGCCAGGCGCTGGACTATCACCACGTCTCCTGGTTGGAAAGGATGCGTAGGTTCCTGTGGAGAGAAAGGAGAGGCACGAGCAACATCTCGTTCAATTTGATCTAAAGTTTCTACAAGTTTCCTCACATATTCTGCCTGTACAACTTCTAGATCCCCTTTTTCTATCACTAGGGCCTTTGGACCCCAAGGGGTGGGGAAGGGTCTTCCCATTAGGACCTCAAATGGTGAGTACCCAGTATTCTTATTAGGCTGCATCCTAATCTCTGCTAGGGCAATAGGCAAGAACTTTTTCCAATTAGTGAATGTGCCTCCAGTAATTTTCCTTATTTTGTCTTTAATTGTTCTATTCATCCTCTCTACTATGCCGGAACTCTCTGGGTGGTATGGGAGATGGAACTTCCAGTCAATCCTAAGGGCTTTGGAAAGCTCCTTACATACCCTGGACGCAAAAGCTGGGCCATTATCTGAGTTAATTTGGACAGGACACCCCCATCTGGGAATGATTTCTTGTAACAAGATTTTGACCACAATTTGTGTGGTTTCATTGGTAGTAGGAAAACCTCCGGCCATCTAGAGAACATATCCACAATTACAAGGGCATATTCCTGCTTACTTCCTGTCTTTGGGATATGTGTGAAGTCAATTTGTAAGTGAGTGAATGGTGAAGTTGGGTAATTCAAATGCTGGTGTTGGGCCTTCTTTGAATTATTTGGGTTGTTTCTGAGACATATAATACACCTTGAAACATAAGATTGTACTTTTGATCTAAGACCTGGTATAAAAAATCTCTCCAAATGAGGTCAGTGGTTGCCTGTGCTCCCCTATGGCCAAGACCATGATATTGTGCAATTAAAATCGGGCGCTTGCAACTGGAATACATGGTTTCCCCTCTTTGCAGATAAGACCCGTATCAGGGTCTTGTACTGCACCTACCGATTGCCATGCTATCTTGTCACTACTGGTAGCCGACTCCTGGAGGCTTAGCAATAGATTGTCAGTAAGGGTAATGTCTGGAACTAGGGAGGGCATTTGAACCGTCGCTGTTGTTCTAATAGCAGCCTCTTTTGCTGCCTGATCAGCAAGGGCATTCCCTTTTGCTATGTGCGTTTGGAGACCAGTATGTGCCTTACAATGGATAATAGCAACCGTGCTGGGTAATTGGATGGCGGCCAGGAGATCATGTACTAGGGTGGAATGCGAGATTTTCTTCCCATCAGCAGCTATGAAGCCTCTTCTCAGCCAAATTACCCCATGATCATGGACAACCCCAAAGGCATATTTGGAATCGGTGTAGATATTTACATCTCTCCCCTCAAAAGACAACAAGCCCTAGTGAGGGCAATCAGTTCAGCTGCTTGGGCTGACTGAAAAGGTATAGGATTCGATTCTAGAATAACATCAGGGAGTTGAACTACAGCGTATCCTGCATGATAAGTGTTGTCATTAGGGCGGGAACAGGATCCATCTACAAAAATATCAGGTGCTCCTTCAATGGGTGTGGACTGTAAGTCAGGCCTAGGTGAGGTATGTTCATGTATAAGCTCAGTACATACATGGGGAGGAGGCAAATCATCCTGCTCTCCCTTGTATCCTAGTAGGGCATTGAGTATAGCCATGGGACCGAATGTGGGTGCTGAGTATTTGATATGAAGTTGAGGATTAGATAGCAACAAAACTTCATATCCGCTCAGTCTTTGTGCTGACATATGTTGTGTATGTATGTTCTTCAACAGGGCCTGAACATTGTGTGAGGTATGCAGAGTGGTGGGATGACCTAGGGTGATAGGCGTAGCCATCTCAGCGACCATAGCACAGGCTGCCAAACTCCTGAGACACGCAGGCATGCCCTGAACCTGTACGGGAACCACCTTTGAGAAAAAAGCAACAGGGCGGAATTTGCCTCCATGGTCTTGCGCCAGGACTCCCGCCATGGTTTTACAATTGTCCCTGGCAAATAAGTGAAACATCACGCCATAGTCGGGTAGGCCCAAACCAGGACTTGAAACCATGGCACATTTCAAATGACGAAAAGCTTGTAACATGTCATCAGACCATTTAATGAAGTCAGGCATATCAGTATTAGTGGCTTGTCTCAGAATATTATCATAGTAGGAACAATCAGCAATCCATTGGCGGCAGTAACCAATCATGCCAAGAAAGGTCAACATGTCTTTCTTGGTTTGTGGGCGGGGCAGACCCAGTACGGCAGTAATTCTGGCATGGCTGATTTTCCTCTCACCTTTACTGAGAACAAAGCCCAAATACTCAACACTTTCCCTACACCATTGTAATTTCTTCCTAGAAACTTTGTGACCACATTCACATAACCACAGTAAGAGACTAACACAGTCTGCCTGGCAGTCCTCCCGAGTAGAACTACATATGAGGAGATCATCCACATATTGTAGAAGGACAGAACCATGAGGGGCAGTCCAAGGGCGCAGTGTAACTTGGAGGACAATGGAGTAGACTACTGGGGAGTCTACATAACCCTGAGGTGTTGTGGAAACATATATGAAATGTATACTTGCTTGTATTATAACTAACAAAACAAGATGGCCCCTGAAGCAGAAGCCAACTCCCTTACTAATGTCTTACTAATCATCTTATGATAATGATGACTTCAGTTTATCTAACATCGGCTGATGTGATACATGTCCATTTTTGGTTTGATAATGTGACAATGAGATAATGCTACAGAGTCATTAAGTTCCCCTTTTATCTTCTATATAAACCCATGTATGACGCGTAATAAATAGAGCATCTAGCATTGACTTCATTGTGATGGTCTGTGTGTGATTACTCTCGGCGTACGCCTAATACCTGAATACCAATTCGGAGCAGTACATCAACTCAGCCTGACCCTTGCATCAGGACCAGAACAGTTGGCACCAAAAGCGTGGGGCTCGTGGATTGGACCCCCTGCTGAAGTACCCCCAGAGACTGGACAAGGAGAGACGAGCCAACGGACACCGGGACCGGCCGGCCCGTAATAAGAGGTGAGAAAATAAATCATCTTACCTATTTGTGTTCCTTGGCCTAGTCAATCCACATTTGTACTAGGGAGGGGTGCATCGGCAGTCTGGGGCAACCTCGAGGGGGAAGAGGAATGTAAAGAACCCCCAGGGGAACAGTCAGAGGAGACGGTGGAATATGCAGCTAATACAGCTGGTGCTGGACAAACCCCTGCACGTGGGATGCCGCCTCTTAGCCTTTACTCTGATGTTTCCCCCCCACAAAGTCAGGGTACAGGAGTAACAAATGAGTTTTTTCAACATCAACTTGCACAGTTGCGGAGGGACATGCATAACTTAGAGCAAGGAAATCTTACAGTTTTAAAGGAGGCATTGTTAAATACCCACCCTGTGGGGCCTCCTAAGTATGTGTCTTTCACTCCCCAGCAGTTATTCACCATAGTGAATCTCATGCCAGACCCAGATACTCACCCTATGCCCTTTTTCAGGAAATTGTCTCAAGTATATCAAACATATGGGTGTACATGGTCTGACCTACAGAGTATTGTAGAAAATAAGACTGGTGAATACTCTTCACTTATAATGGATCATATAAAACAACCAGAGCTCCCAGGAGCAAATTTTGACACCCGTGATTCAGAATCCGGGGACTGTTTCATTCAACAATTGTATAAATGGGCAAAGGACAGGTTGGCAGAACAATCCACTACTTTGCAGGATATGGTACAGGACAAGGTAGAGTCAGTGGAGAAATTTGCCCAAAGGGTTAAACAAAATTATAAAGATATGGGATTCAGTCCAAATGAACCTGTACACTTGAGACTTCTGGCCCGATCATTTGTAGATGGTCTTAGACCAGATCTCAACAAAGCTCTTGTCACCTGCCGCCCAGAATGGAAATCATTAACCCTTGAGATCTTAGAACAAGTTGCAAAAGGATTGGAGAGTAATACCAAGAAGACTCGCACAGCAGTTATGGCTGTCATGACAGGGGAAGAGGGAGAGGAAAGGCCCCCACCCCGTGTCTGTTATGGGTGCGGCAAGCCTGGACACATTAAAAGGAATTGCCGTTCCAAGCATTTGTGGCCAGTGAACCAAGGCCAAGGAGGAACACCTTCTTCTTCTTGGCCAGCCACTCCCCACTAGGATATTGGCAAACCAGTGTTGCTGGGAGGGGACACCTCATGTATGGCAGTCTCTGCCCCTCCAGCTGGCCCCGCCCCTCGAATCACCCTCGATGTGGCAGGGAAGGAACTCTCATTCCTTGTAGACACTGGTGCAGCCCGCAGCGTGTTATGTGAAACTGCCATACTCCCTTCCTGGCTCACAAATATCCATTTGCCCTGCTCTGGCTTGGAAGGGGTTACACAGCACAACCCTGTTACTAAACCTCTCTTGATTACTCCATCTACTAAGTCCCGAAACCAATTCCCACAATTGCATCTACCCACTGGAGTAATGTCACAATTTGTTGTAAGTCAGACTTGTCCTTTTAATCTATTAGGTTCGGATTTTCTTCAGAAAATACGGGCCAACATTCAATTCAGGGAGGATGGTACAGTTGCCTTGGGTACAGACCTGTGCCCAGAGGAAACTTGTCTCCTGATGGCATTAACAGCCCAGACTTCTGAATCACCCGAGCAAGGGGATACGCTGCAAAGCATTTTGCATCTCATCCCTGACACCCTATGGGCCAAAGGTCCCCAAGACATAGGGCGTCTCAAGGTCCAGCCAGTCACAGTTACCTTGAAGAATCCTGACATACTACCGTACAAAGCTCAATACCCTCTGTCCATTCCACAGAAGGATGCTATCACCCTCCAGATACAGACCTTTCTCGCAAATGGGGCTATCAAAGTGACCACCTCCCCTGTAACACTCCCTTATACCCAGTTAAGAAACGGAGGGAGAAAGGACAACCCCTGTGTATCGCATGGTCCAAGACCTCAGAGCAATCAATGAGGCTACAGTCTTTGAGACCCCTATTGTTCCAAATCCTCATACTTTGCTTGCTAGCATTCCTCCTACAGCTTCTATTTTTACAGTCATTGATCTGGCAAATGCTTTTTTCTCTGTCCCACTGCATGAGGACTCTCAATTTCTCTTTGCATTCACACATGATGGGAAACAGTACACATGGACTGTTTTGCCTCAAGGAGCTCAGAATAGCCCATCCTGTTTCAGTAAAGCTATGGCATCCATCTTACAACCGTGGCAAGCAGATCACCCTGAGGTGGAACTCTTACAATATGTGGATGATTTACTCCTCTGTGCCGACTCACATCCCACCTGCCTACACTCAACTACCTCACTTCTCCAATTTTTGGCAGATGCTGGGTGTAAAGCTTCTCAGTCCAAGTTACAGTTGTGTCTTCCCAAAGTTATTTTTCTAGGCCACTGTATCTCACAAGGCAGTAAACATCTTACGGATGCCAGGAAGAAAGCAGTCTCAGACATCTCACTCCCAGACACTCCTCATCAACTGCAAACCTTTCTGGGACTTATTTCTTATTGTAGGCCATGGATTCCTGATGCATCAGTCCTGATGCAGCCACTCTATGACTGCATACCACGTGTGGCCACTGTTCCTTTTCAGATGACATCAGAAGCCATAGAAGCATTTCAAACTCTAAAAAAAAGCCATTATAACTGCCCCAGCTCTTGGCATTCCTAACTACAAACTTTCCTTCCGGCTTTATGTCATGGAGCGTCAGGGTCATGCTACAGGAGTTCTCACCCAGAGCCATGGGGGCCGTAATAGACCCCTAGGCTACTTCTCAAAGCGTCTTGACCCTGTAGCCAGAGCCACTCCATCTTGTGTCAGGGCCGTTCATGCTGCTAGTTCCCTTCTGGACGCCACCTCTGACATTGTCTTAGGACACCCCTCACCATCATGGCTCCTCATGACATTTCTGCCATCCTTCAGCAGACACAACCTAAACATCTTACTGCACAGCGCCATCTCAGACTTCAGTGTAGTCTGCTTCTACCAGATAATGTCACCATTCAAAGATGCCACATCCTCAACCCGGCTGCACTCCTTCCTCTCCCAAGGGGGAGTATACTACAGATTCTGTGGATTTTATTGATTTACAGGCAGAAGAAGATCTTCAGGAAGAGGAATTATGGACAGCTACTGACTCTCTTAATGAGGAACCAGACCATGATTGCATTACAATGATGGAAGCTGAAGTAGGAACACCACCATCAATACAAGACACTCCCTTGCAAAACCCAAAATGGACACTCTTTGTGGATGGGTCAAGGTATGCCGATGACAAAGGGAAATTCCATACTGGCATGGCAGTTACTAGTGAGTATGAAGTGCTGTGTGCAAGGCAATTGCGCCCAGACCAGTCAGCACAGGAAGCTGAACTCATAGCTCTTACTGAGGCCTGCCTCATAGCAAAAGACTCCACTGCCAACATCTATACAGACTCCAGATATGCCTTTGGAGTAGTCCATGACTTTGGAACAATATGGAAAGCTAGGGATTACATTACAGCCGCAGGAACCCCAATTAAACATGCTTCAGCCGTAGAGGCCTTAATGACTGCAGTACTCCTGCCTACCGAAGTGGCAGTAATCAAAGTCAAGGCACATACCCGTGCTGACACACCAGAGGCCAAGGGAAATGCTTTGGCTGACCGAGCTGCCAAAAAGGCAGCAATGGAAGAGGAAAGAGCACAGCCAGATAAAATCATGCTGGCACAAGAAGATCTCAAACAACAAGAAGTATCATGGGATCTGCTAAAACAGATGCAAAAGCAAGCCACTCGCTCAGAGAAGGAAGCCTGGCTGAAGGAGTCAGCCCTTGAAGAAGAAACCGGACTCTGGACACAAGGGAAGAAGGTGTGCTTGCCTAGAGCACTCTATCCCTTAATTGCCTCTGTGGCCCATGGACCCACTCACCAATCTAAGACAATAATGAAAGAGCTCATTGATAAAATATGGGTAGCCCCAGGAATCACCCCTGTTTTGGTGAGGTATGTCCAATCATGTCTAATCTGTGCCCAATGCAACCCCGGTAGGACTGAGCCCACGCCCAAAAGATGTCTCCCAAAAGCCTTATACCCCTTCCAGAGGATCCAGATTGATCATATCCAGATGCCAATGTGCCAAGGGTTTCAATACGTGTTAGTAGTGGTAGACATGTTCTCTGGGTGGCCAGAAGCCTACCCCGTCAGGAATCAGACAGCAACAACTACTGCTAAGAAATTGATACAGGAAACTGTCTGTAGGTACGGGGTACCTGAGGTCATTGAGAGTGATCAGGGCCCAGCATTCACTGCTAACCTAACCCTAGAAGTCTGGAAGATGATAGGGTCACACCTGGCGTTTCACACCCCCTACAGACCCCAAAGTAGCGGCAAGGTTGAGAGACTGAACTGGGTATTAAAGTCAAAAATGTTGAAAATGACTAGGGAGACAGGGCTAAACTGGGTCCAGTGTTTACCTATAGCACTCTTTGCAATCAGGCACACTCCAAAACCTCCCCACAAGCGGACTCCACATGAGATATTGTTTGGGTCAGGACCCCGGATGGGGCTGTACTTCCCACAACAACTGCAAATGCATTATGAATCCATTGCAAAATATGTGATAGCTTTGAGCAAACAGTTATCTAACATCCATGCACAAGTCTTTTCTTCCATTCCAGATCCTGACTCCCTAGAGGGAAGCCACACTCTGAAACCAGGAGAGTGGGTGGTGGTCAAGAAACACGTCAGAAGTACCCTGGAACCACGTTTCGAGGGGCCTTACCAAGTGCTGCTGACCACACCAACTTCCGTAAAGCTCGAAGGGAGACCCACCTGGATTCACGCCTCTCATTGCAAAAGGATAAGATGCCCGCCAGATCCAGAGCTAATAAAATGATTTTCTTTTGTCTACTAGCACCCTTAACACTTACCAGTGCATATGTACTTCCCCAGAAAAGGATGATGGATGGGACAATAAGTTTGTCAAACATCATCAGGTGTTGTATGAGAGCCTGAAGGAAGGTGACTCAGACTCCACCCCTTCACTAAAAGATTGTTGGATATGTACACATAGCCCAATAAATGCTAGAACTATGCCTTACATAGCGGTGCCCCTAACCCTTCTAGAGTTAAGGGAACTGGCGGGATCAGCTATTTTCCTTTCAAGTATACAAGAGGTCAATTCCAAAGATGGCAACAGAAAAGCTTCCCTAACCGTAGTAGCATGGGATGGGTCCCCATGGCTAATGATAAACAGATCAGGACCCTCAGCTGAGTATAGCAACATGCCCTGGAATGACTACATGTGGACCAATGTATCTTGCTTTCCAAATTGGACCCACTGTCACTGTCTACAGGTGCAGACCCACGGTATGGTTTTTAGCCCCCATAACAAATCAGGCTGTAATGATTCCAACCCGGACAGCCCAGTGCAGTGCATAGGTATATATGCTGGAGCAAGTGGTGATCTAGCCTGCACCCGCCGCACTATAAGTGACCTAATAACAGGGATAACTAGTAACACAACGGAGGGCCAAAAAGAGGGGATGAAACTAGCAGAAGGTGCCTTACTAGCCAAATTAATCACTAGGTTGTTCAATAGCACAGTGGTTTTTATCCCAGAGAACATATACATAGTATGTGGACACAAAGCATATAAATGGCTCCCTGCAGACTTCAATGGTTTATGTACAATTGCAAGGCTCACGCCAGCCACCTTTATACTGCCTCATGGGAACCTAGATGTCAATGCTATCCCCAAGCATACCTTATACAGGAGAGCTGCAGATAACACTCCTAGACCTAATGGAAAACCCCATGTTGTGGAAATGAGTATTCCCAACAAAATCTTTAGCGCCCTGTTTATCTATCCCATGATTATGCAAATGTATGACAAACTGGTAATGGCCACTGACTACCTAGATGATCAGATTTGGGAGATAATGAAATTGATGAATACATCTAATATTGTCCAGAACCAGCTCATCATAGTCACTAATCAACACACTCTGGTGCTAGACTACTTGACTGCAAAGGAAGGAGGAATGTGTCAGGTAATAGGTACTGCATGCTGCCACTATATTGATCCACAAGGTAATCTACAAGTGAAAGTGGGTTTGGAAAAGATAAGTGAGATACGTGATCAATGGTTGGATGCACATAGAGCAGATAAATCAACATGGTGGTCTGACACTTTCTCATTCCTTAATCCCAGCACCTGGTTCAAAGGAATTGGAGGATGGGTAATGGGAATAATTCAGGGAATACTGCAGATAGCCCTAATATTGTTGATAAGTTACATACTGATCAAACTTGTTGTTTCATGCATCAACCGCATCACCAAAAAGAAGAAGACTGTTGAAGAACCAATAATGCTCCTCTACGAACACATGGCTACAATCGATGTGGATGTTATCCCAACACCTCCCCGTCGCCAACTCCAGCTGATGAATTTCCTCCTCCTCCTCCAGGAACAGAAGACCCAAGAAATGACTAGGGACAGATGAATCCCAGGGTATTACCAGAAGTCCGTTTAATCGGAGCCTATCCACAAGGGATAGGTTGTCGCCACTGTCGGTGAAGAGGATGCGAAAGGTATTCACTGTGGATTCGTTAGGCTTAGGGAAAGTCTACAATCAAGTCTACAAGGGGGGACTATTGTGGAAACATATATGAAATGTATACTTGCTTGTATTATAACTAACAAAACAAGATGGCCCCTGAAGCAGAAGCCAACTCCCTTACTAATGTCTTACTAATCATCTTATGATAATGATGACTTCAGTTTATCTAACATCGGCTGATGTGATACATGTCCATTTTTGGTTTGATAATGTGACAATGAGATAATGCTACAGAGTCATTAAGTTCCCCTTTTATCTTCTATATAAACCCATGTATGACGCGTAATAAATAGAGCATCTAGCATTGACTTCATTGTGATGGTCTGTGTGTGATTACTCTCGGCGTACGCCTAATACCTGAATACCAATTCGGAGCAGTACATCAACTCAGCCTGACCCTTGCATCAGGACCAGAACATTCTACACCAAGTATACTGGCGAAATTTGAATGTAAATGCAAAAAGTGGCCGTGTCTCTCCATCCACTGGGACAGAAAAAAATGCATTCTTTAAATCAACAACAGAGAAAAACTCTGCATGGGCAGGAATAGCTGATAGCAGAGATGGTACGTCTGGAACCACAGGGGCTATGGGTATGATCTGTGCATTTACCGCTCTAAGATCCTGGACAAACCTAAAGGTATTATCAGCCTTTCTTACTAGGTTGATAGGTGTATTATAGGGGGAAATAATTTCCTCAATAACCCCTGTCTCTAGGAATTCCCTCAACATAGACTCTATCCCCTTTTCTTTTTCTGGGGAAAGGGGGTATTGTTTAATATAAACAGGCGCAGCGCCTGACTTAAGCATTGCCTTATATGGTGTACAAGAAATAAGGCCAACAGCTTGGTCAGTAGTTGCCCAAACCTCAGGAGGCACCAAATCAAGTAGCGGATCCTGAGGTTGGCACTCCAGATATAAAAAACAATTACCCTCCGGTACGTGAATGGGCATAACTGAGGATGTGACATGAAGGTGTCCCGTCTTGCTAACCCCTAACTGCAACTGTAACAGAACAAACAAATCCCTCCCTAATAAATTCACAGGACAATGTGGAATTATCCTAAAACTGTGTGTGAACATTGATTGGTGCTTGTATGGGTGTTGGATCGAGAGAGGAGGAGTTTTGTAAGATCTGGTCAGTATCCCATTAATTCCCACAGAGGGCTCAGCATTCTCTCTTGGACCACTATAATAATCCTCACATATAGTACTACAAGTAGCACCAGAATCCACAAGAAAAGGGAGAGGACGTCCCTCTATGGTTAACACAATCAGTGGTGATTCCTTATAGTGGTTTGTAATGAGAGTGAATGCTGGGATACTGTCCCCCGGGCATCCTCATTGTGATGTCTGCTGCCCCCAGGCTACGGGAAAACGAGGGGTACTATTCTGGGGCTGTGGCAGTGGTAGGGGAAGATCTCGGATCTGAGCTGGCGGGTATGGTTGAGAGCCTGGAGCTGGAGAATCATTTTGGACATGTTGCCTGAGTGGGTAAGGGCATCAGCTGATCCAATGATCAGTCTTACCACAATTAAAGCAACCTGCAGGACGAGGTTTAGTAACTCCCTCTCTCCCAGAGTATGACCCTCTATCCCTTCTCCTACCACGTCCCCTATTGGGCTGATTTGTGGGACAATTCCTATTCTGAGATTGGTAATGGGCCTCTTTAGGTGTAATTATATCAAAGCAACCAGCCGCATCTTTTTCCATTAACTTATTTTGGAATTGATCTTTATTAAGACTAGGCCATTCGGAGATCATTTGTTTAACAGTAAGCTGGAGATGTGGCTGTAGATTGGTAAGGAAAGTCTGAATGAGCATAGAATGCATATTATCCTGAATACTCATTCCTGCCTCTAGAGTCCAAACTTCATTAAACCTCTTCCAAAAGTCTATAACAGACTCTCCTGATTTATGTTTACAGGCTACAGCCGTCGGCAACGAGGACCTAGTCTGAAAACACCTCTCCATTTCATGCTTAATTTCTTCCCACATGGTGTCTATGCCTGCTTCAGTATTCAATTTATAAGTGCCAGCTGACGTATTTGGTGGCTCTATGATGCTTATAGAGGGGACCTTACTCCAATCCCAGGGGAATTGTGCCCAACTATCCCATCTATTATAAGGCGCATATCCTCCTGTGTCAGACATCTCCCTTTACAAGCTCTCTTCAAATAATGAAATGTCCCAGATGAAGATGAAGAGGGTTTAGGACAGTGCTTGACAATCTTATTAATATCATCTACATCAAGAGGTTTCTTTAACAAGGTATCCCCTACAGTCATAAAAGGGAACTGTTGCTCTGGGTCACTGTCCTCATCAGGAAGAGGTATATGTTCAGGTTTGGGAAAAGACTTTTGTGATCTAAGGCGCATGGGAGATATGACATCCCCATCACCAACAGCACCAGCCGCTGGATCCTGACCACTCTGATCAGGCAGAGGTGGAGGCAACTGTGGAGGTGGCTGTGGGAGCTAGGGAGCTGTAGGTGGTTGGATATGAGTAGCAGTATATCCAGCCAGTAAATCTAAGTCATCCTTTGAAAGGGATGGATATATCCGTGGGATATTTCCTAAATAGGGAGGAGGGGCTTTTGAAGTGAACCCCTTGTCAATTCTTTTTCTAACTCATGTTTCTTCTTATATCCCTCCTGGTTCTCTGCCTCCTGTTTCTTCACCTTTTTATTTGGTCTGTCATACCAATATGGTGCATAAGTAAGCCAATTTTCCCCTCCCAACTTCATACACTGCATGTCCCACTGGGGATCTGGACCATAATATGGGTAAGCGTCAGTATCATTCAAACATAACCCTTTTACCATGTCCATATGGAAGGTGTCACTAGCCCCTTCCTGAGGGAACGGATTTATACTCTTCATCCCCTCTGTCCATCCTGCCATATTATCCACCCAGGGAGTAACTAAATAATGATTAGTCCCACAGACCCGTGCAACATAATCCTTACATGTTTCTCCTACATACGGGGCGGGTGGAGAGACCTTTCCTTGCTTCGCACCCATTTCTTATAATTTAATTGAGACGGAGGCAGAGCAGAACTCTCCCCAGGACTGGCTGTACTGAACTGTAAAAGTTCTGACAATTCCTGTCAACTGGATGGAAAGGACGTATGTCTATGCTCAACTTCCTTCTCAACTGCCTATTAGTATTATCCTTTCAAACCGTCACTTGCTTTCACCAGTTTCTGGGTCAACGGGTTTCCCTAGCCAGAGTGGTGGGGCTTCTTACGGTTTTCCAGGACACACACAATAAAGTTAGTACAGTTTTCACAGTATCATTTGCTGCTTACCTTCAGCAGAAATAAAACAATTTTCACAGTATCATTTGCTGCTTACCTTCAGCATAAAATAAAATTACTTAATGCATCATAACATAATAACATACAAGAGAGAGTAAGAATGCAACAGATAAGAAGCGTTAGGGATAGGGACAAGAAAAACCAGGGTGCAGACTATATTTGAATTCTTGCCAAAAGAATTCCTCTTTTAAATTCTTCCCTAAAGAATTTATCTCATAGGGCTAGAGACTATTTACAGTTTATCTTGCCTGAAGACCGACTGTCCATCTTACCTAAAGACAGAGTCACTATTTACAGTAGTGATGTCGCGAACATAAAATTTTCAGTTCGCGAACAGCGAACATCGATCTTCTGCAAATGTTCGCGAACGGGCGAACCGGGCGAACCGCCATAGACTTCAATTGGCAGGCGAATTTTAAAACCCACAGGGACTCTTTCTGGCCACAATAGTGATGAGAAAGTTGTTTCAAGGGGTCTAACACCTGGACTGTGGCATGCCGGAGGGGGATCTATGGCAAAACTCCCATGGAAAATTACGTAGTGGACGCAGAGTCGGGTTTTAATCCATAAAGGGCATAAATCAACTAACATTCCTAAATTGTTTGGAATAACGTGCTTTAAAACATCCAGTGTGTGTATACGATCAGGTATGATGTTGTATCGATTAGGTAGTGTAAGGGTTACACCCGCTTCACTGACATTGACAGACCAAACTCCCCTTTTAATGCACCGCAAACAGTTCATTTGCACAACCGCAAACTCCCCATTTGCACAAGGTTGGATACCAAGCTAGCCACGTCCCGGTGATGTCATTGAAGGTTTCTTCCTCCACCCAGCCACGTACAACACCAAGGGTCCCCAAAAGATATGAGTGGTATTTTCTGTAGTACTATTCTCATCAGTTTAATCCCTCTAACGTCCCCAATCTGGGGGCCATTTATTGAATAGATTTTTCGAACGGGGAGATGGTTAAAAAAACGCTGGCTCCCTCCACCCTGTTTTAAACCACGGTGACTGCGTCTGCGCCGTGCAATTTACTGTCACACCCGATATGAGTGGTATTTTCTGTAGTACTATTCTCATCAGTTTAATCCTTCTAACGTCCCTAATCTGGGGGCCATTTATTGAATAGATTTTTCGAACGGGGAGATGGTTAAAAAAACGCTGGCTCCCTCCACTCTGTTTTAAACCACGGTGACTGCGTCTGCGCCGTGCAATTTACTGTCACACCCGATATGAGTGGTATTTTCTGTAGTACTATTCTCATCAGTTTAATCCTCTAACGTCCCCAATCTGGGGGCCATTTATTGAATAGATTTTTCGAACGGGGAGATGGTTAAAAAACGCTGGCTCCCTCCACTCTGTTTTAAACCACGGTCACTGCGTCTGCGCCGTGCAATTTACTGTCACACCCGATATGAGTGGTATTTTCTGTAGTACTATTCTCATCAGTTTAATCCCTCTAACGTCCCCAATCTGGGTGCCATTTATTGAATAGATTTTTCGAACGGGGAGATGGTTAAAAACGCTGGCTCCCTCCACTCTGTTTTAAACCACGGTCACTGCGTCTGCGCCGTGCAATTTACTGTCACACCCGATATGAGTGGTATTTTCTGTAGTACTATTCTCATCAGTTTAATCCCTCTAACGTCCCCAATCTGGGGGCCATTTATTGAATAGATTTTTCGAACGGGAGATGGTTAAAAAACGCTGGCTCCCTCCACTCTGTTTTAAACCACGGTCACTGCGTCTGCGCCGTGCAATTTACTGTCACACCCGATATGAGTGGTATTTTCTGTAGTACTATTCTCATCAGTTTAATCCCTCTAATGTCCCCGACTCCCCAATCTAGGGGCCATTTTTAAATAGATTTTTTGAACGGGGAGATGGTTAAAAAACGCTGGCTCCCTCCACTGATATGAGTGGTATTTTCTGTAGTATTATTCTCATCAGTTTAATCCCTGTTACGTCCCATATCAGGGATTGCCTTTTGTGAAAAAAAATTTAGGCCGGGTACCTTCGACTGCCTTCACAGTGACAGACCAAACTCTCGTACACTAAACTGAATTGATTTCAGGAACCGGGAGATGGAAAAAGCAGCTTGGTCGGTCCTCTTACTCCCAAATTGGGGCACTGCGCGTGCACAGAGCAATGTGCTGTGACACCCTATATGAGTGGTGTCTTAACTAGTACTATTGCTATCAGTTTAATCCCTGTTACGGACCCTATCCGGTCGAATTGATTAACCATTGTCGAATCCCCCATTGACATCCCCCTTATAAGCTGTGTAAAGCATATTTTTTAGTTTGGTTTTGAACTGCTGCATCCTTTCCGACTTTCGGTAATTTGGTAACATTTCTGCCACTTACTGCTTATACCGGGGGTCTAGTAGCGTGGCCACCCGATCGCTTTTGGTCTGATCATAATGAAGCAACGGCCTTATCATCTGGGGTGTGGCAACATTGCCAGCACACTTATAGAGGTGATGATGATTGCTTCATTGTGATACGCAAGCCCCTTCACCACAACAAGGTAACGATCACGAAGGGGAATTGACACTTGTATGTGCCTTTTTTTTTTGGTTTGTTTTTGCAGCCACAGTGCTGCACCATAGGACAGAAAAATTAGGCATGTACACATGCCTGAAAAATAATGGCACTGTTGCAGCCGCTATTGTAGCAGCGGCCGGAAAAATTTATGTTTTCCAGGCAGAAAAGTGACTAAAACATTGCGGCTTGAACCCTAGTTGGTGGTGGAGAATTCACGAAAGTCATCCGGTATGCAGACATTAAATACAGCAGCGTGGGGACCATTTTAAGGCCATGGCATGTAATCAGGCCTTTTGTTAGTCAAACGTATCCCCACTGTCAGTCCCTTCGGGATCCATGCCTCATTCATCTTTATGAAGGTGAGGTAATCAACACTTTTTGACCGAGGCGACTTCTTTTGTCAGTGACAATGCCTCCTGCTGCACTGAAGGTCCTTTCTGACAGGACACTTGAAGCAGGGCAGGCCAGAAGTTCTATAGCAAACTGGGATAGCTCAGGCCACAGGTCAAGCCTGCACACCCAGTAGTGAAGGGGTTCATTGCTCCTCAGAGTGTCGATATCTGCTGTTAAGGCGAGGTAGTCTGCTACCTGTCGGTCGAGTCGTTCTCTAAGGCTGGATCCCGAAGGGCTGTGGCGATGAGTAGGACTGAAAAGCTCCGCATGTCCTCCATCAACAACACATCTGTAAATCGTCCAGTCCTTGCCGCCGTGGTAGGAGGAGGATTACACTCACCTCTTCCCCTGTTAGATTCCCGTTGTGCTGTGACATCCCCTTATAAGCTGTGTAAAGCATATTTTTAGTTTGGTTTTGAACTGCTGCATCCTTTCCGACTTTCGGTAATTTGGTAACATTTCTGCCACTTTCTGCTTATACCGGGGTCTAGTAGCGTGGCCACCCAGTACAGATCGTTCTCCTTTATCCTTTTTATACGTGGGTCCCTCAACAGACATGACAGCATGAAAGACCCCATTTGAACAAGGTTGGATGCAGAGCTACTCATTTCCCGTTCCTCGTCCTCACTGATGTCATTGACGGTCTGTTCTTCCCCCCAGCCACGTACAACACCATGGGTCCCAGATAGGTGACAACAACGAGCACCCTGGGGTGCCTGCTGTGGTTGGTCTTCCTCCTCCTCAAAGCCACCACATTCCTCCTCTGACTCCTCTTCCTCATACTCCTCTTCCAGCGTTGCTGCAGGTCCGGCAAGCAATGATGACAAGGTTGTTTCTGGTGGTGATGGTGACCACAACTCTTCCTCTTCACGCTCATCTACAGCCTGATCCAGAACTCTTCGCAGGGCACGCTCCAGGAAGAAAACAAATGGGATGAGGTCGCTGATGGTGCCTTCGGTGCGACTGACTAGGTTTGTCACCTCCTCAAAAGGACGCATAAGCCTACAGGCATTGCGCATGAGTGTCCAGTAACGTGGCAAAAAGATTCCCAGCTCCGCAGAGGCTGTCCTAGCACCCCGATCATACAAATACTCGTTGACGGCTTTTTCTTGTTGGAGCAGGCGGTCGAACATTAGGAGTGTTGAATTCCAATGTGTCGGGCTGTCGCATATCAAGCGCCTCACTGGCATGTTGTTTCGCCGCTGAATATCGGAAAAGTGCGCCATGGCCGTATAGGAACGCCTGAAATGGCCACACACCTTCCTGGCCTGCTTGAGGACGTCCTGTAAGCCTGGGTACTTAGACACAAAACGTTGTACGATGAGATTCAACACATGTGACATGCACAGCACATGTGACAACTTGCCCAAATTCAATGCCGACAACAAATTTGTTCCATTGTCACACACCACTTTGCCGATCTACAGTTGGTGCGGGGTCAGCGACTGATCCACCTGTGCGTTCAGGGCGGACAGGAGTGCTGGTCCTGTGTGGCTCTCTGCTTTCAGGCAAGTCAACCCCAAGACAGCGTGACACTGTTGTATCCGGGATGTGGAATTGCCCCTGGGGAGCTGGGGGGAATCAGTTGATGTGCAGCCAGACGCCGCAGCAGAAGAGGACTCAGCCGAGGAGGATATTGAAGAGGATGGAGTAGGAGTAGAGGAGGTGGCAGTAGGTCTGCCTGCAAGTCGTGGTGGTGTCACCAACTCCGCTGCGGAGCCACGCATTCCATGCTTGTCAGCCGTCAGCAGGTTGACCCAATGCGCAGTATACGTGATATACCTGCCCTGACCGTGCTTTGCAGACCAGGTATCAGTGGTCAGATGGACCCTTGCCCCAACACTGTATGCCAGAGATGCCATGACTTTCTTTTCAATGACATGGTAGAGGTTTGGGATTGCCTTTTTTGAAAAAAATTTTCGTCCGGGTACCTTCCACTGTGGTGTCCCAATAGCGACAAATTTTTGAAGGCCTCAGACTCTACCAGCTGGTATGGTAAAAGCTGGCGGGCTAAGAGTTCCGTCAAGCCAGCTGTCAGTCGCCGGGCAAGGGGTGACTTTGTGACATTGGCTTCTTATGCTCAAACATGTCCTTGACAGACACCTGACTGTGGGCAGATGAGCAGGAACTGCTGAAGGTGAGAGATGGAGTGGCGGGTGGTTGAGAGGGGGCAGGGAGGACAGCAGTGGTTGACGTGGCTGAAGATGCTGGACCAGGAGGAGCATGGTGGCTTTGAGTTTGTGTGCTGCTTGTACTCATGTGTTGATCCCATAGGCGTTTGTGATGTGAGATCATGTGCCTTCGCAAAGCAGTTGTACCAAGGTGGGTGTTGGACTTCCACGACTCAGTTTCTTTGGCACAGGTTGCAAATGGCATTGCTTTTATCAGAGGCAGACACACAAAAAAATGCCACACTGCTGAGCTTTGCAATGACGGCATTCTAGTGGTGGCAACAGCATGCGTTGACTGGCGTGCTGTCTGGCTGACCCCAGGTGCCGATACATGCTGTCTGACTGAGCCACTAACTCCTTGCGACGACCTCCCCCTGCTTCCAACTCGTCTCCTCATTCTCTCTGTCTCCCCTTCAGAACGTTCCCCCTCTTCTTCTCTTCGAGCAGGCACCCACGTGGCATCCGTGGACACATCGTCATCATCAACCACTTCACTTGTATCTGACACCTCAGCAAAGGAAGCAGCAGCGGGTACAACATCATCATCATCATCATCACACTGTACGTCCATGTGTGTAATCCTGCCTGACTGAGACATATCCCCGTAATCTACATCATCTGGCAATAATGGTTGCGCATCACTAATTGCATCCAACTGATGTGTAAATAACTCCTCTGACGGATCAAGTGAAGCGGCTGTGGTGGTAGTGGTGGTGGTGGCGACGGGCGAGTGCGTGGTAACTTGAGAGCAGGTGACCGAAGCTGAGCTGGAGGAGGATGGTGCGTCAAGGTTCTTAGCGGAAGCTGTTGAAGATTGGGTGTCCTGTCTAAGCCAGTCAACTACGTCCTCTGAATTTTTTGGGGTCAGGGTATGTGGCCTCTGAAAACTGGGCATTATTCCAGGGACAGTGGAAATCACAGCACCACGACCACGACGGCCCCTGCGGGGTGGCCTGCCTCTGCCTGTCATTTTTTTTTAGATAAGTGGTACTACGCGTGCTAGGTACTGTGCCACCCGGTATGAGTGGTTGGCACTGGCAGTGGGCACACTACAGTCTGTGGAAGTGGGCCTGACACACACTGGCAGCAGGCAAGCAACTGAATTTAGACTACTGTCTAAAAATTAAATGCCTTATTTATCGGCCAGCTACTGTGCCACCCGGTATCAGTGGTTGGCACTGGCAGTGGGCACACTACAGTCAGGGGAAGAGGGCCTGACACACACTGGCAGCAGGCAAG
The DNA here is from genome assembly GCA_033119425.1 of Bufotes viridis. Lineage (NCBI taxonomy): Eukaryota > Metazoa > Chordata > Amphibia > Anura > Bufonidae > Bufotes > Bufotes viridis. The sequence goes on from CM065590.1 coordinate 584,752,722, forward strand.
CAACTGAATTTAGACTACTGTCTAAAAATTAAATGCCTTATTTATCGGCAAGCTACTGTGCCACCCGGTATCAGTGGTTGGCACTGGCAGTGGGCACACTACAGTCAGTGGAAGAGGGCCTGACACACACTGGCAGCAGGCAAGCAACTGAATTTAGACTACTGTCTAAAAATTAAATGCCTTATTTATCGGCAAGCTACTGTGCCACCCGGTATCAGTGGTTGGCACTGGCAGTGGGCACACTACAGTCAGTGGAAGTCAGCCTGACACACACTAGCAGCAGGCAAGCAACTGAAATTACACTAAAGTGTAAAAATTAAATGCCTTTTTTGATGCAAAGTACTGTGCCATACGGGATGACAGGGGTGGGCACTGGCAGTGGGCACACTACAGTCAGTTGAAGTCGGCCTGACACACACTAGCAGCAGGTGAGCAGCTGAAATTACACTAAAGTGTAAAAATTAAATGCCTTTTTATGCAAAGTCCTGTGCCAGCCGGTATGAGTGGTGGACACTGGCAGTGGGCACACTACAGTCAGTGGAAGTCAGCCTGACACACACTGGCAGGCAACTAACCTTAGATTAAAGTGTAAAAATTAAGTGCCTTTTTTTTAAGCAAAGTCCTGTGCCACACGGGATGACAGGGGTGGGCACTGGCAGTGGGCACACTACAGTCAGTTGAAGTCGGCCTGACACACACTAGCAGCAGGCAAGCAGCTGAAATTACACTAAAGTGTAAAAATTAAATGCCTTTTTATGCAAAGTCCTGTGCCAGCCGGTATGAGTGGTGGACACTGGCAGTGGGCACACTACAGTCAGTGGAAGTCAGCCTGACACACACTGGCAGGCAACTAACCTTAGATTAAAGTGTAAAAATTAAGTGCCTTTTTTTAAGCAAAGTCCTGTGCCACACGGGATGACAGGGGTGGGCACTGGCAGTGGGCACACTACAGTCAGTTGAAGTCGGCCTGACACACACTAGCAGCAGGCAAGCAGCTGAAATTACACTAAAGTGTAAAAATGAAATGCCTTTTTATGCAAAGTCCTGTGCCAGCCGGTATGAGTGGTGGACACTGGCAGTGGGCACACTACAGTCAGTGGAAGTCAGCCTGACACACACTGGCAGGCAACTAACCTTAGATTAAAGTGTAAAAAATTAAGTGCCTTTTTTTAAGCAAAGTCCTGTGCCACACGGGATGACAGGGGTGGGCACTGGCAGTGGGCACACTACAGTCAGTTGAAGTCGGCCTGACACACACTAGCAGCAGGCAAGCAGCTGAAATTACACTAAAGTGTAAAAATTTAATGCCTTTTTATGCAAAGTCCTGTGCCAGCCGGTATGAGTGGTGGACACTGGCAGTGGGCACACTACAGTCAGTGGAAGTCAGCCTGACACACACTGGCAGGCAACTAACCTTAGATTAAAGTGTAAAAATTAAGTGCCTTTTTTTAAGCAAAGTCCTGTGCCACACGGGATGACAGGGGTGGGCACTGGCAGTGGGCACACTACAGTCAGTTGAAGTCGGCCTGACACACACTAGCAGCAGGCAAGCAGCTGAAATTACACTAAAGTGTAAAAATTAAATGCCTTTTTATGCAAAGTCCTGTGCCAGCCGGTATGAGTGGTGGGCACTGGCAGTGGGCACACTACAGTCAGTGGAAGTCAGCCTGACACACACTGGCAGGCAACTAACCTTAGATTAAAGGGTAAAAATTAAATGCCTTTTTTGATGCAAAGTCCTGTACCACACGGAATGACAGGGGTGGGCACTGGCAGTGGGCACACTACAGTCTGTGGGCCTGCAGCTCCTCACACACAGGCAGGCCAGGCAACTGCAATATGTATATAAAGGGAAAAAAAAGCAGACTAATGTTGCAGCCCTAAAAAGGGCTTTTTGGGGTGCTGTCAGGACGCTGTCCTTACAGCAGAGATCAGATGAGTCTTTCAGGACTGGAGTGGACACTGAATTCACTAGCCTAGCTATCGATTTCCCAATTAAATCAGCAACTACTACACTCTCCTTCCTCTCACTAAGACTGCAGCTTCAGAATGAATCTAAAATGGATGCTGTGCAGGAGGTGGGAGGGTCTGGGAGGGAGGGTATGCTGCTTATTGGCTGGAATGTGTCTACTGACTGTGAGGTACAGGGTCAAAGTTTGCTCAATGATGATGTATAGGGGGCGGACCGAACATCGCATATGTTCGCCCGGCAGAGGCAAACGCGAACAAGCTATGTTCGCCGGGAACTGTTCGCCGGTGGATAGTTCGGGCCATCTCTAATTTACAGTCCTGCTTGCCAAAAGCAGGCCGCCTACCTTGCCAAAAGATAGGTTCCCTATTTACAGTTCAGCTTGCCTAAAGCCGACCTTTATCTTGCCAAAAGATAGATACTATTCCTTTCAGTGTGTCTAAACTGGGTTAAAATATAGAAATAACAGAGACTCTTCGGAAAGCATTGGAAGCCCACAATCCTTAAAAAAAAAAAAAAAAAAAACAGGCAGGAAGCTCCCGGACTCACCGAAGCGTATCTGTATTCTATCCCGGACGATGCCCCCAGCTGAAAGAGTTAGTGTATTTCTGTAGCCTGGTTGTTCCCTCATCCCCTGAGGCAGACGTCTGGAGAGCTGTGTGTGAAATAACCACCAAGCTAGTGACCTTCAAACACAACTCTAGTTTATTCTTATACAGTGTCTTCCTTATATAGTACATACATACATACATAACAAGAGATAGCTGTGTTTCACATTCCATTGTAACAAGTGGAGACCCTCCCATATATGGAAATAATGCTACTTTAAATAGAGCCCCCCTCTAGCATGACCTCCCCCACCATCCTGTCATCCATAAATACCATATGGCTCATTCTATTTAACCCTTCACGCCCTATGGCTCAGGGGTCCGATGACTGCTTCGGCCCTATGGATTCGGGGGTCCGACGACTGCTTCGGCCCTTTGGCTTCGTGGGTCCGACGACTGCTTCGACCCCATGGCTTCGGGGGTCCCACGGCTGCTTCGGCCCCATGGCTTCGGGGGTCCGACGACTGCTTCGGCCCCATGGCTGCGGGGGTCCGATTACCTGTTTTCAGTCCTGCCTGGTTGGTTGTCCATCCATGGTCCCAGGCTGATTGGGCCCAAATGTCCCACATTCATATCTGCTTCCCTGAGCACCTGCATACGGCCCATGTTTTAAACTAAAGTCTGTCACCTTTGAATCCAGAGGGAAAAAAAACAGGCTGGTGTATTTGAGTTTCATTTACAGCATTCTTATATAAGTAGATATATTTATAACGCGAGGTTGGTCGCGACGCGTGGTTGATTAAGTGTGTGGTTGTGTAAGTGTGACTTAAGATTAAGTGAGGGAGTAACTGCCAGCTACATTATTTGTGGACATTGAGTGGCTGCATTTGACTCTATTGTACACTGGGACTTTCTGCTTTGCAAGCTTCATTGCTGTTTTAACACTTTTTTTTTTTCCTTTACCAGGGGTTGCACAGGTGAGTTATTAGGGTGTGGCTGCCTAATTAGGAGCCTTTAAGAAGTCAGCAGTAAGGAGAAATCAGCCTTTGAATCCAGAGGGAAAAAAAACAGGCTGGTGTATTTGAGTTTAATTTACAGTATACTTATATAAGTAGATATATATATATAACGCGAGGTTGGTCGCGACGCGTGGTTGATTAAGTGTGTGGTTGTGTAAGTGTGATTTAAGATTAAGTGTGTGGTTGTGTAAGTGTGACTTAAGATTAAGTGTGTGGTTGTGTAAGTGTGACTTAAGATTAAGTGTGTGGTTGTGTAAGTGTGATTTAAGATTAAGTGACTTCAGATTCAAGGACTTCTGGGGGGACTGAAATTCGTCAGTTCTTGTTTTTGTGGTGTAATCCCCATTAGTATGTCTTGCACAATTGACAATGCCGTCCAGTGCACATCTTGCATGATGTATGCAGTCCTGGAACAGCCATTTGAGGGTGCATATCTTTGTTCAAAATGTGAGCAAATTACCCGTTTGGGATCGCAAATCAAGTATCTAAACGGGCATATTGCAACACTGAGAGCCACTGACAATTTGCAAAAGAGTTTGCTGCTCACCGAGCAAGCAGTCTTTGGGGTAGATGTGGGGGAGGGTGGTAGCGAGGAGAGTGAGGTAGCTAGCTGAGTTACAGTAAGAAAGCGGGGTAGAGGGAAGAGTGCCAGGAGGCTAGCCTGATCTGACACACCCCAACAAGTTTGCACGTTTGGCAGATGAGGGGGATGGCAGCTCAGGGACAGCACCGCTGCAGCCAGACACTTCCTCTGCCGGTCAGGGAATGTCAGCTCCAGTAAGCAGGGGACCAGGAGAGCAGGGCAGGCCAGACAGGTGCTGGTAGTGGGAGACTCAATTATTAGGGGAACAGATAGGGCGATCTGTCACAAAGATCGTGATCGCCGAACAGTGTGCTGTCTTCTTGGCGCTAGAGTTCGACACATCGCAGATCGGGTTGACAGATTACTGGGAGGGGCTGGAGAAGATCCAGCGGTCATGGTCCATATCGGAACCAATGACAAAGTTAGAGGAAGGTGGAGCGTCCTTAAGAATGATTTCAGGGATTTAGGTCAAAAGCTTAGGGCAAGGACCTCCAAGGTAGTATTTTCAGAAATACTGCCTGTACCACGAGCCACACAAGAGAGGCAGCGGGAGATTAGAGAGGTTAACAAGTGGCTCAAGAACTGGTGTAGGAAGCAGGGTTTTGGGTTCATGGAGAACTGGGCCGACTTTGCTATCGGCTACAGGCTCTATCGTAGGGACGGGCTGCACCTCAATGGGGAAGGGGCAGCCGTGTTGGGGAGAAAGATGGCTAGAAGGTTGGAGGAGTGTTTAAACTAGGGACTGGGGGGGAGAGAAATTACATTATAGGAGGGGAAGATAGTGCAGATAGAGACCGGGGGCAAGGTAGTGGGACTGGGGGAGAAATGGAAGGAGGGACTAGAAAAGTTCAGAAGGAAAGGTGTAGGGCAAAAAATATGCATAAACCTCTCAAATGTATGTATACTAATGCCAGAAGCCTGACTAATAAAACTGGGGAACTGGAATTAGTGATGTGTGAGGAGGATTATGACGTAGTGGGAATAACTGAGACATGGCTGGATGATAGCTATGACAGTGGGAATAACTGAGACATGGCTGGATGATAGCTATGACTGGGCAGTTAATGTACAAGGTTACAATCTGTTCAGAAAGGATCGTCAAAACCGGAGAGGGGAGGGTCTGCCTTTACATAAAGTCCTCTCTAAAGCCCACACTCCGGGAAGACATCTGTGAGGGACACGAAAATGTGGAGTCATTGTGGGTGGAGATAAATGGAGCCAAAAACAATAATAAATTACTAATAGGAGTTTACTATAAACCACCTAATATACCAGAGTCCATAGAAAATCTATTACTAAGCGAGATAAACAAGGCGGCAAACCATAATCAAGTGGTTATTATGGGGGACTTCAACTACCCAGATATAGACTGGGAAACTGAAACCTGTACATCCCATAAAGGAAACAGGTTCTTGGCAATAGCCAAAGACAATTACCTTTCCCAAATGGTTCAGGACCCAACTAGAGGGACGGCCATACTGGACTTAGTATTAACCAATAGACTTGATAGAACAACAGGCGTGCAGGTCGGGGGACACCTGGGAAATAGTGACCATAAAGTAATAACCTTCCAATTATCCTTCAAGCGAGAGTTTCTAAAGGGAAGAACAAGAATACCGGACTTCAAAAAAGCAAAAATTTAGCCAACTAAGGGAGGCCATAGGCCCAATTAACTGGGACATAGTCCTCAAAAATAAAAATACAACCACAAAATGGGAGATTTTTAAAAGCATTGTAACATCAAATTGTGATCGATGCATACCTTATAGAAATAAAAGGCTAAGAAATAAGAAGAAACCAATGTGGATAAATAGAACCGTAAAAAAGCAATAAATGACAAAAAGAAAGCATATAAATCACTAAAACAGGAGGGGAGCCAGGAAGCACTGATAAACTATAAGGAAAAAAATAGAATATGTAAAAAACTAATAAAAACTGCCAAACTAGAGACCGAGAGATTAATTGCCAAAGAGAGCAAAACTAACCCTAAAATGTTTTCAATTATATAAATGGTAAAAAATATAAACCTGAAGAAGTCGGCCCTCTACATAGCAATGAGGGGAGTTGCAGAAAGCGATGAGGATAAAGCCAAGCTATTAAATATTTTCTTCACCACTGTTTTCACTGAGGAAAATAAACTGTCAGATGAAATGCAAAATGCAAAAGTAAATTCCCCATTAAAAGTGCCCTGTCTGACCCAGGAAGAAGTACAGCTGCGACTTAAAAAGATTAAAATAGACAAATCGCCAGGACCGGATGGCATACACCCCCGTATCCTAAGGGAATTAAGTGATGTCCTAGCCAGACCCTTATTTTTGATATTCACGGACTCCATACTGACAGGGAATGTTCCACCAGACTGGCGTATAGCAAATGTGGTGCCAATATTCAAAAAGGGTCCAAAAACAGAGCCTGGAAATTATAGGCCGGTAAGTTTAACATCTGTTGTGGGTAAACTGTTTGAAGGATTTGTAAGAGATGCTATCTTGGAGTATCTCAATGAAAATAAGCAAATTACACCATATCAGCATGGCTTCATGAGGGATCGGTCATGTCAAAATAATTTAATCAGTTTCTATGAGGAGGTAAGTTCTAGACTTGACAGCGGCGAATCAATGGATGTCGTATATCTGGACTTCTCCAAAGCATTTGACGCTGTACCTCATAAAAGGTTAGTATATAAAATGAGAACACTTGGACTAGGAGAAAATATCTGTATGTGGGTAAGTAACTGGCTCAGTAATAGAAAACAGAGAGTGGTTATTAACGGTACACACTCAGATTGGGTCACGGTCACTAGTGGGGTACCTCAGGGTTCAGTATTGGGCCCTATTCTCTTCAATATATTTATTAATGGTCTTGTAGAAGGCTTGCACAGTAATATATCAATTTTTGCAGATGACACTAAACTGTGTAAAGTAATTAACACTAAAGAGGACAGTTTTCTGCTACAGAGGGATCTGGATAGATTGGAGGCTTGGGCAGAGAAATGGCAGATGAGGTTTAACACTGACAAATGTAAAGTTATGCACATGGGAAGGAATAATGCTAGTCACCCGTACATGCTAAATGGTAAAACACTCAGTAAAACTGACATGGAAAAGGATCTAGGAATTTTAATAAATAACAAACTAAGCTGTAAAAACCAGTGTCAGGCAGCTGCTGCTAAGGCCAATAAGATAATGGGTTGCATCAAAGGGGCATAGATGCCCGTGATGAAAATATAGTCTTACCACTTTATAAATCACTAGTCAGACCACACATGGAGTACTGTGTACAGTTCTGGGCTCCCGTGAACAAGGCAGACATAGCAGAGCTAGAGAGGGTTCAGAGGAGGGCAACTAAAGTAATAACTGGAATGGGGCAACTACAGTACCCCGAAAGGGTATCAAAATTAGGGTTATTCACTCTAGAAAAAAGACGACTGAGGGGAGATCTAATAACTATGTATAAATATATCAGGGGTCAGTACAAAGATCTCTCCCATCATCTATTTATCCCCAGGACTGTGACTGTGACGAGGGGACATCCTCTGCGTCTGGAGGAAAGAAGGTTTGTACACAAACATAGAAAAGGGTTCTTCACGGTAAGAGCAGTAAGACTATGGAACTCTCTGCCTGAGGAGGTGGTGATGGTGAGTACAATAAAGGAATTCAAGAGGGGCCTGGATGTATTTCTGGAGCGTAATAATATTTCAGGCTATAGCTACTAGAGAGGGGTCGTTGATCCAGGGAGTTATTCTGACTGCCTGATTGGAGTCGGGAAGGAATTTTTTCCCCTTAAGTGGGGAAAATTGGCTTCTGCCTCACAGGGGTTTTTTGCCTTCCTCTGGATCAACTTGCAGGAAACAGGTCGAACTGGATGGACAAATGTCTTTTTTTGGCCTTATATACTATGTTACTATATAGAAAGAAGCAAGGCAGCTCTCGCCAGCTGTAGAACACCCTCTGTGCACGGATGCCGCACCTGGATGCGGGAGTATGCAATCAGAAGAAAGAAAAATCCAGCTCAGCTCGGGTGACTCGTATTCATAGACTTTATTCCAGCGGTAAAAACTTCATACAAAATGCGAAAAACTGTTACGCGTTTCAGACCTCCATAATATCTGGGTCCTTCTTCATGACAAACACACAAAGTAAGATGGAAGCTGCCCCTGATATACACCCTCCAGAATCAGGCAGACAAGCAACACCTGAATAGAGGAGGTGTCAGAGGGAGGTTCCACACAAACCTCACAAAACACTACATAAACAAGCAAAATAGAATAAAAAAGATCCTAATATAAAAAGATAAACAATATGCTGATGTATTGAAAGACAGACATAGTACAATCAGTACTGTAAAATCAGATCATGTCGCTTGTTGAGACCCTCTGGTTGCCGGGATCCCAATTGAAAGATCCAAAAGGCCTCTCTGTTAAGAAGTTTTCTTCTATGGTCTCCACCTCTAGGGGGTAGAGAGACCCTTTCAATACCCTGTACCTTTAATCCAGAGATATCACCCGCATGAACAACCGCAAAGTGCGAACTTGCAGCAGAAATATTGCGGTTCTCGTGGTGTGGTATATCAGATATATGCTTGCGGATCCTGTTTTTCAGGGGATTAGTAGTACAACCCACATATTGCAAAGAACATACGTCACAAGTAATAAGATATACGACGTGTTTAGTGTTGCTGTTGATATACGATCGTATGTCATATTGTTTGCGATATGCAGTCGATCTGAATATTTTATCTGTAACCATGTGTTTGCAACAAATACATTTTCTGTGGCCACACCTATGGCTGCCTTTATAATGTAGCCATGTAGGTATTGTAGGGTTTTTTTTTTTACAGAAAAAGCTGGGGCTAACCAAATTGCTGAGGGTGGGGGCTCTTTTGGCAACACATTTGACACCATTGGAGACAATATCAGACCATTGTCCATCAATATTAAGAATGTGAAAATATTTCTTTATTATTTTACAAATCGCAGGGAACTCCTTGCTATATTGTGTGACAAAATATGTGGACTTTTTTTCAGTAGACTTTTTTTCAGACACAGAGACATCTGATTTACACTGAAGATCAGGAAAAACCAGAGTATGTCTATCTATGTCAGAAACTGCTCTCTTTGCCCGGTCTATATCATGTTGAGAATACGCCCTACGCAAAAGTCTGTTTTTTACATTAAACGCTTCTTTCTCATAGATGTCATCATCAGAACAGTTGCGACGGGCACGAATCAATTCACCTTTAGGGATATTTCTGATAATGTGTGGTGGATGACATGAACGGGCAAATAGAGTAGTATTCCCCGCCAATTCCTTGCGATAGGTGGATGTAATAACCCCCCAAGTGTGGACACTTCCCCTCAGACACAGGTCCAAAAAATGAATCTCAGCACAGTCATACTGAAAAACAAACTGTATGAAAGAAACACAAGAATTGAAATAAGTGATCAACTCCGGTATGGACGCCATATCACCAGACCACACCATCAGTGTATCATCGATATAACGTCCATACCAGAGTAGACGATCCAAAAAAGGAGAGGTGTCGATGAGGAGAAAACAACCCTCCCACCATGCCATGAAAATATTAGCAATGGAGGGGGAGAATTTAGCCCCCATCGACACCCCAGATACCTGCAGAAAAAATGTACCATCAAACAAAAAATAATTGTGTCTGAGGAGAAAGTCCACCACCAGGGTGATATACTCTATAAGTTCCAAAGTATAATCACTATAGTGGTTCAAAAACCAATTGAGAGATACGAGGGCCAATTCGTGTGGGATGCTGGTATAGAGAGAAGTAATATCTGCAGAAATCCACACCAAATTCTTATCCCATATTACTATGTTACTATGTTACTATGTTACCTGCGGGGTTCAGTCAGGTTCACTTGTTACTCAACTAAGTTTCCTGCTCCTTACTTTCTTTAGGTGTTACACCTTATTAATGTCCAGTGTCTGCCATGCTCCAGGATCACACTTCAATTACTGGAGCTCAAATCTTTGGGGTCACCTGCCATGTTGGTCAGGTCACATTTTTCAACGATATTCACCTGCCACGGTATTCGGGCCACGTAGGTTAATGGTAGACTCAGATACCAGGTCGGTTTTCCCGTTTCAGGATTAAACCATTCTCGGGTTCACAGAAGAATGCAGGGGCCATGGCAAGCAGATAGATGATGTATGGGGAACTATTCAAAGATTCCCTTCCTACTTTCATGGTTTCTTTTGCCCCTCACTTCTTGCATAGTCTAGGCAGGCAGGTTTCTCTTTCCGTTCCACAAACTCCGGAGGCCAGGGCAATTGTCAGTACTAAAACCACAGTTCACCAGGTTCAGTTAATATTTCATGCTCCATTCCACAGCGTAGTCCCAGTCCTTCATTCCGCTTCGGGGCACTATCTGCAACATCGAGCATCATGTCTCCGGTTTCGTCATTTGCAAGCTGTGACGTACGTCTCCTTATGGTTTTGCCGCATACTTCCTGAATGTGCGGTCAAGATTGCCGATGCCTTGCAGTTGGTCACGGATTTGTTTGCACTTTCATTGTGTTTCTTTATAACCTACTTGGCTTGGCTTTTGCCCTCTTTTAGGCCTACCCACGGCTATGGCTAAGGGCACAATTCAAGCCATTAAGTTAGGTTTAGCTAGCACACGGCTAGCCGGGTTAGGTTGTTCTTGATGTTTATCTCCCTAGGGTTCATCAAGCATCGTTGGCCGTAGCCATGACCACAAGTAGTAAGGCTGACTAGTCAGCCTGCATTTGTGGGAGGGGCGGAGGCTCTTCTTAAACAAGCCACTGCCTCACTCCTGGGCGTGTGTTCTTCAGGTGCCCCACCCTCCCTCCCTTCTCCTTTCATTTCCACAGGGTATGCCCCCTTTTAGGCCTACCCACGGCTATGGCTAAGGGCACAATTCAAGCCATTAAGTTAGGTTTAGCTAGCACACGGCTAGCCGGGTTAGGTTGTTCTTGATGTTTATCTCCCTAGGGTTCATCAAGCATCGTTGGCCGTAGCCATGACCACAAACAAATCTTATTGGCCCCGAAAAAGACAGGGATTTTTCCATGTCTAACATGCTGCAATTGCAGTGGCATTATGAAGGAGGATTTCTTCACCCACCCGTATAGTGGAAAAACCTTTAAGATCAAGTAATATTATACTTGTAGATCCAGGGATGTAATCTATATGATTCAGTGCCCCTGTAGCTACATTTATGTGGGTGAAACCACTATGGAGCTCAGGGAGCGCATTAACAAACATAAAAGTACAATCAGAAAGGCCATGATAGATACACCGGTAGCGAAACACTTCATTGACTGCAGACACTCCATTAATCAGCTCCGTTTTCGTGCTATAGACTCTGTAGGGCCCTTAAGGAGGGGTGGGGATAAAAATAAAGTGCTTAGGAGGAGAGAATTGAAATGGATCCATACTTTGAGATCATTACAGCCTTATGGGCTGAATATAGAATTTAATATAGCCAGTATAGATTAGGGTTAAGGTATGTATCACATTGGTGGCTTGCATAGGTTATGTTTTTAGCTGTTTTGGTTGCACCCACGTTATATGTTACCAATCTAGGGAACGTCCCACATCTTAGAGTGACAGCTCCATATATATTCAGATTATTAGGTAATTTCCATAATGACAAGAACTATAACCTGAAGTACGCGGTATACCATGTCTGGACAATATGTACCAAATTGTCGCCTATATGTATATGGTCTAGATAATCTATGCAGTGGCTTGGAATCATTCTGATCCATCCGCCGCTCTCATATACTGGCGCTGGAGGATCTCCTAGGCAACGCGATGCTTAGATCTGGGACTGCACAAACTGATGGGGCGTGGTCTCGGTAACGCTGCGTTCGGCTGTTGCTGACGTCAGCTATCGTGGGATCTCGCTCCTGGTGAGTGTGCGGGACTTTGGGCAGAGCCGTCAATGTGGAGACATGCGCAGTATTGAATAGAGGACGCGAACCACAGTGACGAACATGCCACAGGCAAGGTGAAGGAGGTACACAGGTGATAGTTAAACAACATGGTAATGGATGTAAAGATAGGTAGTGAGAGATATGGGCGTGTTCAGGGTGTACCCTGATTGGTTTAGACAACTGTGGGTGGACCTGTGTTTTAGTATTTATATACACAGATGTTATCTATACTAATAAAAGCCCTGTGTACGTGCTCAGGGCTGTTGTCCGTGCGTGTGTGCCGATTAGTGAAGTCCGCATGCGCAGCGTATGGACCAATCAGCACACACTCCACACACACAGTCCGCCCAAAGCACTGCGCCGCCGGCCAATAAAAACAGGGACAGAAGAGGAGACCGCGATATGACCACACCACGGAGCGGTAGAGAATGATCGGAGTCCCAGCAGTGTAATGCTGGGGCTCCGATCGGTTACCATGGCAGCCAGGACGCTACTGAAGTCCTGGCTGCCATGGTATGTCAGTGAGCAGCATTATACTCACATGCGCGGTGGCTGCCGGGCGCTACTTCTTCTCATAGGTCTGTGCCGGTCATTGCTAATGCTGCAAGCATTAGCAATGCGCCGCACAGACAGAAGAAGGAGCGCCCGGCAGTGGGCAGTGCGCCTCCCCCCCTCCTCCCCCTCCCCACTATAGATCATTGGTGGCAGGGGCCCCATTCCCCCCCACATCATTGGTGGCAGTGCGCCCCCCCCGCCTCCCCAGTATTTATCATTGGTGGCAGTGGGTAGTTCCCAGCAGTGTAATGCTGGGGCACCGATCGGTTACCATGGCAGCCAGGACGCTACTGAAGTCCTGGCTGCCATGGTATGTCTGTGAGCAGCATTATACTCACATGCGCGGTGGCCGCCAGGTGCTCCATCTTCTGTCTGTGCAGGGCAATACTAATGCTTACTGCGGCGCATTGCTAATGCTATAAGCTCTTAGTAATACTTAATAGATAGTGGTATTACTGAGTAGATACTTAGTATCCAACCCCATCAGAGGTTCCAGATGAGAGGACTGTCTCATCTGGCACCTCCGGTGGGGTTGAATACTATTGGAACAAGTGAGGGGAGGAGGAAGTTAGTTCAGTTGGAGCAGAGGAGTTCAGGCCCCTGAGCCTGGTGAAGACAGGGAAACCTGGGCCTACGGCCTGGGAAAGGGTGTGCAGTTCGAGGAAACAGCCGGAAGGGTCCTGCCTGGAGGTGAATATATACAGCCGGAGATAGGAGAACGCCAGTTCCAAGGGCCAAGTGGAATAATACCCTTAGGCCGGGCTGAGAAACTAAGGAACAGAACAGGGAAGGAAAGAATCACTGGATCAGAGAGAGCAGAGCCAGAGTGAGGAGAAACACAGGAAGGGCGCAGGGATCAAGAGATATATTATCCATGTCCTGCAGTGATGGCCCGTTGGTGTAATGCTTACTGGAAAGGTCTGCTGTGACAAAAAGGTGATTGTACCCTGTTGAAGTGTGTGGCCGGCAGAGGGATCTGCCTGATGATGTGGAACGCTTGCAACCCTTAAGTAAAGACATTGACAATTTACCTGAATCGTCTGGGACTCAGTTATTCCCACTAACAGAGTAACTTCATTACAGCTGCTAAACACTGACACCACCATCTTGATCAGAGGACGGAAGGGATCCGTAATTCCATCGATAGCATACCTCTCAGGTGGGTGACGCACTGCACCACAACACCCAGCATGCCCTGGTCCCCCCTGACCCCCAGGTAGCTTACACTGGTGGCAGGTGGCGCGCAGGTACAGGTGACGAGCGCTGTGTGCTGATAGGTCCCCGCGCCGTGCATGCACAGTATAACAAACGGCACACGGACACAGGGCACTCACACAGGGATTTTATTATGTACTATGATGGGGGCTGGAGTGTAATCCTACATAATAAAATCTGTGTGTATGCTATTTGTTATACTGCACACAGCTCTCCACACACCGCACGCACCTGCGCGCTGGCCTCCTGCTGTGCCCAGCTCCGCCGTGTCTCCTCCTCCCCCTCCATTTTCCTCTGCAGTTGCCTCACACCCCGGGATCCCCATTATTATACCCATATTACACTCCAACCCCCATCATTACACACACATTACACTCTAATGAGGGCTGTAGTGTAATGATGAGGGTTGGAGTGTAATATGTGTACAATTATGGGGATTGGAGTGTAATCTATACATAAAGGCCCTGTGTACGTGCTCAGGGCTGGTGTCCCTGTGTGTGTGCCGATTATAGAAGTGTGCATGTGCAGCGGACGGACACACACAGGCCAATCCAGGTCGCAGAGACGGGTTCGGAGGCACAGCAGCAGGATAGCAGCTTATGGAGGAGGATGCCAGGAGCCGGGCACAGCGGCTTTCAGAGTTGTACTCTGCCCGGAGCACATGGGACAGCGCAGACGTCACAGATGCTATGTGTCATCCACAGATACCACCATAACAGTGTTAGCCACAGACCCCCATAACAGTGTCAGCCACAGACCCCCATAAGTGTCAGCCACTGAACCCCATAAGTGTCAGCCACTGAACCCCATAAGTGTCAGCCACAGAACCCCATAAGTGTCAGCCAATGACCCCCATAAGTGTCAGCCACAGATCCCCATAAGTGTCAGCCACAGACCGGCCCCATAAGAGTGCCATCCACAGATCCCCCATACCAGTTCCATCCACAGATCCCCCATAAAAGTGCCATCCACAGACCCCCCACCCATGACAGTGCAATTCACAGATCCCCCCCATGACAGTGTCATCCACAGATCCCCCATAACAGTGCCATCCACAGATCCCCATAATAGTGCCATCCTCAGATCCCCCATAACAGTGCCATCCACAGACCCCCCATCCATGACAGTGCAATTCACAGATCCCCCCCATGACAGTGTCATCCACAGATCCCCCATAACAGTGCCATCCACAGTTTCCCCATAATAGTGCCATCCACAGATCCCCCATACCAGTGCCATCCACAGATCCCCCATAACAGTGTCAGGTATAGACCCCCATAACAGTATGTCCTCCACAGATCCCCCCCATAACAGTGCCATCCACAGTTCCCTCATAACAGTGCCATCCACAGATCCCCCCATAACAGTGCCATACACAGATCCCCCATAACAGTGCCATACACAGATCCCCCCCATAAAACTGTCATCCACAGATCCCCCATAAAAGTGCCATCCACAGATCCCCCCATACCAGTGCCATCCACAGATCCCCCATAACAGTGTCATACATAGACCCCCATAGCAGTCTGTCCTTCACAGATCCCCCCCATAAGTGCCACTCACAGATCCCCCCATAACAGTGTCAACCACAGATCCCCATAACAGTGTCATCCACAGATCCCCCATAACAGTGTCATCCACAGATCCCCTATAACAGTGTCATCCACAGATCCCCTATAACTCTGTCATCTGCAGATCCCCCCCATAACAGTGCCATCCACAGATCCCCCCATAACAGTGTCAACCACAGATCCCCATAACAGTGTCATCCACAGATCCCCCATAACAGTGTCATCCACAGATCCCCTATAACAGTGTCATCCACAGATCCCCTATAACTCTGTCATCTGCAGATCCCCCCCATAACAGTGCCATCCACAGATCCCTCCATAACAGTGCCATCCACAGATCCCCCCATAACAGTGCCATCCACATAATCCCCCATAACAGTGCCATCCACAGATCCCCTATAACAGTGCCATCCACAGATACCCCCATAACAGTGCCATCCACAGTTCCCCCCATAACAGTGTGCCATCCACAAATCCCCATAACAGTGCCATCCACAGATCCCCCCCATAACAGTGCCATCCACAGTTCCCCCCCATAACAGTGCCATACACAGATCCCCTATAACAGTGTCATCCACAGATCCCCTATAACACTGTCATCCACAGATCCCCCCCATAACAGTGCCATCCACAGATCCCCCCATAACAGTGCCATCCACAGATCCCCCCATAACAGTGCCATCCACAGATCCCCCCATAACAGTGCCATCCACAGATCCCACCATAACAGTGCCATCCACAGATCCCCCATAACAGTGTGCCATCCACAGATCCCCATAACAGTGCCATCCACAGATCCCCCCCCATAACAGTGCCATCCACAGATCCCCCCCCATAACAGTGCCATCCACATATCCCCTCATAACAGTACCATTCACAGATCAGAAGCTCCCGTCTGACCCTGTTCCTGCCATTCAATCTGTTCTGACCAGACTGCTTCATCGTTACATAGAGGCAGATGTTCTACACAGTAACGCCATTGAAAAATTGGTTCCTCCCTCCCCCAGTAGGCCGTCTTGGTATTTTTTTTCTCCCCAAGGTACACAAGTCACTGACCCACCCCCCTGGACGCCCTATAGTGGCGGGGGTTGAGTCAGTGACCGAACCCTTGTCGAGATACCTGGATTGGCTTCTGCACCCCATTTTATTTAGGTTCCCCACTTATCTGGGGGACACCAACGACTTCTTCCTGGCACTGGAAGATTTCCAGTGGCAGGATGGTTGGAGTTTGGTGTCCCTAGATGTGTTGAACCTTTACACCCGTATTCCACAATGGGCAGGGGTATGTGCGGTTCTCCATTTGATTGAGCACTCGGGAAAAAGTCCACTTTTTGGTCGTTTTGTGGAAGAATCCCTGCTATTTGTGTTAGAAAGAAATGTCTTTAGATTTGGAAACCAATGGTATAGGCAGATCGTTGGGACTGCCATGGGGACACCTGACACGAACGACATGAACATGATGTTCACCCTCGATTTTGGGGGTTTGTCCATCGAGTTTTTGGACGTACGCGTCGTGGTTGAGGATAGTGCACTCCGTACCGAAGAGTACCGTAAGCCCACTGCCGCTAATACCCTGCTGCACCATGATAGCTATCACCCACGGAACGTAAAGAAGACTTCAGGGTGTCCAAGAAAGTCCAGCAAGCGCCAGGATCGTCTCCTAAAGAGGATTCAGCCCTGGGGTTTCGGAGTGCCACCAGTGCAGGTGCAGTGCTCAGGAATGGCAGCAGGCAGGTGTGAGCACATCTGCACGCACAGTAAGGTGAAGACTTTTAGAAGATGGCCTGGTGTCAAGAAGGGCAGAAAAGAAGCCACTTCTCTCCAAAAAAAACATCAGGGACAGATTGATCTTCTGCAGAAAGTATGTTGAATGGACTGCTGAGGACTGGGGCAAAGTCATATTCTCTGATCAAGCCTCTTTCCGATTGTTTGGGGCATGTGGAAAAAGGCTTGTCCGGAGAAGAAAAGGTGAGCGCTACCATCAGTCCTGTGTCATGCCAACAGTAAAGCATCCTGAGACCATTCATGTGTGGGGTTGCTTCTCATCCAAGTAAATGGGCTCACTCACAATTTTGCCCAAAAAACACAGCCATGAATAAAGAATGGTACCAAAATATCCTCAACAGCAACTTCTTCCAACAATCCAACAACAGTTTGGTGAAGAACAATGCATTTTCCAGCACGATTGAGCACCGTGCCATAAGGAAAAAGTGATAACTAAGTGGCTCGGGGACCAAAACGTTGACATTTTGGGTCCATGGCCTGGAAACTCCCCAGATCTTAATCCCATTGAGAACTTGTGGTCAATCCTCAAGAGGCGGGTGGACAAACAAAAATCCACTAATTCTGACAAACTCCAAGAAGTGATTATGAAAGAATGGGTTGCTATCAGTCAGGAATTCGCCCAGAAGTTGATTGAGAGCATGCCCAGTCGAATTGCAGAGGTCCTGAAAAAGAAGGGCCAACACTGCAAATACTGACTCTTTGCATAAATGTCATGTAATTGTCGATAAAAGCCTTTGAAACGTATGAAATGCGTGTAATTATATTTCACTACATCACAGAAACAACTAAAACAAAGATCTAAAAGCATGTTGGCAGCAAACTTTTTGAAAACTAATATTTGTGTCATTCTCAAAACTTTTGGTCACGACTGTAGTATGACACATGTTGATTGACTGCTTTGCAGGCTTTCAAAATGCTCCATAAAAATCGACGAACAACGAACACGAACTTTTACGTAAATGTTCGGGTCCGTGTCACGAGCACCCCAGAATTCGGTACGAACCCGCACTATCCAGTTCGGGTTCGCTCATCCCTATTTATAACCAATGGTTCCACAACCCATCCCCTGCATCGGCTTCTAAAGGGGTCAGCATTGCCGTCCATAAAAACACTCCATTTGTACACCATGAGACCTTAATGTTACATTGGTACCTTATCTAGATTCATCATCGGGTTCCTCGACATTATCAAAACTATCCTTATCTAAAGTCAATTACGCTCTGTCTCAACTTGTTTTAGTGGATTCATGGAGGGCAATGCACTCTACGGAAAAAGATTATACTTTCTTCTTAGGGGCCCACCGGTCATACCACAGATTAGACTATATATTTCTCCCTACACAATTTCTCAGTAATTGTGTGTCTTCGAAGATCGGGAATATCCTTCTTTCAGACCACGCCCAAGGAAGTCTCTCCTTCACTATACCCAACATGCTTAAAGCGGAATATAGATGGAGACTCAATGAGACGCTGCTGCGCAGTTCGCATATCTCGAAGCTAGCGGGTCAATTGGAGGAATATTTCCGATTAAATGAGTCTGTAGTTAGGTCCCCAATGATGCTCTGGGACGCTAGCAAAGTTGTAATTAGAGGACATTTGATTGTTCTAGGTTCCTATGTTAAAAAAACAAAAACAACAGACAATTGAAGACCTTACCTCAAAAATCTCAATATTGGAGAAGAAGCATAGGAAATCAATGAAGGATGACACTTTCGCACACCTGGACACCTTGAGGTCGAAATAAAAAAATATATTAAACACCAACACGGCCAAACTTTTTTAAACCCAATACAAATACTATACTCACGGCAATAAAGCCAGAAAGGTGATGTTATCTCAACTTAAAAAGAAGAAGGCTGCATCGTATATCACCCACATTAAGTCCATGGACACA
Organism: Bufotes viridis; assembly: GCA_033119425.1. NCBI lineage: Eukaryota > Metazoa > Chordata > Amphibia > Anura > Bufonidae > Bufotes > Bufotes viridis. The sequence continues at coordinate 584,771,788 of CM065590.1, forward strand.
CAGCTTGTACAAAAACAGAGCTAATTGCAGACCAATTTTGCACCTATTACAGACAACTTTATAATTTGCGAGATACACTTACCCCATCTCAGACAGATCCGAGGAAGCATCACATTCAGGAGTGGCTACGCACGGTAAACCTGCCCACGCTAACGACAGCTTAAGTGGATAAATTAAATTCCCATTTTACTCTCTCTGAACTTCAAACAGCATTAAATAATTTCCACCTCAACAAAAGTCTAGGTCCTGATGGCCTTCCTGTCATTTATTATAATACTGTTAAAGACATCCTCTTACCCAGACTATTGGCGGTATGTAATCAAGCACGGGAAGGAGCATCTTTCTCTAAAGATATGTTATCAGCTCAGATCACTATTATCCCCAAACCGAATAAAGACCATACACTTTGCTCGAATTACCGGCACATTTCTCTTCTAAACAATGATTTAAAATTATATGCGAAAATGCTAGCTAATACATTAAAATGTACCGGCCTGATCTCATATCGGCAGAACAACTTGGGTTCATACCTGGCAGAGAGGGAAAAAATAACATCATTGGAATTATTCAACTCATGCAACTCGCCAAAACCATCAGAACACCGCTGGCTATTCTCAGTATGGATGCCGGGAAAGCCTTCGATTGTCTGTTTATGTCGAAAGCTTTGGTCAAATTCGGCATCCCAGATACTTTCATATCTCGGGCTACTTGAGAGACTTTGACTTGGTGTCCGAGCTTAAGACATGTCCTCCTAGTAGGATATGTCGAACTAACCTCTCAATTTTAACATCAGTGTGAGGGTTTAGTATTGCCGCAGAGTGCACCTGCCTTTGCTATGGTTATGTTTTTGATTGTTCTCCACATCCACATTATTGTTATCGTATGTAGGATGGTTATTGTGGTACTTGCTGTACGTTGCTGGCATCTTCCATTGTATGCATTTTTTGCTGTTGATTGCCCCTAGTAATGGACTACAAGTGCAGGATGTGCTCCCCTATATACATGCACAACTGCATATGGGTTGAGCATATCCTGCTTTTTAAACACCACGTTTCTAATGGTTTGTATAATATGTTTGGAGGTGTATAAACTCCAATTTAAATGTGCCTGCTTTTCATCTACAGGCTACATTCAGGTGCACTTGGTAGGCTCTGGGCCATATCAGCCAGTCTCGGGTGGGGCTCACAGGCACCTCCCACCTCCCATTGCAAGCATGGTTACATGCTGGAGGTCACTGGTGAGCTGTTTGTGAGTCAGGTCTTACGCTCCCGTAATGCCCAACGGCCCCTGGTATCGCCCATACGGCACAGGTAGGTTGAGTGGTAGGGCCTCGGGCTACTTGAGAGACCTTGACGTGGTGTCCGAGCTTAAGACATGTCCTCCTAGTAGGATGTGTTAAACTAACCTCTCAATTTTAACATCAGTGTGAGGGTTTAGTATTGCCGCAGAGTGCACCTGCCTTTGCTATGGTTATGTTTTTGATTGTTATCCACATCCACATTACTGTTATTGTATGTAGGATGGTTATTGTGGTACTTGTAGTCCATTGTTGGCATCTTCCATTGTATGCATTTTTTGCTGTTGATTGCCCCTAGCAACGGACTACAAGTGCAGGATGTGCTCCCCTATATACATGCACAACTGCATATGGGTTGAGCATATCCTGCTTTTTAAACACCACACCACATTTTCTAATGGTTCAGATACTTTCATAGCAGGGGTCATGGCAATGTAACGAGCTCCCACAGCCCGTGTATTAGTGAATGGCACCCTTTCTCCAGAGTTCCCTATAACGAACGGTATGCATCAGTGGTGCCCGCTTTCACCATTACTGTTTATTCTTGTAATTGAAATACTTCTGCAAGCGTTCAGACAAACCCTGATATTGCTGGTATGGCAGACGGTAATACGATTCATCAGACCGCTGCATTCATGTATGATGTCTTACTGCGTATTAGCATCCCAAAGTCGGCCTTCCCAGCAATTCAATGCACATTTAAGAGAGGTCACAGGTTAGGTCAGGGTCAGGGTGACTCCCTACTAAAAAACTCAGTGGTGTCTACAATTTTATATTACTGACTGAGTGTACCTTATTGTATTTCTTAAAACATAACGTTTATTTGTACTTCATTAAGATAATGAGACACTTTGTGTAAAACAGTGCTGATGGTGCACTACTTATATGGAAGGAAACTAGGTATTTGTTGCAGCTATGAACCCGTGTATATAGCAGCTCTTTTTGTGAAGAGGGGCACTTAGTATTTACTAGTCATAGTGGGGGTGCTTCAGCTGGAACCTCGGGTCTAAAACTGTCAGTCCCTAGATGGAGTCCTTCCTAATATTTAGCTGTCCGACGCGTTTCACCATAAAGGATTATGGTTCTTCAGGGACAAAGGCAGGGGCTGACTGGCAACTTTTGGCCCAGGGGGCAAGTAACACCCAGAGGCCCACTGAGCCCCCCTCTACTTCCTGATTTGCTGTCACAAGAGGCTGGGCAGGGAGCTGCGGTCGGAGAGCACAGCCTCCTTTGACAGCATTGACAGCTATCTCTGCCCCCACACCTCTGCTCTCCTGATCTGTCACAGGAGGCTGAGCATTGCAGAAAGGATAGATGTTGGCCACTCACAGCGCTCATAACCCCCCCTTATGTGCCACTAGTCCCCCTTATGTGCCAGTAGCCCCCCTTATGTGCCAGTAGCCGTCCCCACTTATGTGCCAGTAGCCGTCCCCCCTTATGTGCCAGTAGCCTTCCCCCTTATGTGCCAGTAGCCGTCCCCCTTATGTGTCAGTGGCCCCCTTATGTGCCAGTAGCCCCCCCTTATCTGCCAGTAGTCTCCCTTATGTGCCAGTAGTACCCCTTATGTGCCAGTAGCCCCCTTTATGTGCCAGTAGCACCCCCTTATGTGCCAGTAGCCCCCCTTATGTGCCAGTAGCCCCCTTATGTGCCTGTAGCACCCCTTATGTGCCAGTAGTCCCCCTTATGTGCCAGTAGTCCCCCCTTATGTGCCAGTAGCCCCCCGTATGTGCCAGTAGCCGTCCCCCTTATGTGCCAGTAGCCCCCCTTATCTGCCAGTAGTCTCCCTTATGTGCCAGTAGTACCCCTTATGTGCCAGTAGCCCTCCTTATGTGCCAGTAGCCCCCCTTATGTGCCAGTAGTCCCCCCTTAAGTGCTAGTAGTCTCCTTATGTGCCAGTAGACCCCCCTTATGTGCCAGTAGCCCTCCTTATGTGCCAGTAGTCTCCCCCTCCCCACCTTATCATGTGCCAGTAGAATCCCCACCCTCACCTTATCATGTGCCAGTATAATCCCCCTAACCTTATCATGTGCCAGTAGAATCACCCCCTCACCTTATCATGTGCCAGTAGAACCCCCCTCCCTCACCTTATCATGTGCCAGTAGAAAATCCCCTCACCTTATCATGTTCTAGTAGAATCCCCCCCTCACCTTATCATGTGCCAGTAGAATCCCCCCCTCACCTTATCATGCGCCCAGTAGAATCCCCCCCCTTACTTTATCATGTGCCAGTAGAATCCCTCCCTCACCTTATGTGCCAGTAGCCCCCAAAAAAACAGAAAAACAACAAACAAAAAACACATACTTACCTCCAGCGAGGCGATGCAGGACTCTTCCGGCCTGTGTCCCTCACTGTACCGCTCCGGCGGCGCGATGACATCATCGCGCCGCCTGCACCAGCCTCTGATAGGCTGCCAGCCTAGTGCTGGCAGCCTATCAGAGGAACAGGTAGGGAACACGCCTCTCCCTGCTCTGCCGCAGCACAGACATCTGTATCACCGTCCTGAGGACGGCGAAACAGATGACTATGGAGATGAACGCTTCCACAGTGGAAGCGTTCATCTCCCTGTGCCCTGCCGCCGGCCGCCCCCACTTGTCACCAGGGTCACGGCAGGGCACATGCACACCCCAAAGGCCGGCCCTGGGTGACACTACGGGGGCCATTTACAGAGGCAACAGAGGGGCCCGGGGGGCAATTGACCCCCTACCCAGTCCGCCCCTGGACAAAGGTATGAATGCTGGAGCTATAGATGCAGTGGCAACAAATCGGTCTAAATGTCTCCATTTAAAGCGCTTTCAAACATGCCCATTTAGTTAATTAGACAATGGGTAGCAAGGGTGTGCTCCAATATACCCTCCCACCGGTTTGTCAATACAATCTGTCACGAAGTCGCGCAATACTATAGACGTTGAGAGCAGCTGTGCCTAGTCCACAGCGCTTCGCCCATAACCGGAAGTGACATCAGTGGTGGGCGTATTAGTTACTATGGGGACCTCACACCGTGTCCCCGGGAGGTCCTTTCAGAAAAAAGTATTTGTATACACTCGCCACGTGTATAGCAATCAGCAACATTTGTCAAAGGTATGTTCAGTGGGCACAACCAGTATTAGGCCCTACTTGACCATGCACAACCTAAGTTCTCTGAATATATATTAGGAGAGGTATATGAGCACACTATATGTGTGTCATCTATACACAGTAACTGTTAACCCTTACCGTTTACATCTCCAAAGATGTGAGCTAGAGAGGGGCTTATTAGTTTCACTGGTAACCGTATTAAAGTTGCTTAGATCATTTAGATAGGGTTCTATAGTTTTATTGATTATATGTCACACATTGGTCATATCGTGACAGATCACAAATTAGACACCTATAGGTCCATTTTTAGCCCTTTTCATGGCGTCATATACGGCTATTCGGATCTTATAGAAAGACAAAAGGTTAAAATCAGGCACATGGGGCAGATGTCTTTTATGTGCCGGACAGATGTGGGTATACTTTACAGAAATGGCTTGTATGAGATATACTCATTAAAGCCCTTCGGCGTCACTGAGTTTAGTCTTTATATCCACTTAGTTTCAGCCCTCAAGATCATCTTGTCCCAGTCCCCACCTCTCTTTGGTTTGGGGACGTGTTGTATCCCTACAAATTTGAGACAGGTAATATCTCCTCCATGACATTGTTAAATGTGGTGTGCCACTGACGTACCCTTGTCATTGAGGACATCATTGACATGGTCTTTATTATGTCGCCTGAATTCCCTGTTAGTTTTGCCCACATAGTCTAGTGGGCAAGTGCATTGGGCCAGGTACACTACACACTACTACTTCGTCCTGGATTGTATTGACAAACCGATGGGAGGGTATTTTGGAGCGCACCCTTGATACCCATTGGCTAATTAACTAAATAGGCAGGTTTGGAAGCGCTTTAAAAAGTTAAAAAGACATTTAGACCTATTTGTTACCACTGCCTTACTATACGTGTGGGAGCGCTGCCACTGCATCTATCGCTCCAGCATTCATACCTTTGTCCCTGAAGAACCATAATCCTTTATGGTAAAACGTGTTGGACAGCTAAATGTTAAGAAGGACTCCATCTAGGGATTGACAGTTTTAGATCCGAGGTTCCAGCGGTTGGGGGTCGCCCTTTTTGGGGCAGGTGCTCCGACGACAGCCATTCAGGGTTCTTCCAGCATCAAGATTTAGTACATATAGGGATAGAACCAAAGCTGAGCACCCCCACTATGACTAGTAAATACTAAGCGCCCCCCTTCACAAAAAGAGCCGCTTTGTATACACGGGTTCATAGCTGCAACAAGTACCTAGTTTCCTTCCATATAAGCAGTGCACCATCAGCATTGTTTTACACAAAGTGTCTCATTACCTTCCTAGCAATTGTAGCAGTCCTTCGGACATTCCATACTCTCTCTAACTTCTCGATTAATCTCTCAAAATCTATAGTACTGAATGTGTCCTTACCAGGAAAAGACGTGCCTACACTTTAAGCACTCACTTCGTTTCAGTGGACCACACACTCGGTGACGTTCTTAAGAGTAAAACTCACACTCAATTTTTCTAAATTATTCCCAGAAGTTTTTCTCCCAATACCTAAACGATTGGAGGATTTGATAAGCTTGTGAGATACACCCTTTATATTGAGGTTTGGGTGCCGAACGCTGCTCAAATCCATCCTTCTACCTACGATTCTTTATTACCTTCAAGCACTACCTATACCTATTCCCAAATCCTATTTTTCAAGAATACAAAGCATTTTCTGTGCACTAGATGTTTAGAATGGCTGTCACCTTTTGGGAATTGACTTTACCTATTAGTTGAGGACAGTTTATTCGCCCTCCCACTTCGTTCCTTACTCTATTTAGATAGCTCCCAGGTGTCTAAGTTACTGCGATTGCAAGGCACTATTACCGATTACACACTACGTCATTGGAATGACTCTAGATAATGGACTCAGCTATCCCCTAACTATCTCACACTGCTACAGGTGAGAGATGTGCTTTACAACTCCTCCACCCACTTCCAGGAGACATTGCCTATCAAAGCAAAAACCTTCTCATCCCCAGCTTTAGAGCTATGCCCAGACAATGATATTCCATCACTCACTAATCTGCAAAAACATCCTTTGCTGGTTGGCCTTTCTACCTTCCATCTCATACACTTTATTCAGTTCATGAAAACGCATTTAAAAGAGTTCTCCGTCGGGATCATGCTCTTTTTGAGGAATTGGTTCTGCAGGCCAAGGAACCGAAAGGTAAAATATCAACATTATATAACCTTCTAATGTCTTTAACAGGTTTTGAAACCCACTCCTTCATTGCAGGCTGGGAGCAGGACCTGAATACTTAAAATGTGCTTTGAGGAACCCCTCGAGGGTGTCCAGGTGTGTCAAACTACAAGAAAATGGATATAAAGTGCTGACGCTCTGGTATTATACCCCGCTACGTCTCAGCCGAATGTTCCCGGATTGCACCCCTGAATGCTGGAGATGCCGAGGCAGCCTGGGCACCCACGGTCATATTTGGTGGACTTGCTCTAAAATAATACCCTACTGGCAACAAGTCTGCAAAATCATTTCAGCTGTATGCAAGGTCTCAGTACCTGTATCTCCCAAGGTATGCCTCTATGGCATATTAAATGTCCTCAAATGCTCCAGAGCTGCCCGAACCCTTTGTAACACCCTGTTAGCCTCTGCTAAGATTTTAATAGCTGCAAGCTGGAAATCCACTGATCCCCTGCTTTGCCTCACTGGATAAATAAATGCGATTAATTATATCACTTTAAAAAGATTGCACACTGGGATTCCCGCACTCCTAACCGTTTTGAGAAGGTTTGGGATCCCTGGAAAAACTACAGGAAATTCTCAGAAACCTAACTGGCAGGATACTTGGGAGTAGAATTGGCCTTGTAAAAAAAAAAACTCTGACCTTCCTTCTTCAACCTTCCCCCATTCCCCTCCCCTTTTTTCCTTTTTTTGTTACTGTTTTCTCCCGTTTGTTTAAGGTTGGAATACTGAAGATTGTAATTATGCCTTGACATTTTGAACTAATAGTCTAAGGGAATGCACCTTTATGTAACACTGCCCTTTGGCTATATGTATCCATTCTTGGTACAGTATTATGATACATGCAGATTATGTATTGGTCCATATATATTTCTTCTCCTTTTGAAATCTCAATAAAAAATCATTTTTAAATAAACAAAAATAAATTATATTTTGTATTGTCATAAACTAAAGTCCATAATATTTTTAACTTTTTTACCAATTTAGCTGTGTGGGGTCTTTTGGGGGAAAGGGAAGGCTGTACTTTTTATTGGTATCATTTTGGAGTGTATATGACTATTTGATAATATGTTGTTTTACCTTATTTGGGGAGGTGAGATGACAAAAACAGCTATTCCGTCATAGTTTTTTTTAATTATTTTTTATGGCGTTCACCAAACGGGTTAAGTGTCATGATTAGTGTTGAGCGAACAGTTTGAGAATAGTTCGGGTTCGTATCGAATTTTGGGGTGTTCCGGACACGGACCCGGACCCGAACATTTTCAAAAAAGTTAGGGTTTGGGTTCATTGTTCGGCAATTTCTTACCACTTTCTGAAGGGCTGCACAGCAGCCAATCAGCTAGCGTTTTACTTCTTGCCCTAAGATCCCTTCACAGCCATGCCTACTAATGGCATGGCTGTGATTGGCCAAGTGCAGCATGTGACCCAGCCTCTATTTAAGCTGGAGTCACGTAGCGCCGCACGTCACACTGCTCTGATTAGTGTAGGGAGAGGACGCAGCTGCTGTGAGGGTGAGATTAGGCAGGGAAAAGTCAGCAACAGCAACTTAATGAACTGATCGATCTACAGCTGTGAATGATTGAACTTCTGCTAGTTACTTGCTCACTGGTTTTTAGGCTGCACAGAGCGTTTTTCTGTCACTTATTATCTGGGGTGATCGCGGCCATTTTGTGACTTGTGGTGCACCAGAAGAAGCTGCAACCAAGTCCATCAATCCATCAATACTAGTTTTTTTTTTTTTTTGCTATATCCTCCATCAGGGGCTTGGCTGTGCTAATTGTCACCACTAGAAATTCAGGATAACAATTTCTATATATTATTAAGGGGTTAAATACAATTGCCAAAATACCAATCCCCTAAATCTGGTGTTCCAGCTTTGGCTAGCCAAGTATAATACTGTCTGCTGTTTGGCAAAGGATAGATTATTTTCTGTGGTGAAATTCAATTGTCAAAATAGCAATACCCTGAATCTGGTGTCCCAGCACTGGCCGGCAAAGTATAATAGTGTCCGCCAAAACATATATTTTGTTCTGGGGTGAAATTGAATTGCCAAAATAGCAATACCATAAATCTGGTGTCACAGCTGTGGCTGGCAAACTATAATAGTGTCCGCCAAAACATATATTTTGTTCTGGGGTGAAATTCAATTGCCAAAATAGCAATATCATAAATCAGTGGTTTCAGCTGTGGCTGGCCAAGTTTCATAGTGTCCTGCAAATTATATATTTTGTTCTGGGGTGAAATTCAATTGACAAAATAGCAATACCCTGAATCTGGTGTTCCAGCTGTTGCAGGCCTAGTTTAAATCTCTCCATAAAAGGATACCTTTCATCCAGGGCCTAAATACTAGCCCTAAAAGTGATATTCCCCTAAATCAGTGGTTACTGCTGTGCCTGGATTAGTGTAATACGCTACATAAATAAATAGGCAGATAGTGTTAGGTGCCTGTAAAAAAAAGTCCTGAATTTGAAATCAATACATTGGGCCAAATATTTTTTTTCTTATTGTGGTGCTTGGTGAACGGTAACAATGAGGAAAACATCTAGTAAGGGACGCGGTCGCGGTCATGGTGATGTTAGTGGACCCTCTGGTGCTGGGAGAGGATGTGGCCATTCTGCCACAGCCACACGTCCTAGTGAACCAACTACCTCAGGTTCCAGTACCCGCCATAATTTACAGCGATATTTGGTGGGGCCCAATGCCATTCTAAGGATAGTAAGGCCTGAGCAGGTACAGGCGCTAGTCAATTGGGTGGCCGACAGTGGATTCAGCATGTTCACAACATTATTTTATTATTCCTCTGCCTCGGGAGGAACTGTTGGCACCTGCCGCCCACCAAACAGAGGATGTGCCACCGACACCACCACCTGCGTCACCAAGCATCTCCACCATGTCACACGGTAGCATTCAGCTCTCCATCTCACAAACCTTGGAGAGAAAGCGTAAATTCCCACCTAGCCACCCTCGAGCCCTGGGCCTGAATGCCAGCATTTCTAAACTACTGGCCTTTGAAATGCTGTCATTCAGGCTGGTGGATACAGACAGCTTCAAACAGCTGATGTCCATGGCTGTCCCACAGTATGTTGTTCCCAGCCGCCACAACTTCTCCAAGAGAGCCGTGACTTCCCTGCACAACCAAGTATCCGATAAAATCAAGTGTGCACTGCACAACACAATCTGTGGCAAGGTCAACCTAACCACAGATACGTGGACCAGTAAGCACGGCCATGGACGCTATATCTCCCAAACTGTACACTGGGTAAATGTAGTGGCGGCTGGGCCCCAGGCGGAGAGATCCTTGGCGCACGTCCTTCCGCCGCCAAGGATCGCAGGGCATCATTCTTTGCCTCCTGTAGCCTCCTCCTCCTACTCGGCTTCCTCCTCCTCTGCTTCCACCAGCTCATCCAGTCAGCCACACACCTTCACCACCAACTTCAGCACAGCCCGGGGTAAACGTCAGCAAGCCATTCTGAAACGCATATGTTTTGGGGGACAGGCCCCACACCGCGCAGGAGTTGTGGCGGGGTATTGAACAACAGACCGAGGAGTGGTTTCTGCCGGTGGGCCTCAAGCCCAGCCTGGTGGTGTGCGATAATGGGCGAAATCTCGTCGCAGCTCTGGGACTAGCCGGTTTGACGCACATCCCTTGCCTGGCGCATGTGCTGAATTTGGTGGTGCAGAAGTTCATTCACAACTACCCCGACATGTCAGAGCTGCTGCATAAAGTCTGTGCGCGCTTCCGAAGTTCACATCCTGCGCGCTTCCGAAGATCACATCCTGCCGCTGCTCGCCTGTCTGCGCTACAGCGGCACTTCGGCCTTCCCGCTCACCGCCTCATATGCGACGTGCCCACCAGGTGGAACTCCACCTTGCACATGCTGGAGAGACTGTGCGAGCAGCTGCAGGCCATAGTGGAGTTTCAGCTGCAGCACGCACAAGTCAGTCGCACTGCGGAACAGCACCACTTCACCACCATTGACTGGGCCTTCATGCGAGACCTGTGTGCCCTGTTGCGCTGTTTTGAGTACTCCACTAACATGGCCAATGGCGATGAAGCCGTTATCAGCGTTACAATACAACTTCTATGTCTTCTTGAGAAAACGCTTAGGGCGATGATGGAAGAGGAGGTGGCCCAGGAGGAGGAGGATGAGGATGAGGGGTCATTTTTAGTACTTTCAGGCCAGTCTGTTAGAAGTGGCTCAAAGGGAGGTTTTTTGCAACAGCAGAGGCCAGGTACAAATGTGGCCAGCCAGGGCCCACTACTGGAGGACGAGAAGGATGAGGAGGAGGCAGAGGAGGATGAGGATGAAGCAGGTTCACAGCGGAGTGGCACCCGACACAGCTCAGGCCCATCACTGGTGCGTGGCTGGGGGGATACGGAGGACGATGACGATACGCCTCCCACAGAGGACAGCTTGTCCTTACCTCTGGGGAGCCTGGCACACATGAGCGACTACATGCTGCAGTGCCTACGCAACAACAGCAGAGTTGCCCATATTTTAACGTGTGCGGACTACTGGGTTGCCACCCTGCTGGATCCCTGGTACAAAGGCAATGTGCCCACCTTACTTCCTGCACTGGAGCGTGATAGGAAGATGCGCGAGTACAAGCGCACGCTGGTAGACGCGCTCCTGACAGCATTCCCAAATGTCACAGGGGATCAGGTAGAAGCCCAAGCAAAGGCAGAGGAGGAGAAAGAGGTCGCCAAAGCAGCAGTGTCACGGCCAGCTCCTCTGAGGGCAGGGTTAGCATGGCAGAAATGTGGAAAAGTTTTGTCTCCACGCCACAGCTAACTGCACCACCACCTGATACGGAACGTGTTAGCAGGAGGCAGCATTTCACTAACATGGTTGAACAGTACGTCTGGGGTTCGGCCCCATTTAACTTCTGGGTCTCCAAATTGTCCATGTGGCCAGATTTAGCATTTTATGCCTTGGAGGTGCTGGCCTGCCCGGCGGCCAGCATTTTGTCTGAACGTGTTTTCAGCATGGCAGCGGGCATCATTACTGACAAACGCAGCCGCCTGTCCACAGCCAACGTGGACAAGCTGACGTTCATAAAAATGAACCAGGCATGGATCCCACAGGACCTGTGCCTCCCTTGTTCAGAATAGCCATTTATAACTGCCTCCCCCTCAACCATGTATTCTTGTAATCCGGGGCACTTCTTTATTGAATCCTCATTTTTTTTTAACTTTACCATGATCTTGCGGTGCAACCCAAAGTTGAATGAACCTCTCCTCTGTCTGGGTGCTGGGCCGAAATAACTGAAAGTGGCCTTCTCCAGTGGTGGTAATATGACGCCTTATTCCTTGCTGTGGGACCTCTCTCCTCTGTCTGGGTGCTGTGGCCGAAATAACTGAAAGTGGCCTTCGCCAGTGGTGGCTGAAATGACGCATGATTCCTTGCTGTGGGACCTCTCTCCTCGGTCTGGGTGCTGGGCCGAAATAACTGAAAGTGGCCTTCTCCAGTGGTGGGTGATATGACGCATGATTCCTTGTTGTTGGACCTGTATCCTCGGTCTGGGCCGAAATAACTGAAAGTGGCCTTCTCCAGTGGTGGGTGATATGACGCATGATTCCTTGCTGTGGGACCTCTCTCCTCTGTCTGGGTGCTGGGGCCGAAATAACTGAAAGTGGCTTTCTCCAGTGGTGGGTGATATGACGCATGATTCTCTGCTATGGGACCTCTCTCCAATTGATATTGGTTAATTTTTATTTATTTTATTTTATTTTAATTCATTTTCCTATCCACATTTGTTTGCAGGGCATTTACCTACATTTTGCTGCCTTTGGCAGCCCTCTAGCCCTTTCCTGGACTATTTTACAGCCTTTTTAGTGCCTAAAAGTTCGGGTACCCATTGACTCCAATGGGGTTCAGGTTCGGGATAAAGTTCGGGTCGAGTTCGGATCCCGAACCCGAACATTTTCGGGAAGTTCGGCCGAACTTCTTCATCCCTAACATCCAGGTGTTCGCTCATCTCTAGTCATGATACTTTTATAGATCAGGTTGTTACAGACATGGCAATATCAATTATGTGTAGTTTTTGTCTTTCATTTATCATTGACTTATAAATGAACGTATATAGGAAAAGAGAATTTGTATTTGATTTTTATTTAGATTTTTATTTCTTTTAAAGTTTTTTACTTGTTTTACTCTTTTTTTTTTCATCAATACCTATTTGGATTAACCTATTGTATTGTCAGTGTTACACTTACACTAAGGCTGATCAGACCCTCAGGATCTGATCTGCCTTATGTACATAGCAGCCGGGAAGCCTTTGTAAGGCGTCTGGTTGCCATAGTAACCATTGGGCCGCTGCCATTGCAGCAGCGGCAGCCTAATGGAAGAGAGAGGGAGCTCCCTCCGTCTCAACCACATGGATGCTGCGGGTGGCTGCTGACCGTGGCATCCATAGGATTAAACATCTAAGATCGTTGCCAGCGCTGATTTTGACCATAGCAGCAGAGTGTCAGCTGTAATTTGCAGCTGGCACTCTCCTCTGATGTTACATAGTTATTACGATTGAAAAAAGACATTAGTCCATCAAGTTCAACCAAGGAATAGGTGGGGATGCGAATCCCAGAAGGAAGTGAGACTCAGATTTGTATGTATTTTCATAGGCAGGTGGCAGACTGGCAGTGCTTTAGGCAGAGGTGGGCCAGTCCTGCTTCCTGAAGGAAGTTTAGGGCAGGAGTTTTCAGTTAGTGCTAGGGCTAGCTCTAAGCTTGACAGGAGGAGTGTGAGCAGCATCTTAAGTTCTGCTGGCCATAAAGAAACATGTCTGGAAGCCATAGAGATCAGAGGAATAGTTCTTCGGCCACCATAAGAGAAGTCCGCATGAGGAATAGTTTTTTGGCTGAAGATAAGTTTTACTGAGTGTCAGGGGGGGAATAACAGTCGACGGCGCCCCATCCAAAAATACCAGGACAGTCCTAAAGTACAGAAACCAGACCTAAGCAGAATTTAGTGCAGCTTAAAGGAAGAAAGCTAAGTATTAAGCAAGCCTGTCAGCATAGCAGAGAAAGAAAGCAAGCAGAATCATTGAGCAAGCCTGCTAGTTTTTGCTAAAGCCTGCTGGGACCAAGACAAAGGTTGTAGAGGGGTGTCGTTAGGTCAAAACATTTGGGGCTGGAGCCACAGATGTTTTGTCCAGTGCCCCGAATGTTTATGCTGGTGGGGGTTTGTTTTTGTTTTTTATTAGGCTATTCCTAGCCGTCTGGGCAATCCCACAGATCATCCCCCAACCCCCCTTGTTCTTGTTCCACTACTTGCATACTGCACGGGCCTGGGTTCAGAACTTCAGTCACTTTGGTCGGCAATTCTGCGGCGGGTGATCCCGTGAGACGCGCCGCGTGAGGTCACGGGTCTAGCGGGATCACGCGCCCCAGAACACAATTGCCGACCGAAGTGATTGAAGTTCTGAACTCATGCCAGCGAAGCTTGCAAGTAGTGGCACAAGTACAAGGGGGTTGGGGGATAATCTGTGGGGTTGTCCAGACGGCTAGGCCCTTCACAGTACTTATTAACCCCTTTCAGCAGTCCCCCTTTCACTGTTCAGTCTTTCTTCATCACAAAGTTGTTTTATAAATTGTAGAGCACTTGATGTTGCTATTTTTTCCCATTTATTTGTAAATCCCAAACTTCTTTGTCTATTCCATGGGTAAGGGGAATCATTACTCCTCTGGGGACTATACCTTGTTTAATATGGTTCTCCAGACTTTGTACTTCCCACCAACTGGTGGTATGATCCTTGTACAGTCTTCTGAGCTCCCCAGCTGCTACATTGAAGGATGGGGTATACTTTTCTGTATGTATATTTTATCGGAAAATACCTCTTTTGCATCATTAAGTAAATAATCTGTATTAATAGAGATGTCGCGGACATACATTTTTCTGTTCGCGAATGGCGAACGTCCGCAAATGTTCGTGAACGGGCAAACCGGGTGAACCGCCATAGACTTCAATAGGCAGGCGAATTTTAAAACCCACAGGGAGTCTTTCTGGCCACAATAGTTATGGGAAAGGGGCCTAACACCTGGACTGTGGCATGCCGGAGGGGTATCCATGGCAAAACTCCCATGGAAAATTAAATTGTTGACGCAGAGTCGGGTTTTAATCCATAAAGGGCATGAATCACCTAACATTGCTAAATTATTTGGACTAACGTGCTTTAAAACATCCAGTGTGTGCATACGATCAGGTATGATGTTTAGAGTTGAGCGAACACCTGGATGTTTGGGTTCGACGAGTTCGGCCAAACTTTCGAAAAATGTTCGGGTTCGTGATCCAAACTCGACCCGAACTTCATCCCGAACCCGAACCCCATAGAAGTCAATGGGGACCCGAACTTTTGGGCACTAAAAAGGCTGTAAAACACACCCGGAAAGGGCTAGAGGGCTGCAAAAGGCAGCAAAATGTAGTTAAATCCCCTGCAAACAAATGTAGATAGGGAAATGATGAGTTAACATAAAATAAATAAAAATTAAACAATATTAATTGGAGTGAGGTCCCATAGCACAGAATCAGGCTTCAAGTCACCCACCAATGGAGAAGGTCACTTACTATTATTTTGACTACAGCACCCAGACAAAGGAGAGAGGTCCCACAGCAGAGAACCAGGCATCATATCACCCACCACAGGAGTAGGCCACCATTTAGTTACTTTGACCCCTACACCCAGACGGAGGAGAGAGGTTACACAGCAGAGAATCAGGCATCATATCAACCACCACAGGAGAAGCCACCATTTAGTTACTTTGACCCTGCACCCAGGAAGAGGAGAGAGGCCCCACAGCACATATTCTGGCATCATATCAGCCACCACAGGAGAAGCCACCATTGAGTTACTTTGACCCTGCACCCAGGAAGAGGAGAGAGGCCCCACAGCACATATTCTGGCATCATATCAGCCACCACAGGAGAAGCCACCATTGAGTTACTTTGACCCTGCACCCAGGAAGAGGAGAGAGAGGCACCACAGCACATATTCAGGCATCATATCACACACCACAGGAGAAGGCCTCTTTCAGTGATTTAGGCCTTTGGGCCCAGACAGAGGAGAGAGGCACCACAGCACATATTTTGGCATCATATCACACACCACAGGAGAAGGCCTCTTTCAGTGATTTAGGCCTTTGGACCCAGACAGAGGAGAGAGGCACCACAGCACATATTCTGGCATCATATCAGCCACCACAGGAGAAGCCACCATTGAGTTACTTTGACCCCTGCACCCAGGAAGAGGAGAGAGGCCCCACAGCACATATTCTGGCATCATATCAGCCACCACAGGAGAAGCCACCATTGAGTTACTTTGACCCCTGCACCCAGGAAGAGGGAGAGAGGCCCCACAGCACATATTCTGGCATCATACTAACCACCACAGGAGAAGCCACCATTGAGTTACTTTGACCCCCAGCACCCAGGAAGAGGAGAGAGGCACCACAGCACATATTCTGGCATCATATCAGCCACCACAGGAGAAGCCACCATTGAGTTACTTTGACCCTGCACCCAGGAAGAGGAGAGAGGCCCCACAGCACATATTCTGGCATCATATCAGCCACCACAGGAGAAGCCACCATTTAGTTACTTTTGACCCCGCACCCAGGAAGAGGAGAGAGGCACCACAGCACATATTCAGGCATCATATCAGCCACCACAGGAGAAGCCACCATTGAGTTGACTTTGGCCCTGCGCCCAGGAAGAGGAGAGAGGCACCACAGCACATATTCTGGCATCATATCAGCCACCACAGGAGAAGCCACCATTGAGTTACTTTGACCCTCGCACCCAGGAAGAGGAGAGAGGCACCACAGCACACTATTCTGGCATCATATCAGCCACCACAGGAGAAGCCACCATTGAGTTACTTTTGACCCCTGCACCCAGGAAGAGGAGAGAGGCCCCACAGCACATATTCTGGCATCATATCAGCCACCACAGGAGAAGCCACCATTGAGTTACTTTGACCCCTGCACCCAGGAAGAGGAGAGAGGCACCACAGCACATATTCAGGCATCATATCAGCCACCACAGGAGAAGGCCACCATTCAGTGTACTTTGACCCCTGCACCCAGGACAGAGGAGAGAGGCACCACAGCACATATTCTGGCATCATATCAGCCACCACAGGAGAAGCCACCATTGAGTTACTTTTGACCCCTGCACCCAGGAAGAGGAGAGAGGCCCCACAGCACATATTCTGGCATCATATCAGCCACCACAGGAGAAGCCACCATTGAGTTACTTTGACCCCTGCACCCAGGAAGAGGAGAGAGAGGCCCCACAGCACATATTCTGGCATCATATCACCCACCACAGGAGAAGCCACCATTTAGTTACTTTGACCCCTGCACCCAGGACAGAGGAGAGAGGCCCTACCAGCAGATATTCTGGCATCATATCAACCACCACAGGAGAAGCCACCGATTGAGTTACTTTGACCCCTGCACCCAGGACAGAGGAGAGAGGCCCACACAGCACATATTCTGGCATCATATCAACCACCACAGGAGAAGCCACCATTGAGTTACTTTGACCCTGCACCCAGGAAGAGAGAGAGGCAGCAGCTCTCATATCAGCCACCACAGGAGAAGTCACATTGAGTTCTGGACGATCACTACGCATCAGCACTATCCACAGGAGAAGGCCACTCATTGAGTTACTTTAGACCCCGCGCCCAGGAGAGAGGAGAGATGGCACCACAGCACATATTCAGGCATCATATCACACACCACAGGAGAAGGCCTCTTTCAGTGATTTAGGCCTCTGGACCCAGACAGAGGAGAGAGGCACCACAGCACATGATTCAGGCATCATATCAGCCACCACAGGAGAAGCCACCATTGAGTTACTTTGACCCCTGCACCCAGGAAGAGGAGAGAGGCCCCACAGCACATATTCTGGCATCATATCAGCCACCACAGGAGAAGCCACCATTGAGTTACTTTTGACCCCTGCACCCAGGAAGAGGAGAGAGGCCCCACAGCACATATTCTGGGCATCATATCACCCACCACAGGAGTAGGCCACCATTGAGTTACTTTGACCCCTACACCCAGACGGAGGAGAGAGGTTACACAGCAGAGAATCAGGCATTTAGATCACCCACCACAGGAGTAGGCCCCAATTTAATGGGACCCCGGCAACCATGTCAGATGGCACAACCATCAGCTTCATATCAATCAGCACAGGAGAAGGCGACTTTGAAGGACTTTGGCCCTACACCCAGACGGAGTAGAGAGGTTTCACAGCAGAGAATCAGGCATTTAGATCACCCACCACAGGAGTAGGCCCTCATTGAATCAGACCCTGGCAACCATGTCAGATGGCACAACCATCAGCTTTATATCAATCAGCACAGGAGAAGGCGACTTTGAACGACTTTGACCCCTACACCCAGATGGAGGAGAGAGGTTTCTACAGCAGAGAATCAGGCATCATATCAGCCACCACAGGAGAAGCCACCATTGAGTTACTTTGACCCTGCACCCAGGAAGAGGAGAGAGGCCCCACAGCACATATTCTGGCATCATATCAGCCACCACAGGAGAAGCCACCATTGAGTTACTTTGACCCCTGCACCCAGGAAGAGGAGAGAGGTCCCACAGCACATATTCTGGCATCATATCACCCACCACAGGAGTAGAGCCACCATTTAGTTACTTTGACCCTACACCCAGACGGAGGAGAGAGGTTACACAGCAGAGAATCAGGCATTTAGATCACCCACCACAGGAGTAGGCCCCAATTTAATGGGACCCCGGCAACCATGTCAGATGGCACAACCATCAGCTTCATATCAATCAGCACAGGAGAAGGCGACTTTGAAAGACTTTGACCCCTACACCCAGACGGAGGAGAGAGGTTTCACAGCAGAGAATCAGGCATTTAGATCACCCACCACAGGAGTAGGCCCCCATTGAATCAGACCCTGGCAACCATGTCAGATGGCACAACCATCAGCTTTATATCAATCAGCACAGGAGAAGGCGACTTTGAAAGACTTTGACCCCTACACCCAGATGGAGGAGTGTCAGGCATTTTCATAGGTATATATATTGATACCTGGTCATATTATATTCAAAATGCATGCTCTTTGTCTTTAAGAAACAGTTTGAGCCAAAGTTTTGCTGTGTGGTAGAAACAGGCCAAGATGAAGTCATGCCAAGCTCAATCTGTGTAAAAATACAGAGAGTATTGTGTCTTAAGAGTTATTGCCACAAATGTGGTCTTATCTGTAAGGGAGTACCCTGGATTCTCCAGACATGTCTTAGAGAACAAGGCCCATTCATACCATAATGGCCCATAGATCAATAGTGTCAGATGAGACTCCAAGTTGTCTATCTTTAGTTGATACAAAATGTCTACATTTATCCTTATCTCTGATTTACGACGACGAGGGTCAAATGTATATGATGCAAAAATACCCTAGTTAAGTCTTTATGGTATGGTGTTAATAGCTTGCACAACAGTGCCATCCCGAGACGGATATCGTTACACCATCCTCCATAGTTGCATTATGGGTAAACATGATCTCATAGGATCTTATTACATATGTTTACACCCCTCAATTGATTGGAGAATACTAATCCAGGGGTGGTAATGTTAGATTACAAGGGAGATAATTACCCTAGATAGATGAGCCTCAGGAGAAAAGGAAAGAAGAAGAGAGGCAAGAAGGAGAAGCTAAGAAACAAGCAGAAGAAGCATTCCAGGATTAAGCCAACACCCAAGATGAAAGCCATGGTGATGGACCATCCAGCTTTCCTAGGAGCAGAAGTGAGATTCCTGCTAGGACTTGGTAAGAAACACAAAGAATGATGTTTCATTTTATTAAGACTATTTAGATAATGTGGGTAAAATCATAGCATCTATGTTGGCGAACATATTAATTTATTTATCATCTCTTTATATGAGATGTAGTCTTAGATATAGAATAATTGTGAGCCTTCATTCTACCTGCAGAAGAATCAAGTTTCATAATTTATCAGAGTATTAAATGATTGCATACATATATGCATAGATATAGATATATTGATAGTAGCATTCTTCGCCAAGCTAGATGATAAATTCCCACTGGAAGATTTGTTCCAAGTTCTTCCAATGTCTGTTGTCTTAATAGTCTTACCAGGTTATACAGATATGAAAGTAGTCCAGGATAGGGCGGAAGGATACAGTTATCTCTTCTAAGTTATATCCTTGGATGGATTTGCCCATTCCTGAAGTCATGTGAGGTGTAGTTGGTTAGAGGAGGGCAGAATGTAGTTAGCATTCGATATTGGTGTCTAGGATTAGACATGCCCATCCTGATATCATGAGGTTTCCTCTGAACAGAAGTGATGTATATACTGTAATTTAACTTCTTGTTTTGATATCCTAACCAAATAGCTTTGTTATAATGTGACAAGCTGCTCTTACCCACATGTGTTTATTTACTTATTGTGAAGCTTCTAGTGCCTGATATCAATGCCATATATATTAATTGGCATATATCATTTTTATTTACTTATGATAAGCTTGTAATGCTTCATATATCATTGCCATATATATTCCTTGGCATATATAATCGTGTTTATATACCTATTTGTTTATAATCGTGTAACTAATAAAATCTGCATATTTTTATAATATCTGCGTATTATTTAATGTCAAAACTACATCTTTAGCATTAATGTCATCTCTCATGAAAAGAACTTATTATCTGAGGAAATAGTCGGCCTCAGATGTGAATTGTATCGATTGGGTTATCTACAATTCACCAGGTCATAATTTCAGGTAGTTATGAAAAAATATTTTTATGACCATAATTAATAATTCTTAATTGAATTATTATAATCCCGACAAAAATGGAGGTCCCACCGAGATTTGATGAGATGACATATTGCTAAGATTGTTGATGATATTATATATTGTTGAGATTATTGATGAGATGACATATTAATGATTAAATGTTCATATATTGTTGCTGGCATTATCATGCTACAGCCAGATCACGTTTACAACCCTTAGAAGGGCGTGGTTCATATATAGTTAATATCACTGTCCTGGTACTGAAGGGGTTAAGCCCGTACCAGAACCAGTAGCAGATGAGTAGTTGCAGTAAAGTGTTATACACGGATGCAACCAGTGCATGACATGTAAATCAACTCAGGAGTTGTTTGTCTATGCTAAACACAAGTTATGTTTTTGTATCGCCAGAAATTAATTGTAAATTGTCCCGAGATAGGGAACAGATGTAGGTTTCGTTAGCCTAGGCGGTACAGGGTCCGGTTCTAGTCCTTTGTTTGACTCAAGAACCTTCCTATTAATTCCTGGCCAGTTAACTCCCATAGTTGGAGATTTATCCCATATATGTAATGGACTCAGATCACAATAGTTGATTTTATTGAGGTCCCAGATTACAGGGAAGTTGAGTTTAGTAGCTCAGGGCATTACAGGATAATAGGGAACTTTATACATAAAGTTCTGACCCGATGTTATTGATAAATAGAATCTATAAGAGAACAGTTTTAAACAGGTTATTAATAATGTTGATGTAACCCTGTTCTTCTTTTTCATGTTCTTGATTCTAAGTTGCATAAATGCAAGACATATAAACCGGCTATAAGAAGCCGTATTGTCTATGAAACATAATTGTTTAAATCACTGAAAATTGATATAATTGTTCCCAAAAAGTTAAGTCACTTAAGGGAACCATCACAGGCTTTGCAAGCCTAGATGAGAAAGTGAGTCTATGGCTATCGTGCATGACATGTAAATCAACTCAGGAGTTGTTTGTCTATGCTAAACACAAGTTATGTTTTTGTATCGCCAGAAATTAATTGTAAATTGTCCCAATATAGGGAACAGATGTAGGTTTCGTTAGCCTAGGCGATACTGGGTCCGGTTCTAGTCCGTTGTTTGACTCAGGAACCTTCCTATTAAATCCTGCCCATTAGCTCCCATAGTTGGAGATTTACCCCATATATGTAATGGACTCAGATCACAAAAGTTGATTTTATTGAGGTCCTAGATTACAGGGAAGTTGAGCTCAGTAGCTCAGGGCGTTACAGGATAATAGAGGGATTTTATACATAAAGTTCTGACCCGATGTTATTGATAAATAGAATCTATAAGAGAACAGCTTAAACAGGTTAATAATGTTGATGTAACCCTGTTCTTCTTTTTAATGTTCTTGATTCTAAGTTGCATAAATGCAAGACATATAAACCGGATATAAGAAGCCGTATTGTCTATGAAACATAAGTGTGTAAATCACTGAAAATTGATATAGTTGTTCCCAAAATGTTGAGTTACTTAGGGAACCATCACAGGCTTTGCAAGCCTAGATAAGAAAGTGAGTCTATGGCTATCGTCCATATTTTGACTCAGAATTTTCATATAATCTGTAATTGCCGCAGATATGATAATCCCCAAGGGGGATGAGGGGTAGTTTGTGGTATCAGCAGACCATAGTATATTCCCAGGATCACAGAGCTGATCATATGTACAAGCAGTTTTTTCAGATGCTGCATTTTTCAAAATTTTCTCCACCATCCTAGAGATGGGAGGGGGAAGGAGCACATTCCTAAGTCCTAGGTACATGTCAGCGAAGAGGTCAGAGGTCGCAAAGCTGCACTGCACTCTGAGCTGAATCAGCTCAAGTAAAGGAGGAGTAAGATTCTCCCAAATCCATTGCATGTAAATTCTTTACTTCATGAAGTGAATAAAGAGAAAAGAAAAGTTATTTAACACTTTGCTGAGATAAGAATGTCCAGCAAATGAAACAAAACAAAGTGCTTCATTGATTTAATAATTATAGCAAGTCGATAAATGATTGATGATATTGATTATTAATCAAATTTTTCCACAGGATCATTAACATGATGTTTGTGTAGAGTTTTTATTTCAGTGCTAAAAACGCAAAGAGCTGAACTGATATTGGAAAATCAAAGATTTGAAGATGGAGACACATCATAAATTTCATATGATTGGTGATGGTATCGTATAAAAAAAAAAAAATTTGAAAAGTTATACTAATCAATTGTGACTAACTTGTCGTCACTGTATTCCATGCAGATGTATGGACACATATATATATTACTCTGTTTTGAGGTAGTCTCAAAGTATTGATGGGGTTATGATCCTAAATAGGCATAACACCTAAGGCTGTATTAGCCTGGCAGAGGAAGAATAGTTATATCTATTCCTGATACCCTGTAGTTTGTTTTCTTTGGGAAAAACATAAAAATCCTCAACTAGCTGCTGGCTAAAGTATGGCATAAGTCAAAGGCCTAGAATAGGCAGGTATATGTTTGATAAAGTTTTGCTGCGTTTTACTCATACTGTCTGTTGTTTTCTTAAGTTTAGATGATTGCCCAAGATGGGATCACATGTTGATGGCGGAACCCTAAAAGTCTTAGTATCCGGAACCAAGAGAACCTGAGGTCAGGGCTATCCGAGACGCAAGAGACGTCCAGTCGGAGCCACCCAGATGAATCCAAAAGGTATCCAGGAGTGACAAGTGGGCAGAGCCCCGGGGATTCGACAGCCACGACAAGAGTGCTTCATGCCGATTCAACATGACAAAGTATTTGAGATCGCAGATATGAAGATATGTTGCCAAACACCGCTCGCTAAAAAGAGTAACCAAGTTGCTGACGAGACAGGAAGCCATTACTTCAAGCTTTACATTTTGCAGCAATGTTATTAAGTTAGAGGACCAAAGAAACATTTTCACTAGAGACACGTTTCCGTAAAGTCAAGAAAATGACCAGAACGTCTTTCTCTCTACAGTGGTCATAAAAGGACGTAACATATTTGTAGTAAAACCAAACAGAGTTTGTGCATTATATATGTGTCGTAAGAGTACACACAAAATTGTGATTCATTTATTGCAAGGAAAAATTGTGTTCCCCAATCCATAATGATTTGGAGCATAATGCTCTGTATTGCATTTCAGCCTATTCAACCTTCTAAAAACGAAATTGAATATGCTGAAAAGGGGGATTTGTCAGGCATTTTCATAGGTATATATATTGATACCTGGTCATATTATATTCAAAATGCATGCTCATTGTCTTTAAGAAACAGTTTGAGCCAAAGTTTTGCTGTGTGGTAGAAACAGGCCAAGATGAAGTCATGCCAAGCTCAATCTGTGTAAAAATACAGAGAGTATTGTGTCTTAAGAGTTATTGCCACAAATGTGGTCTTATCTGTAAGGGAGTACACTGGATTCTCCAGACATGTCTTAGAGAACAAGGCCCATTCATACCATAATGGCCCATAGATCAATAGTGTCAGATGAGACTCCAAGTTGTCTATCTTTAGTTGATACAAAATGTCTACATTTATCCTTATCTCTGATTTACGACGACGAGGGTCAAATGTATATGATGCAAAAATACCCTAGTTAAGTCTTTATGGTATGGTGTTAATAGCTTGCACAACAGTGCCATCCCGAGACAGATATCGATATCGTTACACCATCCTCCATAGTTGCATTATGGGTAAACATGATCTCATAGGATCTTATTACATATGTTTACACCCCTCAATTGATTGGAGAATACTAATCCAGGGGGTGGTAATGTTAGATTACAAGGGAGATAATTACCCTAGATAGATGAGCATCAGGGAAGGAGAAAGAGAGAGGCAAGAGGGAAGAACAAGGAGAAGCAAGGCATTCCAACATTCCAGGAGCCAACACTCCAAGATGAAAGCCATGGTGATGGACCATCCAGCTTTCCTAGGAGCAGAAGTGAGATTCCTGCTAGGACTTGGTAAGAAACACAAAGAATGATGTTTCATTTTATTAAGACTATTTAGATAATGTGGGTAAAATCATAGCATCTATGTTGGCGAACATATTAATTTATTTATCATCTCTTTATATGAGATGTAGTCTTAGATATAGAATAATTGTGAGCCTTCATTCTACCTGCAGAAGAATCAAGTTTCATAATTTATCAAAGTATTAAATGATTGCATATATATATATGCATAGATATAGATATATTGATAGTAGCATTCTTCGCCAAGCTAGATGATAAATTCCCACTGGAAGATTTGTTCCAAGTTCTTCCAATGTCTGTTGTCTTAATAGTCTTACCAGGTTATACAGATATGAAAGTAGTCCAGAATAGGACAGAAGTATACATGCAAAAGTAGTCTAGGATTTGACTACTATCTTCTAAGTTATATACTTGAATGGATTTGCCCATTACTACATGTGAGGTGTATTTTAGTTTGGTTAGAGAGGGGTGGGGAATGTATTCAGCATTCCAGATTGATGTCTAGGATTAGGCACACCCATTTTTGATATCATGAAGTTTCCTCTTAACAGGAGTAATGTATATAATTTAACTTCTTGTTTTGATATCCTAACCAAATAGCTTT
>CM065590.1:584797262-584852331 GCA_033119425.1 Bufotes viridis
AGTCTCATGGCTTTCAGTATCACTTTTATGCTGATGACACACAAATCTACCTCTCTGGTCCAGACATCACCACCTTACTATCCAGAATCCCACAATGCCTATCTTCCATATAATCCTTCTTCTCCTCTCGCTTTCTAAAACTCAACATGGATAAAACGGAATATATCATCTTTCCCCCATCTTGCTCCACCACCCCAACAGACCCCAATCTATCACAATCAATGGCTGCACACTCTCCCCAGTCAACCAAGCGCGCTGCCTTGGAGTGATCTTGGATTCTGCCCTCTCCTTCTGACCACACATCCAAGCCCTTTCCACCACCTGCCACCTCCAACTCAAAAACATCTCCCGCATCCGTGCTTTTCTCAACTTTGCATCTGCGAAAATGCTTTTACATGTTCTCATCATCTCCCCCCTAGACTACTGCAACATTCTCCTCTGTGGCCTCCATCTAGCACTCTCCCACCCCTCCAATCTATCGTCGACTCTTCTGCCCGACTAATCCAACTCTCACCCTGTTACTCCTCTACCTCTCCCCTCTGCCAGTCTATTTCCTGGCTCCCCATTGCCCAGCAAATTCAGTTCAAAATACTAACCAATACACACAAGGCCGTCCATAACCTGTCCCCTCCCTACATCTCTGAGCTACTTTCCCGATATATCCCCACACGCAATCTCTGATTCTCACAAGACCTCCTTCTCTCCTCTCCTCTTATCACCTCGTCCCACAATCGCCTCCAAGATTTCTCCCGGGTATCCCGTATACTCTTGAACTCACTACCCCAACATATCAGACTCTCACCTACAGTGGAATCCTTCAAAAGAAACCTGAAAACTCACCTCTTCAGACAAGCCTACAACCAGTGACCTTGCTGCCCCTATACTGCCATAAACAGCTCTACCCTCTCCTACTGTGTCCTTCTCCCATACCATGTAGATTGTAAGCCATCACGGGCAGGGCCCTCTGTTCTTCTGTACCAGTCTGAAACTTGTATCGTTCATGCTTAGTGCCATTGTCTGTATTATGTATGTATACCCCTTTCATATGTACAGCGCTATGGAATGAATGGCACTTTAATAATAAATAATAATAATAATTGTGTCTTTAAGTTTTACTACTTTTTCAGCATAAAATCACTTTTGTGTTAAAAATAAATTATATTGAGCGGAGTTTAGCTGCTGTGGCGGATGCAGGCTGTGTGAGGAGCTCCGCCGCAGACCGAGTCCTTTTGAGCATTTTGAGATATTTTCAGTGCACCAAAATGGGAAAGCTCAGCAAAGAAAAACCCAGAGAGATTTGAACAAATTTGTCCAGCAGACAGACGTGCGGTTGGATACCAAGATTGCGCCGGCACATCATGCGGCTATGCTGGCTGACAGGGATGATGATTCAGAGGGGGACGGAGACAGCGAACCAGAGCAGCCCGCCGAATTACCTCTCTCCAGGACTTTCATGAAGGATGAATTAAGAGGTCATATCAGCACTGTGCCCTCTCCTCTCATTCCTTCTTCTCCCCTCTTTTTATACAGTCACTCCAGTCCTTTCCCTATAATATCTCTTGTAATTTTTTTTATCTCTCTCTACCTCCTCTTTCTATAATCTCCTTACTGTCTCTTTTTTCTCATTAGTTGTCTTTGCACATTCATTCGCTAGACTACTCACTCATTCGCTATCTATGCTGTTCTACAAAGCCTTCTCTGGTAATTTGTGACATTAGAGCGGCATCTAGTGGCAGGAGTCAACACTGCAGCCTTTCTCATTATTGCACTATTTTACTCTCCACCTTCTCCCTGGATATATTCTGCCTTTTACTCTCCTCTTCTCTATCTTGTCATATCTCGTCACACCTCTTTATTCCCGTTCTTATCCTCCCCTATTCCTTCAAAATCCATGTGTCCTCCTTGCGCCGGTACTCTGTTATCGCTGAATACCTAAGAAATGTTTAATGTTTCATGCTAGAGACCATCTATATCCCATAAAATGGTCTCAAAAGGACTCCGGGTTGCATAGGATCGACGTCCTCCCTCAAGGTCCCTATGCTGACCATCACTTATTTATCTGTTCAGTTTTGTTATATGTTCACTTGTTGCAAGTGTTCTATCCCCCACCCTTTCTCCCTTGCTTCTTTCCCTTTCACCCCCTCCCCCCTCACCCTCAAGGCTCACTCGACGTCTCGCTGGAGCAGGTAAGGTGATTTGCTTTGGATATCTACTGTACCAAATATGGCTACCTTGATTATATGTACGTTTAATGTAAAGGGTGTAAATGATCCTAATAAAAGGAGTCAAATCTGTCAGCCCCTACACAAAATTAAAGTACAAATAGCTCTCCTGCAGGAAATTCATTTCCACGCAAATCATACCCCCAGATAATCACACATGCTTTATAACTAGAGTTGAGCGAACACCTGGATGTTCGGGTTAGAGAAGTTCGGCCGAACTTCCCGAAAATGTTTGGGATCCGAACTCGACCCAAATTTCTTTCCGAACCCCTTTGAAGTCAATGGGGACCCGAACTTTTGGGCACTAAAAAGAATGTAAATTGTCTAGGAAAGGGCTAGGGGGCTGCAAAAGGCAGCAAAATGTAGGTAAATCCCCTGCAAACAAATGTGGATAGGGAAATGAATTAAAATAAAATAAAAATTAAGCAATATCAAATGGAGAGAGGTCCCATAGAATCAGGATTTAAGTCACCCACCAATGGAGAAGGCCACTTTCATTTTTTTAGGCCCCAGCACCCAGACAGAGGACAAAGGTCACATAGCAGAGAATCAGGCATCATGTCACCCACCAATGGAGAAGGCCACTTTTTGATAATTAGGCCCCTGGCACCCAGACGGAGGAGAGAGGTCACATAGCAGAGAATCAGGCTTCATGTCACCCAGCAATAGAGAAGGCCACTTCCAGATATTTAGCCCACGGCTCCCAAACAGAGGACAGAGGTCGGAGTTACACACTTGCGCTCCCACTCCACTACTGCATCTGTTCAAGCATGCACGCCCGAACAAGTGCCCGCTGCTGGATGCCTGCCCGGCCTACTGTCCTGGCCGTGTGGGAGGTAATACTCTAAAAATTGAAAGGAGAAACCTGCACTAGGTGGTGCACGGTTTCTGGCATTCGCGCTGGTGAGTGGCTAGCCTGGATTTGTGGATTTTAAAGTCCTGTATATGAATTAAATATATGCGTTTGTGTAAGTATCCGTGTTACCTGGAGTTCTCGACGCTGGTGCCGCTTCTTTTTCTTTCTCTTTCTTCTTTCGATCTTGATCTCCTGTTCGGACGCTCTACCTGCTAGCGTGGCGGCGCCCCAGCCGGTAGCGCATGCACACGTGAGGGAGCTGGTTGCTTGGAAACCTGAAAAGCTAAGTGACGTCACAGCTTGTACGGAAGCCTGAAAGGGTCTTGTTCCTCCAGAGGTCGCATAGCAGAGAATCAGGGTTCATGTCACCCACCACTGGAACAGGCCACTTTCAGATAATTAGACCCCTGGCACCTAGACGGAGGAGAGGTTCATACAACTTTTGGTTGTACTGCAAAATAATGGTAAAATTTAAAAAAGAGGATTCAATAAAGAAGTGCCCCGGAGTACAAGAATATATGGTTGAGAGGAGGCAGTTATAAATGTCTATTCTCCACAAGGGAGGGACAGGTCCTGTGGGATCCATGCCTGGTTCATTATTATGAATGTCAGCTTGTCCACATTGGCTGTGGACAGGCGGCTGCGTTTGTCAGTAATGACGCCCCCTGCCATGCTGAATACACGTTCAGACAAAATCGCTGGCCGCTGGGCAGTCCAGCACCTCCAAGGCATAAAAGGCTAGCTCTGGCTAGTGAAATGCTGCCTCCTACTAACACGTTCCATATCAGGTCGTGGTGCAGTTAGCTGTGGCGTGGTAACAAAACTTTTCCACATTTCTGCCATGCTAACCCTGCCCTCAGAGGAGCTGGCCGTGACACAGCTGCATTGGCGACCTCTTGCTCCTCCTCTGCCTTCGCCTTGGGCTTCCACCTGTTCCCCTGTGACATTTGGGAATGCTCTCAGGATCGCGTCTACCAGCGTGCGCTTGTACTCGCGCATCTTCCTATCACGCTCCAGTGCAGGAAGTGAGGTGGGCACATTGTCTTTGTACCGGGGAACCAGCAGAGTGGCAACCCAGTAGTCGGAAAAAAAAGGTTTGTACAAGCAGCACTACAAATTCCATCCAGGAAAGCTGACCATAGTTACAGGTACCTAGGAAAAGGTCCAGAAGTAGGTGCACGCAGATGAGGGATCAGACCATGGTCCCCATAATAACGATAGAAAAGGGAAGAATCCGCAGCACTCTACAAAATATTCAAATCCGACAGATTTATTCCAGCAGCTAAGGAAGCAACGTTTTGACTATAATAGTCTTTATCAAGCGTTAATAAGACTATTATAGTCAAAACGTTGCTTCCTTAGCTGCTGGAATAAATCTGTCGGATTTGAATATTTTGGAGAGTGCTGCGGATTCTTCCCTTTTCAACCCAGTAGTCGGTACACATTAAAATGTGGGCAACTCTGCTAGCGTTGCTCAGGCACAGCAGCATGTAATCGCTCATGTTTGCCAGGCTTCCCAGAGGTAAGGACAAGCTGTCCTCTGTGGGGTGCATATCGTCATCGTCCTCCGTATTCCACCAGCCACGCACCAGTGATGGGCCTGAGCTGTGTTGAGTGCCACCCCGCTGTGAACCTGCTTCATCCTCATCCTCCTCCACCACCTCCTCATCTTCCTCATCCTCCAGTAGTGGGCCCTGGCTGGCCACATTTGTACCTGGCCTTTGCTGTTGCAAAAAACCTCCCTCTGAGGCACTTCTAACAGACTGGCCTGAAAGTGCTAAAAATGACCCCTCATCCTCCTCCTCTTCCATCATTGCCTAAGTGTTTTCTGAAGGAGACATAGAAGTGGTAATGGCGTCATCACCACTGGCCATGTTGGTGGAGTACTCGAAACAGCAAAACAGGGCACACAGGTCTCGCATGGAGGCCCAGTCATTGGTGGTAAAGTGGTGCTGTTCCGCAGCGACTGACGCGTGCGTGCTGCAGCTGAAACTCCACTATGGCCTGCTGCTGCTCGCACAGTCTCTCCAGCATGTGCAAGGTGGAGTTCCACCTGGTAGGCACTTTGCATATGAGGCGGTGAGCGGGAAGGCCGAAGTTAAACTGTAGCGCAGACAGGCGAGCAGCGACAGGATGCGAACCCCGGAAGCACCCACAGACGGCCCGCACTTTATGCAGCAGCTCTGATATGTCGGGGTAGTTGTGAATGAACTTCTGCACCACCAAATTCAGCACATGCACCAAGCAAGGGATGTGCTTCAAACCGGCTAGTCCCAGAGCTGGGACGAGATTTCGCCCATTATCGCACACCGCCAGGCCGGGCTTAAGGCCCATCGGCAGCAACCACTCGTCGGTCTGTTGTTCAATACCCCGCAACAACTCCTGCGCGGTGTGGGGCCTGTCCCCCAAACATATGAGTTTCAGAACGGCCTGCTGACGTTTACCCCGGGCTGTGCTGAAATGGGTGGTGAAGGTGTGTGGCTGACTGGATGAGCTGGTGGAAGCAGAGGAGGAGGAAGCCGAGTAGGAGGAGGAGGCTACAGGAGGCAAAGAATGATGCCCTGCGATCCTTGGCGGCAGAGGGACGTGCACCAAAGAACTCTCCTCCACTACATTTACCTAGTGTGCAGTAAGGAAGATATAGCGTCCCTGGCCGTGCTTACTGGTCCACGTATCTGTGGTTAGGTGGACCTTGCCACAGACGGCGTTGCGCAGTGCACACTTGATTTTATCGGATACTTGGTTGTGCAGGGAAGGCACGGCTGTCTTGGAGAAGTAGTGGCGGCTGGGAACAACATACTGTGGGACAGCCATCGACATCAGCTGTTTAAAGCTGTCTGTGTCCACCAGCCTGAATGACAGCATTTCAAAGGCCAGTAGTTTAGAAATGCTGGCATTTAGGCCCAGGGCTCGAGGGTGGCTAGTTGGGAACTTACGCTTTCTCTCCAAGGTTTGTGAGATGGAGAGCTGAACGCTGCCGTGTGACATGGCGGAGATGCTTGGTGACGCAGGTGTTGGTGGCACATCCTCTGGTGGGCGGCAGGTGACAACATTTCTCCCGAGGTGGAGGAAGAGGCCGAGGCAGCAGCGGAAGAGGGAGCAGGGGGAGCCTGAGTAAGTTCATTGTTTTTAAGGTGTTTACTCCACTGCAGTTCATGCCTTGCATGTAGATGCCTGGTCATGCAGGTTGTGCTAAGGTTCAGAACGTTAATGCCTCGCCCCAGGGTCTGATGGCACAGCGTGCAAACCACTCTGGTCTTGTCCTCAGCACATTGTTTGAAGAAGTGCCATGCCAGGGAACTCCTTGAAGCTGCCTTTGGGGTGCTGGGTCCCTGGTGGCACTGGCCAGTAGCAAGCGAATTCTCTTGGAGGCGGCTGTTCTGCTTTTGCCCCCTGCTCCCTCTTTTGCTACGCTGTTGGCTCGGTCTCACCACTGCCTCTTCCTCTGAACTATGAAAGTCAGTGGCACCACCTTCATTCCATGTGGGATCTAGGACCTCATCGTCCCCTGCATTGTCTTCCACACAGTCTTCCTCCCTGACCTCCTGTTCTGTCTGCACACTGCAGAAAGACGCAGCAGTTGGCACCTGTGTTTCGTCATCATCAGAGACGTGCGCACACCGATGAGGTGGTATTCCCATGTCCTCATCATCAGGAAACATCAGTGGTTGTGCTTTAGTGCATGCTATGTCTTCCACCACTGGGGAAGGGCTAGGTGGATTCCAATGGGAAACCCTGCCAGCAGAGTCTTCAACATAGCATAAGAGACTGCTGCATAACTTGAGGCTCAGACAGTTTCCCTGATATGCATGGGGGCCACCTGTGCGCTTTCTTCAGAAGACTGGGTGGGAGATAATGTTGTGAACCTGCTGGATCCACTGTCGGCCGCCCAATCGACTAATGCCTGTACCTACTCAGGCCTTACCATCCTTAGAACGGCATTGGGCCCTACCAAATATTGCTGTAAATTCTGGCGGGTACCGGGACCTAAGGTAGTTGGTTCACTAGGACGGGTGGCTGTGGCAGAATGGCCACATCCTCTCCCAGCACCAGAGGGTCCACTAACACCACCACGACCGCGTCCGCGTCCCTTACTAGATGTTTTCCTCATTGTTACCGTTCACCAAGCACCTCAATAAGAAAAAATATATTTGGCTCAATGTATTGATTTCAAATTCAGGCCTTTTTTTACAGGCACCTAACACTATCTGCCTATTTGTTTATGTACCGTATTACACTAATCCAGGCACAGCAGTAACCACTGATTTAGGGAAATATCAATTGTAGGCCTAGTATCTATGCCCTGGATAAAAGGTATGCTTTATGGACAGATTTACACTTGGAGATGCACAGTAGCGTGTGAAAAAATATGTAGGATTATGCCTTCAGCAATTGTATTTTAACACTTTGTGTAATATACCCTTTAACGGACAGAAATACAATGGGAGATGCATGGTAGCGTGTGAAGTTATTGAGGGTGACCCTCTCAGCACTTGAATATACACCTTGAGTGTAATATACCCTTTTACGGACAGATTAACACTTGGCCCTTCAACAGTTAGAACCCCAGATTCAGGGTTTTGCTATATTGGCAAGTGAATTTCACCCCAGAAAAAAATCTATCCTATGACGGATACTATTAAACTTGTCCAGTCACAGCTGGAACACCAGATTTACTGTATTTATATTTTTGCAACTGTATTTCACCCCAGAACAAAATCTACCCTTTGACACTATGAAAATTATCTATAGAAATTAAAATAGCGATGGCAGCATCTCCCATAACTTCATCTTTATTGAGGACTTCACAGCATACAAAAATAAGCAACGTTTCAGCTGTGCAAAAGCCTTTGTCAAGCATAAAACAATATAACATCTGTGCATATAATTACTAAAACACAGGTCCACCCACAGTTGTCTAAACCAATCAGGGTACACCCTGAACATGCCCATATCTCTCACTACCTATCTTTACATCCATTACCACGTTGTTTAACTATCACCTGTGTACCTATCACCTTATTAATGCTGGTGAGGGAGACACATCCTTTCTAAGTGCACCATCTATTGATATGCTCAAGCACAAATATGAGCAGGAGGCTAAGAGACTTAGCACTATGGAGCTACACCTCATTACCTTAAGGGAATATTTTAAAAATCAATGGATCCCTAGGTGATTGAGATCTCATCTGCGCCCTAACCTGTTCCCCAACAATGTGGAGTTTTGTAGAGAATTTGAGGCAGTAAAAAACAAGTATTCGTTTGAGCTCATGCTTCTGAACATTGATCATTTACAAAAAGAGGTGGACACTATAAAAATTTCCCTAAGTACATTGGAAAACCAGATACAGAGTCTTCTAAGTACTGAGGACTTTACGGGTCAGAAGGAGAAAGTGACACAACATGTACAGAGGCATAGAGCTGAAGTTTAACGCATGAAAAGGGATAAATGGCATAGAGATCTGGACGATTATCAATCTGGTAGAGTCTATAACTGGCAATCATCGCAATCACAAAATACATACAGGCGAAGGAGGGGCAGAAGATTTGACCATGGTCGATTTGGTTTCACCACAAGGAAATCAGACTCCACTGATGAGTCGGTCTCATCTAATTTTTTAGGGGCAACAAGAAAGTGAGCAGCGGTGGATGCCGAAGGGTGGTAGAAAACATCACCGGCCCCTTAAAACATCTACCACCGAGCCAATCTGGGCCTAACAGGGGCCGACCGACAAGACGCAATCAGAGGAGATGAGGGATCTGGTGGGGAACATTTCCTCAGTAGAACTGAGTCACGATCAAATACGTGTTTTGAGCCCTAGTGGCCTTACCTTCTGTCCCACAGGTGATCGTGATTGGTTTGAATTTGAATTGGACTTACAACGCTTTTTTAGGAGGCTAAGATTGAAAGCATTTTTTTCTGTGACAAATACCGCAAATGTTGGGTTAAAAAAGAATGTTGAAAATGGTGAACTCTCATGTAAACTATATGGTCTAAGGAATAAGAGTAACTTCTCACCACCCCATAATAACCATACAGTGGAAGCATATATTGATATTGTAAAAAAGGAATATCTCTGAACTGCAGGGTACCAAGCCGGCATATCATAGATCTAATGTATCTATTGCAGAGAGACAGGCCATTAAGGAGCTGGAGTGTAACAAACAACTTACAATCAAGCCAGCTGATAAGGGGGGAGCCGTCGTCGTTATGGATACGTGCAAATACATTGGTGAAATTATGAGACAACTATGTTATGTTGATGTTTATGCGGTTTTGGGTAGTGATCCCAAATGGGACATTATACGTATCATTGGGGTGATTCTGGATAATCATCCTCGATGATGACCTTAATGAATACCTTAGAATCAGCCAACCGGTTACCCAAGTGATATATATACTCCCTAAAATACATAAGAGCTTGGTTGATCCCCCTGGCCAACCCATTTTGCCCTGCAGGGGTTCAATCTTCAATACTGTCTCAATATTTCTGGATAAGGTTCTGCGTGTCCATGCGACCTCGGCCCCGTCCATGTCAGAGACACTGGTGACTTTCTCTTGAAGTTCAAACAAATTGAGCCATCCAGCACATTTATGTTAGTCAGCTTTGATGTAGTTTCACTGCACACCTCTATTGATCACACGTATGGTCTGAATGTTATCGATGTGGCCCTGGCCGGCATGGGACTCTCCCCGGGCGCTTGCCGTCTGGTCCTCAACCTCCTGGAGGTGGTCCTGAGGAGGAATTACTTCCTCTTCAGGGATACCTTCTACCAACAGAAGTGGGGTGTGGCCATGGGGTCCAATGTGACCACCACCTACGTTAACATCTTCATTGCGGAGGTCGAGGACAGATTGGTATACCGATCTGCGTTTGCTGGGAGGGTCCTATGCTGGTGGCGCTACATCGACGACATTTTCATGATCTGGGGGGGCACCAAGGACGAATTAGAACAATTTAATCTCCATTTAAACGGTGGGGTTCCAGGTCTACAATTTTCATTGACTGCATCTATGGAGGAGTTATAATTCCTAGATGTACGAGTATATGTTGAAAATGGTGAGATCAGGACTGATCTCTTTCAAAAAGTGACAGATAAAAACACGTTATTGGTATATGACAGTAATCACCCCCGATGCATGGTTGAGTTTCACCATGGAGCCAATTGTTATGGGTGCGTAGAATAGTATCGGACAATAACAGATTCCAGACCAGGGCAGATGAGATGTGTACAAGATTCACCAAAAGGGGTTATCCACATACTTTATTACGAAAAAACAGGAATAAGGTCTTAGCAGTCAATCGCGATACGGTCCTGAGTGGATCCACACGGATGGGGACCGAGAACAGGATTCCTTTTGTGTCCATCTTCGGGGGAGATAGTGGTGCTATTTCTGACATCCTTAGGAATAATTGGCACATCCTGCATCGAGGAATGCCTAATTTGGAAGAGTTTTCATCACCCCCGATGATGGCATACAGACGGAATGTCTGTATACGTGACAGATTG
Organism: Bufotes viridis; assembly: GCA_033119425.1. Taxonomy (NCBI): domain Eukaryota; kingdom Metazoa; phylum Chordata; class Amphibia; order Anura; family Bufonidae; genus Bufotes; species Bufotes viridis. The sequence continues at coordinate 584,807,853 of CM065590.1, forward strand.
GTCAAATCTGATGTGGGTGGAGCCAGAACTGATAAACAAATCTTATTGGCCCCGAAAAAGACAGGGATTTTTCCATGTCTAACATGCTGCAATTGCAGTGGCATTATGAAGGAGGATTTCTTCACCCACCCGTATAGTGGAAAAACCTTTACGATCAAGGAATATTATACCTGTAGATCCAGGGATGTAATCTATATGATTCAGTGCCCCTGTAGCTACATTTCTGTGGGTGAAACCACTATGGAGCTCAGGGAGCGCATTAACAAACATAAAAGTACAATCAGAAAGGGCATGATAGAAAAACCGGTAGCGAAACACTTCATTGACTGCGTACACTCCATTAATCAGCTCCGTTTTCCTGCTATAGACTCTGTAGGGCCCTTAAGGAGGGGTGGTAATAAAAATAAGGTGCTTGAAATGGATCCATACTTTGAGATCATTACAGCCTTATGGGCTGGATATAGAATTTTATATAGCCAGTATAGATTAGGGTTAAGGTATGTATCACATTGGTGGCTTGCATAGGTTATGTTTTTAGCTGTTTTGGTTGCACCCACGTTATATGTTACCAATCTAGGGAACGTCCCACATCTTAGAGTGACAGCTCCATATATATTCAGATTATATCTATCCACACGATTGCAAGATATTTTATAATATGTCCTTCTCTTTGGGTAATTTCCATAATGACAAGAACTATAACCTGAAGTACGCGGTATACCATGTCTGGACAATATGTACCAAATTGTCGCCTATATGTATATGGTCTAGATAATCTATGCAGTGGCTTGGAATCATTCTGATCCATCCGCCGCTCTCATATACTGGCGCTGGAGGATCTCCTAGGCAACGCTGGAGATCTATGGGACTGCACAAACTGATTGGGCGTGGTCTCGGTGACGCTGCGTTCGGCTGTTGCTGACGTCAGCTATCGTGGAATCTCGCTCCTGGTGAGCGTGTGGGACTTTCGGCAGAGCCGTCGATGCGGAGACATGCGCAGTATTAAATGGAGGACGCGGACCACAGTGACGAACATGACACAGGCAAGGTGAAGGAGGTACACAGGTGATAGTTAAACAACGTGGTAATGGATGTAAAGATAGGTAGTGAGAGATATGGGCGTGTTCAAGGTGTACCCTGATTGGTTTAGACCAGTGGTGGGCAAACTTATTAGTCAACTGAGCCAAATATCAACAAAACAGCGATTTAATTTTTTCTGAGAGCCAAATTTTTTAAACGTAAACGATATAGGAAGGTACATTGTTATTAACTTAATAAGGGCATTCCTAACCATCTGACCATACCTTTCTCAATCCTCGACACTACATCTTTCACTCCACAACGTTTCACTCTATCAGATGCATGTAGGTTTTAGAGGAGGACAATATGAAAAAAAAAAATTTTCATTACACCTCAGGTCAAACCACTAATCAGACCCTCAATGTTAATAAGACCTCCCTCAGATCAGACCCCAAAGTAAATGACCCCCAATCAGACCTCAGATAAGAGCCCCATGCCTCTCATCATCCCCATCATTATCAATGATGCCTCTGATCATCCATAATGCCTCTTATATCTCCCATTATGATTCTCATCATACACTTTATTATCCATGATGACTCTCAACATCCATGATGCCTCTCATATCCCCCATTATGATTCTCATCACCCCATTGCCCCAGATCAGCCCCAAGTTTCATAAAATAAAAAAGCACTTACCTCTCCTGCTCCCTGATGCCGCTGCTCCTCACCACCCTCGCTCTGTGTTCCTCCTGCTGTCGGCTGTGCTGTGAACTGGTGTGCACAGCGTGACGTCACAGAGCGCCTCACACTGTGCGCAGCCCTGCACAGCCTACAGCCGAGGACCAGGAAGCGGTGAGTACAGAGCCTTCACTGCTTCCTGGTCCTCCCCCTCCTGATGATTTTTGCCATGGGCAACGAAAATGTGATTGCACTGTACATGTGAGCCCGCACCTGGAAGAGCCACATTCAAGGGGCTAAAGAGCCACATGTGGCTCTAGAGCCGCAGTTTGCTGACCACTGGTTTAGACAACTGTGGGTGGACCTGTGTTTTAGTATTTATATGCACAGATGTTATATTGTTTTATGCTTGACAAAGGCTGTTGCACAGCCGAAACGTTGCTCATTTTTGTTTGCTGTGAAGTCCTCAATAAAGATGAAGTTATGGGAGATGCTGCCATCGCTATTTTGATTTCTACGTATTCTCTGGCTGATTAGATCCACGGCTGGTGCGAGGCTGTTGCATCTCTCCATTAGCATTACGGACCGGTGTGTGCTGTTCCTGCACTACTTGTTTCACATTATGAAAATTATCCAGTCACAGCTGGAACACCAGATTCAGGGTATTGATATATTGGCAATTGAATTTCACCCCAGAACCAAATATATAATTTGCAGGACACTATGAAACTTGGCCAGCCACAGCTAAAACCACTGATTTATGGTATTGCTATTTTGGCAATTGATTTTCACCCCAGAACAAAATATATTCCTTTGATGGACACTATTAAACTTTTTCAGTCACAGCTGGAACACCAGACTTACGGTAGTGCGATCTGGATGAAGAGAAACTGATGGCACCGATCCTCTCACCCAAAAGCTCCCAATATCCGGATTGGCCTTGACTATCCAACGGAAACACGGGGTGCAAGGCTCCAAAAGGGCAAACTAGTAGGAAAAGAATAAAGAGGAGCTGCACTCACCATCCGTGAAAACAATGTCCCTTTATTATCAAATCTTCAAGGCTTGGGCGAAAAATCCCATCAGTGAGGGAGGGGGAGACTCACATGGATGCACAAATCACAGCGACGGCCGTTTCGCGGCGTCCCACTTCCTCCGGCTGTTACACAAATTTAAAAAGATCGCGTGCCTCTTAAAAGCGTCACAGGGGGAAGGGAGGTGGAGCCGTGCCATCACCTAGCAACCACCTACGCTAAACAAGCCGCACGCAAATTACAGAATCGCGTGCCGCCTGACAGCATCATGTGGGAGGCAGGCGGGAACACACCGTCAACTAGCTACCCCCAACGCTAAGTAAGGAGCACATGTTACAATATAAGGCATAACTACAGCTGGGCAGCAAAAAGGCCCAAGCTCAGCAGATAATTGCAAGAATCGGTAGTATAGTGACATACATAAAAACATGACAAAATATTTTGGAAATGCATACATTGCGAGAAACTGGCAATGCAAACATTTATGCGAAAACGAACATATCATTTCGTTCGTTCAGGCCTAACAGACCTGTTTCATAAGAGAATCCTAAGGGACACTAAAGCCTTTATATACCCGCATGTTAGGAGTAGAACAATAAGCGATTAGCCGCTATTGAGTGGCTACGCAAGTCTGACCTCATTATCAAGCCGGCCGACAAGGGGGGCAATGTCGTAGTGATGTCACGTGACTTTTATGTCACAGAAGCTAATAGACAACTATGTGATGCGTCTACTTATCAGAAGCTCCCGTCTGACCCTGTTCCTGCCATTCAATCTGATCTGACCAGACTGCTTCATCATTACATAGAGGCAGATGTTCTACACAGTAACGCCATTGACAAATTGGTTCCTCCCTCCCCCAGTAGGCCATCTTGGTATTTTTTTTCTCCCCAAGGTACACAAGTCACTGACCCACCCCCTGGACGCCCTATAGTGGCGGGGGTTGAGTCAGTGACCGAACTCTTGTCGAGATACCTGGATTGGCTTCTGCGCCCCATTTTATTTAGGTTCCCCACTTATCTGGGGGACACCAACGACTTCTTCCTGGCACTGGAAGATTTCCAGTGGCAGGATGGTTGGAGTTTGGTGTCCCTAGATGTGGTGAACCTTTACACCCGTATTCCACAATGGGCAGGGGTATGTGCGGTTCTCGATTTGATTGAGCACTCAGGAAAAAGTCTACTTTTTGGTCGTTTTGTGGAAGAATCCCTGCTATTTGTGTTAGAAAGAAATATATTTAGGTTTGGAAACCAATGGTATAGGCAGATCGTCGGGACTGCCATGGGGACACCTGTCTCCTGTACTTTTGCCAATATCTTTTTGGGAAGACTAGAAGACAGGTATATTTTTTCAACTGCCAACCCCTTTCTCAGATTTATACGTTTGTTTCTGCGTTACGTGGACGATGTTTTCATGGTGTGGTCGGGGACACATGAGCAGGGTGAGCAATTTGTCGCACATCTGAATGACGCGAACGACATGAACATGATGTTCACCCTCGATTTTGGGAGTTTGTCCATCGAGTTTTTGGACATACGCGTCGTGGTTGAGGATAGTGCACTCCGTACCGAAGGGTAACGTAAGCCCACTGCCACTAATACCCTGCTGCACCATGATAGCTATCACCCACGGAACGTAAAGGAATTGGTCCCTTACGGACAATTCCTGAGGTTGAAACGCATTAATAGCCTCGATATGGTGTATCTGAGCCAGGCGGAGGAGTTGAAAAAACGCCTGTTACAACGTGGCTACCCTCTAGAACGGCTTAATACTGCAATGGAAAGAGCAGGATTATACACACAGCGGTCTTTAATCACATGGAGTGGGCACACTAGAATTAAAGCGCAACAGAATGAGGACAGGTTCATGTTTGTTTTTAAGCATAGCCCTTTAGCAGAAGATATAAAGAAAGCCATTTGGAGCAATTGGGAAATACTTAGAGCAGAAGAGGGTTTTAGGAAACAAAATAGACCAAAAACCTATTTTGGCCTTTAGGAGATGCTGCACATTTAGAGACATTTTGGTGCGCAGCCGCTATAGTGAGCCTACACCGCGTGATTGGCTCTCATCTGGGCGACCGACGGGAAACCACAGGTGTGGACTGGAGATTGCTCACTATGCAGCTTCATCATACAGGGCCGTCACCATTTGGAGGTTTGGAACATTACGTGGGTCATTTGATCACATGTAAAACAGTGTTTGTGGTATATGTATTGATATGCTTGTGTGGAGCCTTTTATATAGGCAAAACAAAGAGGACTTTAATAGAACGAATCCGTGAGCATCGTAATTCTATAAAAACAGGAAAAAGGCATACTCGCCTCATTGAACATGTACGCATTCAACACGGAGGTGATGCTATCGTGTTAAAGTTTGCAGGGGTTGAGTTCATCAGCTCCTGTATCACAGGGTGGCGATCGTCATCGGATCTTGCTTCAAAAAGAAGCCCGCCTAATCATTAAGACAGATGCCACGGGTCCGTTAGGCCTGAACGAACGAAATGATATGTTCGTTATCGCATAAATGTTCGCATTGTTAGTTTCTCGCAATGTATGCATTTCCAAAATATTTTGTCATGTTTTAATGTATGTCACTATACTACCGATTCTTGCAAATATCTGCTCAGCTTGGGCCTTTTTGCTGCCCAGCTGTAGTTATGCCTTATATTGTAACACGCGCTCCTTACTTAGCGTCGGGGGTTGCTAGGTGACGGTGTGTTCCCGCCTCCCTCCCACATGACGCTGGTTTGTTTAGAGTAAGTGGTTGCTAGGTGATGGCATGGCTCCACCTCCCTTCCCCCTGTGACGCTTTTAAGAGGCACGCAATCTTTTTAAATTTGTGTAACAGCCGGAGGAAGGGCCTGTCGCTGTGATTTGTGCATCCATGTGAGTCTTCCCCCCCGCACTTAGGGATTTTTCGCCCAAGCTCCTCTTTACTCTTTGCCTACTAGTTTACGGTATTGCGATTTTGGCAATTGAATTTCACCCCAGAACAAAAGCTATCCTTTAACGGACACTATAACACTTGTTCTGCCACAGCCGAAACCATAGATTTAGGGTATTGCTATTTTTGCAATTGAATTTCACCCCATAAAAATAAAATATATTCTTTGCCAGATAGTATTACACTTGGCTAGCCACAGATTTTGGGGATTGCTATTTTTGGAAGTGATTTTAACCCCTCAATAAAATATAGAAATTGCTATCCTGAGTTTCTAGGGGTGACAATAAGCACAGCCAAGCCCCTGATGTAGGATATAGCAAAAAAAAAAACCCTATTATTTATGGATTAATGGACTTGGTGGCAGCTTGTGCTGGCGCACCACAAGACACAAAATGGTCGCCGCCAAACACCCTAGTAAAAAAAGTGACAGAAAAATGCTCTGGCCAGCCTAAAAACAGTGAGCAATTAAGTAGCAGAAGTTGAATGATTCTCAGCTGTAGATCGATCAGTTCATTAAGTGTTTTGGCTGAGTTAATCCCTGCCTAATCTCGCTCTATCACATCAGCTGCATCCTCTCCCTACACTAATCAGAGCAGAGTGACGTGCGGTGCTACGTGATTCCAGCTTAAATAGAGGCTGGGTCACATGCTGCACTTGGCCAATCAAAGCCATGCCATTAGTAGCCATGGCTGTGACGGCCTCTTGGGGCAAGTACAGTCATGGCAAAAGTTTTGAGAATTACATAAATATTGGAAATTGGAAAAGTTGCTGCTTAAGTTTTTATAATAGCAATTTGCATATACTCCAGAATGTTATGAAGAGTGTTCAGATGAATTGCATAGTCCTTCTTTGCCATGAAAATTAACTTAATCCCCAAAAAAACCTTTGAACTGCATTTCATTGCTGTCATTTAAGGACCTGCTGAGATCATTTCAGTAATCATCTTGTTAACTCAGGTCAGAATGTTGATGAGCACAAGGCTGGGGATCATTATGTCAGGCTGATTGGGTTAAAATGGCAGACTTGACATGATAAAAGAAGGGTGATGCTTGAAATCATTGTACTTCCATTTTTAACCATGGTTACTTGCATAAAAATGGCTTCACAGGCAAGGATATTGTGGCTACTAAGATTGCACCTCAATCAATAATTTATAGGATCATCAAGAACTTCAAGGAAAGAGGTTCAATTCTTGTTAAGAAGGCTTCAGGGCGTCCAAGAAAGTCCAGCAAGCGCCAGAATCGTCTCCTAAAGAGGATTCAGCTGCGGGATCGGAGTGCCACCAGTGCAGGTGCAGTGCTCAGGAATGGCAGCAGGCAGGTGTGAGCACATCTGCACGCACAGTAAGGTGAAGACTTTTAGAAGATGGCCTGGTGTCAAGAAGGGCAGCAAAGAAGCCACTTCTCTCCAAAAAAAAATCAGGGACAGATTGATCTTCTGCAGAAAGTATGGTGAATGGACTGCTGAGGACTGGGGCAAAGTCATATTCTCTGATGAAGCCTCTTTCCGATTGTTTGGGGCATGTGGAAAAAGGCTTGTCCGGAGAAGAAAAGGTGAGTGCTACCATCAGTCCTGTGTCATGCCAACAGTAAAGCATCCTGAGACCATTCATGCGTGGGGTTGCTTCTCATCCAAGTGAATGGGCTCACTCACAAGTTTGCCCAAAAAACACAGCCATGAATAAAGAATGGTACCAAAATATCCTCAACAGCAACTTCTTCCAACAATCCAACAACAGTTTGGTGAAGAACAATGCATTTTCCAGCACGATGGAGCACCGTGCCATAAGGCAAAAGTGATAACTAAGTGACATTTTGGGTCCATGGCCTGGAAACTCCCCAGATCTTAATCCCATTGAGAACTTGTGGTCAATCCTCAAGAGGCGGGTGGACAAACAAAAATCCACTAATTCTGACAAACTCCAAGAAGTGCTTATGAAAGAATGGGTTGCTATCAGTCAGGAATTCGCCCAGAAGTTGATTGAGAGCATGCCCAGTCGAATTGCAGAGGTCCTGAAAAAGAAGGGCCAACACTGCAAATACTGACTCTTTGCATAAATGTCATGTAATTGTCGATAAAAGTCTTTGAAACGTATGAAGTGCGTGTAATTATATTTCACTACATCACAGAAACAACTGAAACAAAGATCTAAAAGCATGTTGGCAGCAAACTTTGTGAAAACTAATATTTGTGTCATTCTCAAAACTTTTGGCCACGACTGTAGTATGACGCATGTTGATTAACTGCTTTGCAGGCTTTCAAAATGCGCCATAAAAATCGACGAACAACAAACCCGAACCCGAACTTTTACGTAAATGTTCGGGTCCGTGTCACGAGCACCCCAAAATTCGGTACGAACCCGAGCTATCCAGTTCGGGTTCGCTCATCCCTATTTATAACCAATGGTTCCACAACCCATCCCCTGCATCGGCTTCTAAAGGGGTCAGCATTGCCGTCCATAAAAACACTCCATTTGTACACCGTGAGACCTTAATGTTACATTGGTACCTTATCTAGATTCATCATCGGGTTCCTCGACATTATCATAACTATCCTTATCTAAAGTCAATAACACTCTGTCTCAACTTGGTTTAGTGGATTCATAGAGGGCAATGCACTCTACGGAAAAAGATTATACTTTCTTCTTAGGGACCCACCGGTCATACCACAGATTAGACTATATATTTCTCCCTACACAATTTCTCAGTAATTGTGTGTCTTCGAAGATCGGGAATATCCTTCTTTCAGACCACACCCCAGGAAGTCTCTCCTTCAATATACCCAACATGCTTAAAGCGGAATATAGATGGAGACTCAATGAGACGCTGCTGCGCAGTTCGCATATCTCGAAGCTAGCGGTCAATTGGAGGAATATTTCCGATTAAATGAGTCTGTAGTTTGGTCCCCAATGACGCTCTGGGACGCTCACAAAGTTGTAATTAGAGGACATTTGATTGCTCTAGGTTCCTATGTTAAAAAAAACAAAAACAACAGACAATTGAAGAAGTTACTTCAAAAATCTCGATATTGGAGAGAAAGCATAGGAAATCAATAAAGGATGACACTTTGGCACACCTGGACACCTTGAGGTCGAAATAAAAAAAATATATTAAACACCAACACGGCCAAACTTTTTTTGACAACCCAATACAAATACTATACTCACGGCAATAAAGCCACAAAGGTGATGTTATCTCAACTTAAAAAGATGCAGGCTGCATCGTATATCACCCACATTTAGTCCATGGACACACAGCTTGTACATAAAACGGAGCTAATTGCAGACCAATTTTGCACCTATTACAGACAACTTTATAATTTGCGAGATACACTTACCCCATCTCAGACAGATCTGAGGAAGCATAACATTCAGGAGTGGCTACGCACGGTAAACCTGCCCACGCTAACGACAGCTTAAGTGGTTAAATTAAATTTCCATTTTATTCTCTCTGAGCTTCAAACAGCATTAAATAATTTCCCCCTCAACAAAAGTCCAGGTCCTGATGGCCTTCCTGTCATTTATTATAATACTGTTAAAGACATCCTCTTACCCAGACTATTGGCGGTATGTAATCAAGCACGGGAAGGAGCATCTTTCTCTAAAGATATGTTATCAGCTCAGATCACTATTATCCCCAAACCGAATAAAGACCATACACTTTGCTCGAATTACCGGCCTACCTCTCTTCTAAACAATGATTTAAAATTATATGCGAAAATGCTAGCTAATAGATTAAAAACGTATCGGCCTGATCTCATATCGGCAGAAAAAAGTTGGGTTTATACCTGGCAGAGAGGGAAAAAATAACATCATTGGAATTATTCAACTCATGCAACTCGCCAAAACCATCAGTATACCGCTGGCTATTCTCAGTATGGATGCCAGGAAAGCCTTCGATAGAGTTGATTGGCTGTTTATGTCGAAAGCTTTGGTCAAATTCGGCATCCCAGATACTTTCATATCTCTGGCTACTTGAGAGCCCTTGACGTGGTGTCCGAGCTTAAGACATGTCCATCTAGTATACAGTGTTCATTTTAGGACATGGTCAGATATCATAGTCAACTATCAAAATAATGCGAGTGTGACACCTGACTCTGACACCTGACCCTGACACTTGACACCTGACCCTGACTCTGACTCTGACACCTGACTCTGACACCTGACTCTGACACCTGACCCTGACACCTGACTCTGACACCTGAGATTGAATTATGCTCTTCATAGGTCAGGGTCGAAGTGAGAATGAGTTAAAGGTATACTATGTATTTGTATGCAAAATCACATAGCTGAATAAAATCCCAGCCTGTCATTAAGCAAGCTTGTAGCTCAGTGGTAGTGTATTTGTCTTGAGTCCAGTGGGCCTGGGTTGAAGACCCCTTTCAGCCTTTAAACATTTTTACATTTTATTAAGCCCTAGATATGAGGCAAATTCAAGTCATGTGTGACGCTGATATCTGACTTATGACCTAAGTCAGGCGTCAGCCTCACTCCTAATTTAAGGTTCATTCGACTTTTCATATACTGAATGGCATAGATTAATAAAATGCCATGTTAACATTAACTAAGCTTATAGCTCAGTGCTAAAGCACTTGTCTTGAGTCCAGTGGGCCTGTACGGTGTCCATATTAGGACATCGTCAAACATCATCCATAACTCTGTCTCCTGTCAGGCAAATCTCCATCAATCCTCCTCCCTCAGGCTAAACTCCTTCTTCCCTCATCCCAAACTCCGTCCTCCTTCAGACATCAGCTCAAACTCCGTCCTCCCTCATCCCAAACTTCCTCCTCCCTAAGAGGTCATCCAAAACTCCGTCCTGCCTCAGCCCAAACTCCGTCCTCCCTCAGGCATCAGCCCAAACTCCCTCCTCCCTCATACGTCAGACAAAACTCCCTCCTCCCTCATCCAAAACTCCCTCAGACGTCAGACAAAACTTAAGCCGTACACACACTGTTCACCTGAGAAAGCTGCTAGCTGCTGGAGAGGCAAAGGACCTGTGATGAGGTCATGACCATGTGATGAGTCACGTGTGTGGGAGGTGTCAGATTTGCATAGCAGCGGCTACTGTGTACAGAACTATAGTCATCAAATAGAGCTGTGTGTGTGTAACCTGCAGGTAGCAATCTACATCTAGCAGAGCTGTGTGTGTGTGTGTAACCTGCAGGTAGCAATCTACATGTAGCAGAGCTGTGTGCGTGTGTGTAACCTGCAGGTAGCTATCTACATCTAGAGAATAGATACGGGGACTCTACTATATGCATCTGCACTGAAAATATTTATTAATGTAAAAAACACAGTAAAATATGGTAAAATTATAACAAAAAAATTAAAACATATAAAAATAATCAATATTGGATGTGAGTTCTCACATAAATGAGGTTGCTTGAGGTATATCACGGTTCAAACTGTCACAATTGGTGAAAGTCCCGGCAGTACTAACAAACGTTATAAAAACAGTAATAATAATAATAATGATGGGTGTAAACCAGTCAGTGAGCGTAAACAGCTGTAATTATCTATACTAATAAAAGCCCTGTGTGACTGCGCGTCCGTGCGTGTGTGCCGAATTCTAAAGTGCGCATGCGCGGCGCACAGAGCATTTGGCACACACTCAACAGACACTGTTGAGATGCTGCCAGACAGCTGGGGTCCGGTATATACAGACTTCTCAGTATATTCTAACTTGAAGCGTCCCCATCACTATGGGAACGCCTCTGTGTTAGAATATACCATCGGATCTGAGTTAGATCGTGAAAACTCAGATCCGACAGTATATTCTAACACAGAGGCGTTCCCATAGTGATGGGGACACTTCAAGTTAGAATATACTGAGAAGTCTGTATATACCGGTCTCTCAGCCTGGCAGCACCCGACCTCTTACAGGGGACTGTGATCCGCACACTAACCCCTCAGGTGCCGCACCTGAGGGGTTAATTGTGGGATCACAGCCCCTGTAAAGGTCGGGTGCTGCCAGGCGGCAGGCCAGACCCCCTCCCTCCCCAGTATTAAAATCATTGGCCAGTGTGCGGCCCCCCTCCCTATTAAAATCATTGGGACCCAGTGCGGCCTCCCCCTGTTAAAATCATTGGTGGCAGTGGCCACAGGTTAACACCTCCCGTCATTGGTGGCAATGGAGCGGCAGTTCTATCGGAGTCCCAGTGTAATCGCCGGGCTCGATCGGTTACCATGGCAGCCAGGACGCTACTGAAGTCCTGGCTGCCATGGTCACTTAGCAGTGTTATGCACTGCGCTGTCTGTGTCCGCCGGCGCTCCTTCTGCTGGTAAGTGACGGGTCTGTGCTATAAGCAATGCGCCGCACAGACCCGTCACTTACCAGCAGAAGGAGCACGGGCGGACACAGACAGCGCAGGTAAGTATAAGGCTGCTAAGTGACCATGGCAGCCAGGACTTCAGTAGCGCCTGGCTGCCATGGTAACCGATCGAGCCCCGGCGATACACTGGGACTCCGATCAGAACTGCCGCCGCTGCCACCAATGATGGGGGCGGTGCCACTGCCACCAATGATTTTAATAGGGGGCCCGCACTGGCCACCAATGATTTTAACTAGGGGTGGGGGAGGGGAGGCTGCACGCACTGGCCACCAATGCGTGTAATGGGGGGGGACGAGAAAGGCCGCACACTGGCCACCAATGATTTCAATGGGGAGGGGGAAGGAAGGCCGCACACTGGCCACCAATGATTTTAATGGGGGCCGCACACTGGCCACCAATGATTTTAATAGGGGGAGGGAGGCGCACACTCTGGCCACCAATGATTTTAATAGGGGAGGGAGGCCACACAAACTGGCCACCAATGAGTGTAATGGGGGCGAAAGGCCGCACACTGGCTACCAATGATTTTAATGGGGGAGGGGCGCACACTGGCCACCAATGATTTTAATAGGGGGAGGAGAGGCCGCACACTGGCCACCAATGATTTTAATGGGGGAAGGGGAGGCCGCACACTGGCCACCAATGATTTTAATGGGGGGAAGGGAGGCCGCACACTGGCCACCAATGATTTTAATGGGGGGAAGGGAGGCCGCACACTGGCCACCAATGATTTTAATAGGGGGGAGGGGAGGCGCACACTCTGGCCACCAATGATTTTATTAGGGGGGGGAGGGGAGGCCACACAAACTGGCCACCAACGAGTGTAATGGGGGAGGCGGGGCGCACACTGGCCACCAATGATTTTAATGGGGGGGAAGGGAGGCCGCACACTGGCCACCAATGATTTTAATGGGGGGAAGGGAGGCCGCACACTGGCCACCAATGATTTTAATGGGGGGAAGGGAGGCCGCACACTGGCCACCAATGATTTTAATGGGGGGAAGGGAGGCCGCACACTGGCCACCAATGATTTTAATGGGGGGGAAGGGGAGGCCGCACACTGGCCACCAATGATTTTAATGGGGGAGGAGCGCACACTGGCCACCAATGATTTTAATAGGGGGAGGGAGGCCGCACACTGGCCACCAATGATTTTAATGGGGGGGAAGGGGAGGCCGCACACTGGCCACCAATGATTTTAATGGGGGGAAGGGGAGGCCGCACACTGGCCACCAATGATTTTAATGGGGGGGGAAGGGGAGGCCGCACACTGGCCACCAATGATTTTAATAGGGGGGAGGGGAGGCCGCACACTGGCCACCAATGATTGTAATGGGGGGGAAGGGGAGGCCGCACACTGGCCACCAATGATTTTTAATGGGGGGGAAGGGGAGGCCACACACTGGCCACCAATGATTTTAATGGGGGGGAAGGGGAGGCCGCACACTGGCCACCAATGATTTTAATAGGGGGAGGGGATGCGGCCCCCTGTAAGAGGTCGGGTGCTGCCAGGCGGCCGGTATATACAGACTTCTCAGTATATTCTAACTTGAAGCGTCCCCATCACTATGGGAACGCCTCTGTGTTAGAATATACTGTCGGATCTGAGTTTTCACGATCTAACTCAGATCCGATGGTATATTCTAACATAGAGGCGTCCCCATGGTGATGGGGACACTTTAAGGTAAAATATACCATCGGATTGGAGAAAACTCCAATCGACACTTTTATGGGGGAGAAAACTCCAATCGACACTGTTATGGGGGAATCTGTGGATGAAACATATCATACGATGCTATGTGTCATCTACAGATACTCCCATAACAGTGTCAGTCACAGACCCCAATAACAGTGTCAGCCACAGATCCCTACCATAAGAGTGTCAGCCACAGACCCCCCATAACAGTGTCAGCCACAGACCCCCCATAACAGTGTCAGCCACAGACCCCCATAACAGTGTCAGCCACAGACCCCTCATAACAGTGTCAGCCACAGACCCCCCCATAACAGTGTCAGCCACAGGCCCCCCCATAACAGTGTCAGCCACAGACCCTCCATAACAGTGTCAGCCACAGACCCCCATAACAGTGTCAGCCACAGACCCCCCATAACAGTGTCAGCCACAGACCCCCATAACAGTGTCAGCCACAGACCCCCATAACAGTGTCAGCCACAGACCCCCATAACAGTGTCAGCCACAGACCCCCATAACAGTGTCAGCCACAGACCCCCATAACAGTGTCATCCACAGATCCCCCATAACAGTGTCAGCCACAGACCCCCATAACAGTGTCAGCCACAGACCCCCATAACAGTGTCAGCCACAGACCCCCTATAACAGTGTCAGCCACAGACCCCCATAACAGTGTCAGCCACAGACCCCCCATAACAGTGTCAGTCACAGACCCCAATAACAGTGTCAGCCAAAGTGCCCCCATAACAGTGCCAGCCACAGATCCCCCATCACAGTGCCATCCACAGATCCCCCATAACAGTGCCAGCCACAGATCCCCCCATAACAGTGCCAGACACAGATCCCCCCATAACAGTGACATCCACAGATCCCCCCCATAAAAGTGTCATCCACAGATCCCCCATAACACTGTCAGAACTAATTTTCTAGCGCCCGTTATTGTAACGGGCCTAATGTCTAGTCAATTATAATAGTCGTTCAATTATCTCCAAAATGCCGTCTTATAAAGTTTTGCAGCTTGCAGTTCTCCCATGTATACTTGAATGCAGAGTGAAACTTAGTTGCCGCTGCTGTGGCAACTATTTGATACAAGTTTGCGCTGATGTTGCAGAGTTATTCCTGATTTCTCACTGTGGCAGAGCGGGATGTTCTAACACGGTCAAACATATATATATAATGTTAGATATGTGGTTTTTACCGTGTCTTCACCACATCAATTGTGGCCGGAGTTGTTCCGTCTCTGCCGGGGTCTCGTGAGCAGGTGAATACCGGTATTCTAGACGCCGATCCTCTGTTGTTCGAAGCAATATATGTTTCTCAGCAGTTTCTATTAGACCATCCGATACATGTCTTCCGGTGGCGTCCCACGTGGAGCACGATACTGGTCTTATGGATTTAACTTATTTCCTTGTCCTCCTAGCGCGCTGTTGTATGGAGTAGGTAATAACAATTGTAGAGGAACCAATACTCGATACTGTCCAGTATAAATTGGATCTGTTCGTCATAAAGGGCATTATCTTGGCTAAGTTTTTTTTTGAATAGCATTCAGGCCTTGTGTATGATCTATAACTGTGTATAGAGAGCTGACATCTAAACTCCCTAATATCCAGTGATCTTCACAGTTTAATATTTCGAGGGTGGTCATTATATCCGTGGTGTCTTTAATATAAGAGAAAGATTTAGTCACAAAAGGCTGGAGTATCTTATCTATGTACTGTGACAGATTGGCTGAAATGGAACCAATGCCTGAAATTATTGGTCTGCCAGGGGGGTTCTGAGTGTCCTTATGGATTTTTGGTAGACAATAAAAGATTGGAATTCTCGGTTGGGTGCTGATAATGTATTCATATTCCTGTTTAGTCAGAATTCCCATCTCTAAACCCCCCTGGCAGACTTTCAACAGTTCCAGCACATTTTCTCTTGTAGGGTTCTCTTTTTGTAGTCTATATGTGTTTGCATCGGATATCTGTCTGACACATTCAAAGTTGTATTTTTCAAGGTCCTGGATTAAAATGGCTCCTCCCTTGTCAGCAGGTCTTATTACTATCTGTTCAGTTGCTTGTAATAGTTTCAATGCTGTAATTTCTTTTCTAGTAAGGTTATTATATCCTTTGGTTTTTAATTTTCTGAGGTCTGTTTCAACTCTCTTTTTAAAGGCTATCATTTCTTCACTGGTTTCTTGAAGTGGATACTTTTTAGATCTGGGTTTCAGATTGGTATGCAAATATTTCAAAGATGGAAAATTCTCTTCTCTTATAATGGGGTTCTTTAGGAAATATTTTTTCAAACATATTTTCCTCATGTATTTCTCAATCCCAATATACATTTGGAATTTATCCAGACGTGCAGTTGGTGTGAACTTTAAACCTTTGTTTAGTAAATTTCTCTGTGTATCTGTTAACGTCTATTTACTTAGATTAATAATTGAATCTTCTATTGTGGTCGTGTCTTCCCTCTTCTTTGTGAGTTTATTGTGGCGTCCTCTTCTTGTCTTCCTAATCTTTGGTGTTCGTGACGTGGTTGGTAATAGTGATGGTCCCTCTGTGTGTATCCTTGTTGCCACTGTGTGTCCTGATAGTGATTGCTCTGTTGTGTATTGAATGGGTGATTTAATTGTCTGTGTGACTCGTGAGTGTATCTCTGCCGTAGATTGTAATTGTAAATTGGTGATCTCCTCTCTCGTGTCGGATTGTGCGGTGTTCGATATCGTAAATGATGGTGTGGCGGTGTCCCATCTAAAAAAAAGGGGTTCACTTAAAGTCTCAAATCGATTACTAACAGGTATATCATATTCAGTATTTGACATATTTTTGTGTGCTTGGGGTCTCTCAATCGTGTTATTTGGTTTATTCTCTGGTGTTCTCATTGGTCTTTTATCGTTATTTTTTATAGGGTTACTTTTTTTAATTTTTTTTCGAAATGATTTCGTTCTCTAAATTGTCTAGGCTCCTACAGATGCGTGATTGCCATTCCATGTATTCTTCATTTTTTATAAAGGTGTCTACACGAATTTCTAATTCATTAATTTGTTCTATGGTCTCGTCTAAAATCTCCAGTCTTCTTCTAATAATCATCTGAATCAAACCCACAGATTGTTGGTTCAGAAAATCATCCCATTCCTTTTGGAATTTTTCATTTACCAAATCTGATGCTGGGTTTTTTGTCAATTGTAATCCCTTCGGAATTGAATTATTTTCCACATATTTGTTCAATGATCTAATCTCCCATTTCTGTCTTAGCTTTCTATGTAATAGATGTTCTAGATCTCTCACCCTAAGTTTACACTTGCGCGTTTTACAGCGTGTTCGAACGCGCTGTAAAACGCTCAACACATGCAAACCAATGCTTCCCTATGGGACTGGTTCACATTTTCGCATTTTACAGCGCGTTCGAACGCGCTGTAAAACGCCCTACGCATAAACAAGTACTTGAGCTTTTTTGGGGGCGTTTGTCGCGCGTATTGTGATTGACACCACAGTAGTCAATCACAAGAACGCGCGTACTGACGCGCGTTTCCTATTTGCAAAAACGCGCTGTAATACGCGCGTAAAACGCGCATTTCAAGAACACTCAGGTCTGAACCCAGGGTCAAGGTATCTATGACAGATCTAGTTGATGGCCCTGTTTGTTCATTTAGATGTCAGCTCTCTATACACAGTTATAGATCATACACAAGGCCTGAATGCTATTCAAAAAAAAACTTAGCCAAGATAATGCCCTTTATGACCAACAGATCCAATTTATACTGGACAGTATCGAGTATTGGTTCCTCTACAATTGTTATTACCTACTCCATACAACAGCGCGCTAGGAGGACAAGGAAATAAGTTAAATCCATAAGACCAGTATCGTGCTCCACGTGGGACGCCACCGGAAGACATGTATCGGATGGTCTAATAGAAACTGCTGAGAAACATATATTGCTTCGAACAACAGAGGATCGGCGTCTAGAATACCGGTATTCACCTGCTCACGAGACCCCGGCAGAGACGGAACAACTCCGGCCACAATTGATGTGGTGAAGCACGGTAAAAACCACATATCTAACATTATATATATATGTTTGACCGTGTTAGAACATCCCGCTCTGCCACAGTGAGAAATCAGGAATAACTCTGCAACATCAGCGCAAACCTGTATCAAATAGTTGCCACAGCAGCGGCAACTAAGTTTCACTCTGCATTCAAGTATACATGGGAGAACTGCAAGCTGCAAAACTTTATAAGACGGCATTTTGGAGATAATTGAACGACTATTATAATTGATAATTACAGCTGTTTACGCTCACTGACTGGTTTACACCCATCATTATTATTATTATTATTATTACTGTTTTTATAACGTTTGTTAGTACTGCCGGGACTTTCACCAATTGTGACAGTTTGAACCGTGATATACCTCAAGCAACCTCATTTATGTGAGAACTCACATCCAATATTGATTATTTTTATATGTTTTAATTTTTTTGTTATAATTTTACCATATTTTACTGTGTTTTTTACATTAATAAATATTTTCAGTGCAGTTGCATATAGTAGAGTGCCCGTATCTATTCTCTAATTTACTCATTTTGTGGTTCGTCTTGGGGTAACTACTTTACGTAGGCACCACAAACCAGAGTGTTCCATCAGAGAGCCAACTATATATATAGCTATCTACATCTAGCAGTGCTGTGTGTGTGTGTGTAACCTGCAGGTAGCAATCTACATCGAGCAGAGCTGTGTGTGTGTGTGTAACCTGCAGGTAGCAATCTACATCTAGCAGTGCTGTGTGTGTGTGTGTAACCTGCAGGTAGCAATCTACATCTAGCAGAGCTGTGTGTGTGTGTGTAACCTGCAGGTAGCAATCTACATCTAGCAGAGCTGTGTGTGTGTAACCTGCAGGTAGCAATCTACATGTAGCAGGGCTGTGTGTGTAACCTGCAGGTAGCAATCTACATCTAGCAGAGCTGTGTGTGTGTGTGTAACCTGTAGGTAGCAATCTACATCTAGTAGAGCTGTGTGTGTGTGTGTAACCTGCAGGTAGCAATCTACATCTAGCAGAGCTGTGTGTGTGCGTGTGTAACCTGTAGGTAGCAATCTACATCTAGCAGAGCTGTGTGAGTGTGTGTAACCTGCAGGTAGCAATCTACATCTTTCAGAGCTGTGTGTGTGTGTGTAACCTGCAGGTAGCAATCTACATGTAGCAGAGCTGTGTGTGTGTAACCTGCAGGTAGCTATCTACATCTAGCAGAGCTGTGTGAGTGTGTGTAACCTGCAGGTAGCAATCTACATGTAGCAGAGCTGTGTACTGTGTATTAGCAGTGTTTGTAATCTACATGTAGCAGAGCTGTGTACTGTGTATATAGAGCAGTGTCTGTAACTATATGTAGCAGAGCTGTGTACTGTATAGCAGAGATGTGTATGTAACCACATGTAGCAGAGCTGTGTACTGTGTATATAGAGCAGTGTGTGTAACTGTATGTAGCAGAGCTGTGTACTGTATAGCAGAGATGTGTATGTAACCACATGTAGCAGAGCTGTGTACTGTGTAGCAGAGATGTGTATGTAACCACATGTAGCAGAGCTGTGTACTGTGTAGCAGAGATGTGTATGTAACCACATGTAGCAGAGCTGTGTACTGTGTATATAGAGCAGTGTGTGTAACTATATGTGGCAGAGCTGTGTACTGTATAGCAGAGATGTGTATGTAACCACATGTAGCAGAGCTGTGTACTGTGTAGCAGAGATGTGTATGTAACCACATGTAGCAGAGCTGTGTACTGTGTAGCAGAGATGTGTATGTAACCTGCATGTAATAGAGCAGTGTACTGGATATGAGGCCATACTCTCTATTGTGTTATAGACCCTCTAATACACACATCGGTGGTTAGTGGCGGGGATATTAACTGCGGCACGAAAACTAATTGTTACCTACTGGAAATCTCCTGTCACTCCCAGTTACTCAGAATTGTTAGCGCTAATTAATAAATGCTTTCAAAATGAATGCGTATACGTCGCTTCACACAAAACTAGATCAGTGTTAGGCCTCTAGCACACGAACGTTGTTGGTCTATTCCGTGCATTGGGGACCGCAATTTGCAGTCCCCAATGCACAGGCTACGTCCGGACGGCGGCCGGGACAGATTCAGACTCATTCAACTCCATAGTGCTTCTGTTCCGTTCAAGTAAATTGGTCCACATGCGTGATGCGCAATGCACACGTCTGGTGCCCCATGTATTGTAAAAATCGCCATGTTTGGTCCGCGATACGACCACAGGCACACAGCGATGGGATTTATGGTGCACATCCTCTTATGCTTTCCATATTCCACAGATTTATATCGCACGGCTACTTACATCGTACTTACCAATGCTGCGGCCGCCAGGCGATCCTTCTCGACGTCACAGGTCCATGCGGAGCATTGATCATATAGCTATGTGGCGCACGGACCTTTGACGTCAAGAAGGAGCGCCCGGTGGCCACAGCATGTCACTACCAGAGCTTTGAGACGTTCTCACAGCTCTGTTTCTCCACCCCTGTGATGATGTCACTACTAGAGCTTGGAGAAGTTCTCTCTGCTCTGTTTCTCCGCCCCTGTGATGAGGTCTTTACTTTCAGTTTCCCTCCTCCCAGCTGTCCCTCCTGTGATTGATTCCTCTTCCTATAAAATACCCCTTTTCCTGTTTAATTGTGCGGATTATACTTTTCATTTGAGCTGTATCTCTTGCTTGAGTAGCTTCACTTGGGTGATATCTTTTCACTGGACCTGTGTTCTGCTGAAGCAAGTACTTCGGATATTGTCTGCTGACTTTGGATCTGTTTTCACTGCTGCTGCAGCTCCTTCAGTTAAGTGTGCAGACATTGTGTGTTTCTGTTTGTTTGCTGACTGGATCCGAGGCGACCCCGGTTCCGTCCATATACTGAGCAGGGCACCGGTGGCTGTGCCCCTTCCACTATTGTAGGGGTTACAGTGGTCATCAGCCTTAGGTAGGCGGGCATGTCTCGATCCACCATCTGGATCTGGACATGGGCTTAGCAGCATAGGGAGAGCTTTTAGGGTCTGACAGGGGTCACCCTTTATGTTCCCTAGTTTGGGTCCGGTCAATAGCTAATTCACTGTGTATGCTCTTGTTGCTCACATACAGCCGTGACATTATAATCAGCCGAAACCGTCCTTTTTGACATGGATCCGCTTTCTAACCTGGTTGACCGCATGCAGTGTCTTTCTTTGGAGGTAGCGGATCTCCGTCAATCTATGAATCAGCTTCAAGCATTGGGCTCGGCTCCGGCCCATGGAGTCTGTTGCGAGCCAAATGTCTCACTTCCGTAAACGTTCTCCGGGGGCAGTGAGAATTTTGTTCGCTTCAGAGAGGCATGCAAACTCCATTTTTGCTTGTGTCCCCATTCCTCTGGTAATGAGGAGCAGAGGGTGAGGATTGTCATCTCCCTGCTCAGGGGTAATGCTCAGACTTGGGCTTTTTCGCTGCCATCGGGGGCACTCTCCCTTCGATCCGTGGAAAGATTTTTTGTGGCCCTGGGGCAGATATATGATGACCCGGGACGTGTTGCTCTGGCTGAATCTAACTTACGTTTTTTATGCCAGAACAAACTGTCTGCGGAGCTTTATTGTTCTGAATTTCGGAGATGGGCAGCTGATTCAGGTTGGAATGATGCTGCACTCCGTCAGTCAATTCTGTCATGGTCTCTCAGAGAGATTGAAAGATGCGTTTGCTTTCCATGAGAGACCAACGTCCTTAGAGTCTGCCATGTCATTGGCGGTACACCTTGGCAGGCGTCTAAGAGAAAGAAACGAGACCTCTCTGTCCAGCCATTGTCAGTCTAGGGGCAGTGGTGTGGACTCATTCAGTGTGCAGGGGCCTTATCCTGTCTCGGTCCCCTCTGAGGAGGAGCCCATGCAGCTAGGTCGATTTGCCCCTGATAAAGGAGGATGTAGTCCTCAGAGAATGGTGTGTTTTTGTTGTGGGGGCATTGGTCATTTGGCAAATGTTTGTCCGTCTAGGAAATTCATGAACTGTACTAAGAGTGATAATAAGAGAAAAACCTCAAAAGGTAAATCATCAAACTCTGCTTCATCTGCTACCTTGGGCAAAGTTGATGTAGGAATTGATGCTTTTCCTCTGACCTGCAGTTCCCGTTTTCTCCTTTCTGCCAGGGTGGCGCTAGAGAGCAAAGTCATTTCTTGTGAAATTTTTGTCGATAGTGGAGCGGCCGTCAATCTTATTGACACTCAATTTGTAGCCATGCATGGTTTTCAGGTTTGCACATTATAAAAGGATATACCTGTTTTTGCTATTGACTCTGCTCCACTCTCACAGAGATCCCTGAAGGGCATTGTTCACAATATCCGGTTGGCTCTAGGTGACACTCATGTGGAGGATATATCTTGTTTTGTCTTTAACGGATTGCCTTCTCCTCTAGTCTTGGGGTTACCCTGGCTCACTAGACATAACCCCACTATTGATTGGCAAGGAAGGCAAATAAATGAGTGGAGTGAGTTTTGTAGAGAGAATTGTCTTACAGCGACTTTTGCAGAGGTGTCTACTAAAACTGTGCCATCATTTCTCTCTGATTTCTCGGACGTGTTTTCCGAGAGCGGTGTTCAGGAGCTACCTCCTCACCGGGAGTTTGACTGTCCCATTAACCTCATTCCCAGCGCCAAGCTGCCAAAAGCACGCCTGTACAACCTCTCACAACCGGAAAGAATCGCAATGCAAACCTATATCTCTCAGAGTCTCGATAAGGGGCATATTCGCCCCTCAAAATCACCTGTTGCAGCTGGCTTTTTCTTTGTTAAAAAAAAAGATGGCTCTCTGAGACCTTGCCTAGATTTTAGGATGCTGATTCGCGATCCCTATCCCCTTCCTCTGATCCCGGACCTCTTCAACCAAATTGTTGGGGCCAAGGTTTTTTCCAAATTGGATTTGAGAGGCGCGTACAACCTGGTCAGGGTCAGAGAGGGGGATGAATGAAAAACAGCCTTTAATATCCCTAACGGGCATTTCGAGAATCTTGTTATGCCTTTCGGCCTGATGAATGCTCCGGCCGTCTTTCAGCATTTTGTTAACAGTATTTTCTACTATTTAATGGGGAAATTTGTATTGGTGTATCTTGATGATATTTAGATTTTTTCCCCTGATGTTCAGACCCATCAGGATCATCTTTTTCAGGTTCTGTAGATTCTGCGGGAAAAAAATTGTACGCCAAGCTGGAGAAATGTGTTTTTATGGTATCGGAGATTCAATTTTTGGGTTTTCTCCTCTCTGCTTCTGGTTTTCGCATGGATCCGGAGAAGGTCCGTGCTGTGCTTGAGTGGGAGCTTCCTGAGAATCAGAAGGCATTGATACGCTTTCTGGGTTTTGCGAACTATTACAGAAAGTTCATTTTGAATTATTCCTCTGTTGTCAAATCCCTCACTGACATGACAAAAAAGGGGGCGGATTTTTCCTCTTGGTCGGAGGAGGCGCTTGCAGCTTTTTCTAAGATTAAAGAGAGTTTTGCGTCTGCTCCCATCTTGGTGCATCCCGATGTTTCCTTCCCTTTTATTGTTGAAGTGCATGCTTCCGAGGTGGGTGTGGGTGCGGTTTTGTCCCAGGGCCCCTCTCCTGCCAAATGGCGACCCTGTGCCTTTTTCTCTAAAAAAAACTCTCCCCGGCAGAGAAAAACTATGATGCTGGAGATAGGGAGTTGTTGGCCATCAAGTTGGCTTTCGAGGAATGGCGCCATTGGTTGGAGGGGGCCAGGCATCCTATCACCGTTTTTACCGACCATAAGAATCTGGCGTACTTGGAATCCGCCAAGCGTATGAATCCGAGACAGGCCAGATGGTCTCTGTTCTTCTCCAGATTCAATTTTGTCGTTACAGTCCGCCCTGGGATCAAAAATGTGAAGGCTGATGCTCTCTCTCGCTGTTTTCCGGGAGGAGGAAGCTCCGAGGACCCGGGTCCCAATTTGGTGGAGGGGGTAGTTGTTTCTGCTCTGTATTATGATTTGGAGGCCGAGGTCTAGGCTGCCCAGATTGAGGCACCTGCCCGTTGTCCTTCTGGGAAGTTGTTTGTGCCTCCTGAGTTACGTCACAAACTCTTCAAGGAGCATCATGATACTGTTCTTGCTGGTCACCCCGGGAGTAGAGCCACGGTAGATCTCATTGCTCAGAGATTTTGGTGGCCGGCTCTTCGTAAGTCGGTGGAGGGTTTTGTGGCTGCTTGTGAGACGTGCGCTCGCGCTAAGGTCCCTCGTTCACGGCCTTCAGGTCCCCTTCTCCCGTTACCCATACCTTCCCGTCCTTGGACACACCTGTCCATGGACTTTATCACGGATCTTCCTCGTTCCTCAGGGAAGTCGGTGATCCTGGTGGTGGTGGACCGTTTTAGCAAGATGGCTCATTTCGTACCCTTCCCTGGTTTACCCAATGCTAAAACGTTAGCGCAAGCTTTTGTCGATCATATTGTTAAATTGCATGGCATTCCCTCTGATATTGTTTCCGATAGAGGCACGCAGTTTGTGTCCAGATTCTGGAAGGCTTTCTGTTCTCGCCTGGGGGTTCGGCTGTCCTTCTCTTCTGCTTTTCACCCGCAGTCGAATGGTCAGACTGAACGCGTCAATCAGAATCTGGAGACATATTTGCGCTGTTTTGTGGCAGAGAACCAGGAGGATTGGTGTTCGTTTCTCCCTCTTGCTGAGTTTGCTCTTAACAACCGTCGTCAGGAATCTTCTGACAAGTCACCATTCTTTGGTGCATATGGGTTCCATCCGCAGTTTGGGACATTCTCTGGAGAGGGCTCCTTCTGGTTTGCCTGAGGAGGAGAGATTTTCCTTGTCTTCGTCTACCATTTGGCAAAAGATTCAGAGTAATCTAAGTAAGATGAGTGAGAAATATAAGCGTGTGGCTGATAAGAGACGTGTGCCTGGTCCGGACCTGAATGTGGGTGATCTGGTGTGGTTGTCTACAAGAAATATTGAACTGAAGGTTCCCTCCTGGAAATTGGGTCCCAAGTTTATTGGGCCTTATAAGATCCTGTCCATCATTAATCCTGTTGCCTTCTGTCTTGATCTTCCACAGGTTTGGAAGATACATAATGTATTTCACAGGTCTCTCTTAAAACTATATGTCCAGCCCACGGTACCCTCCTCTTTGCCTCCTTCTCCAATTTTGGTTGATGGCAATCTGGAGTTTGAGGTTTCCAGAATTGTGGACTCTCGCCTTGTCCGCGGTTCTCTTCAGTACCTCGTTCATTGGAAGGGTTATGGTCCTGAGGAGAGGATGTGGGTTCCGGTGTCGGACATTAAAGCCTCTCGCCTCATCAGGGCTTTTCATAGGGCTCATCCTGAGAAGGTGGGTCCTGGGTGTCCGGAGTCCACCCGTAGAGGGGGGGTTACCGTCACTACCAGAGCTTTGAGACGTTCTCACAGCTCTGTTTCTCCACCCCTGTGATGATGTCACTACTAGAGCTTGGAGGAGTTCTCTCTGCACTGTTTCTCCGCCCCTGTGATCAGGTCTTTATTTTCTGTTTCCTTCCTCCCAGCTGTCCCTCCTGTGTTTGATTTCTCTGCCTTTAAATCACCCCTTCTCCTTTGTAGGGTGCGGATTATACTTTTCATTTGAGCTGTATCTCTCGCTTGAGTATCTTCACTTGTGTGATATCTTTTCACTGGACCTGTGTTCTGCTGAAGCAAGTACTTCGGATATTGTCTGCTGACTTTGGATCTGTTTTCACTGCTGCTGCAGCTTCTTCAGTTAAGTGTGCAGACATTGTGTGTTTCTGTTTGTTTGCTGACTGGATCCGAGGCGAGCCCGGTTCCGTCCATATACTGAGCAGGGCACCGGTGGCCGTGCCCCTTCCACTATTGTAGGGGTTACAGTGGTCATCAGCCTTAGGTACGCGGGCATGTCTCGATCCACCATCTGGATCTGGACATGTGCTAAGCAGCATAGGGAGAGCTTTTAGGGTCTGACAGGGGTCACCCTTTATGCTCCCTAGTTTGGGTCCGGTCAGTAGCTAATTCACTGTGTATGCTCTTGTTGCTCACATACAGCCGTGACAGCACCAAAGTGCTTGGGTGCTCTACCGAGCATCTGAGAATAATGGAAGTCAATGGGAGAAGCTGAGCATAAAACCAGGCACCCCTTGCTCTGAAGAGGGGAGGGTGCCTGGTTCATAGCAAAAGGTCAGAAATTGATGGAAACACCACCAAAATGGTTCGGGAATAGCATGAGGAGGATGTCAGGATGCATCTTGGACTCATAGGTCGCTGCTGGAAACAATGTTGTCCGAGTTGTAGGCCTTTTTTACAGACTGACAATAATACGCACAAAATGCTTCCAAAAGGAAGAGGCACTCCGATACAACCTGTATATCACATAAAGGAGGGCCTCATTGTACAATTGTTCATGTAGTGGGACTCCTACACTAATAAAGCCTAGGGTGTTTCCAATGAAAGTATATGCCAAAGTGTGGGGTCTTCAGGGGGCAGCCCCACGGGCACGGAGGGTGGGATCAGTTATCAAAGCAGAAGCATACAAGGAAGGCATCATGTGCGCCAATTACCCACTCCCGACTCGGGGAGGTAGTGACGATAAATAACAATACATAACTCTTAACCCCTTAAGGACTCAGCCCTATTTCACCCTAAGGACCTGGCCATTTTTTGCAAATCTGACCAGTGTCACTTTATGTGGTGATAACTTTAAAACGCTTTTTCTTATCCAGGCCATTCTGAGATTGTTTTTTCGTCACATATTGTACTTCATAACAGTGGTAAAATAAAGTCGAAAAATTTCATTTTTATTTATAAAAAATACAAAATTTACCAACAATTTTGAAAAATTAGCAATTTTCCAAGTTTCAATTTTTCTACTTCTATAATACATAGTAATACCACCAAAAAAAGTTATTGATTTACATTCCCCATATGTCTACTTCATGTATCAATCATTTTGGGAATGCTATTTCATTTTTTGGGGACGTTACAAGGCTTAGAAGTTTAGAAGAAAATCTTGAAATTTTTCAGAAATTTTCAAAAACCCACTTTTTAGGGACCAGTTCAGGTCTGAAGTCATTTTGTGAGGCTTACATAATAGAAACCACCCAAAAATTACCCCATTCTAGAAACTACACCCCTCAAGGTATTCAAAACTGATTTTACAAACGTAATTAACCCTTTAGGTTTTCCACAAAAGTTAATGGCAAATGGAGATAAAATTTCAGAATTTCGATTTTTTGAAAAATTTTCCATTTTAATCCATTTTTTCCAGTAACAAAGCAAGGGTTAACAGCCAAACAAATCTTAATATTTATTCCCCCGATTCTGTAGTTTGCACGAACACCCAATATGTAGTCGTAAACTGCTGTATGGCCAAACTGCAGGGCGCAGAAAGAAAGGAGCGCCATATGGTTTTTGGAAGGTGGATTTTGCTGGACTGTTTTTTTGACACCATGTCCCATTTGAAGCCCCCCGATGCACCCCTAGAGTAGAAACTCCATAAAAGTGACTCCATCTAAGAAACTACACCCTTCAAGGTATTCAAAACCAGTTTTACAAACTTTGTTAACCCTTTAGGTGTTCCACAAGAGTTATTGGCAAATGGAGATGAAATTTCAGAATTTCTATTTTTTGTTACCTTGTCTCAAAACAAGTGTAATATAGAGCAACCAAAAATCATATTTACCCTAAAATAATACAAACACAACTGCCACCTTATCCCGTAGTTTCTAAAATGGGGTCACTTTTTTGGAGTTTCTACTGTAGGGGTGCATCAGGGGGGCTTCAAATGGGACATAGTGTCAAAAAACCAGTCCAGCAAAATCTGCCTTCCAAAAACCATATGGCGTTCCCTTCCTTCTGCGCCCTGCCGTTTGGCCATACAGCAGTTTACGACCACATATGGGGTGTTTGTGCAAACAAGAGAATCGGGGCAATATATATTGAGTTTTGTTTGGCTGTTAACCCTTGCTTTGTTACTGGAAAAATGGATTAAAATGGAAAATTTGCAAAAAAATTGCTGTTTTGGGACCGTTTTTATTTTTTGCTATTTACATTGTTGAAGTGACAGGTTAGATTGTGTGCTATTTCTATATAGCAGGTTGTAACGGACACGACAATACCAAATATGACTACTTTTTAGGGGTTTTTGTTTCAGTTTTACATAATAAAGCATTTTTGAACAAAATTATTTTTTAGTGTCTCCACATACTGAAAGCCATAGTTTATTTTTTATTTTTTGGGCGACTGTCTTATGTAGGGGCTCATTTTTTGCGGGATGAGATGGCGGTTTGATTGGCACTATCTTGGGGTGCATATGACATTTTGGTCGCTTGCCATTACACTTTTTGTGATGTAAGGTGACAAAAATGGCTTTTGACACCGTATTGATTATTATTTTTTTGATGTGTTCAGCTGAGGGGTTAGGTCATGTGTTATTTTTATAGAGCAGGTTGTGACGGACGCGGCAATACCTAATATGTATACTTTTTATTTATTTATATAAGTTTTACACAATAATATCATTTTTTAAAACAAAAATAAATCATGTTTTAGTGTCTCCATAGTTTGAGAGCCATATTTATTTTTTTTTTTTTTGGGCGATTGTCCTATGTAGGGGCTCATTTTTTGCGGGATGAGGTGGCGGTTAGATTGACACTATTTGGGGGGTCATATGAATTTTTGATCGCTTGCTATTACACTTTTTGTGATGTAAGGTGACAAAAAATGGCTTTTTGACAAAGTTTTTATTAAATTTTTTTTACAGTTTTTACTTGAGGGGTTAGTTCAGGTGATATTTTTATAGAGCAGATTCTTACGGACGTGGAGATACCCAATATGTCTACTTTTTAGTTTTTTTTATACATTTAACACTAAAATGCATTTTTGAAACAAAAAAAAAATCATGTTTTAGTCTGAGAAGCATATTTTTTTTATTTTTTGGCCAATTGTTTTAGGTAGGGGCTCATTTTTTGCGGGATGAGATGGCGGTTTTATTGGTACTATTTTGGGAGGCATACGCTTTTTTGATCGCTTTGTATTACACTTTTAGTGATGTAAATTGGCCAAAAATTGCTTATTTACACCATTTTTTTTTTTTTTTTATGGCGTTCACCTGACGAGTTCAGTCATGTGATATTTTTATAGAGCAGATTTTTACGGACGCGGCGATAACTAATATGTGTAGTGTATTTTATTTTTTTAAATTTTTATTCAGTGATATGTGTTTTCTTTCATTTTAACTTTTTTTTCACTTTTTTACATTTTTTTTGACCCAGACCCACTTGGTTCTGAAAGATCCAGTGGATCTGGTGTCTGTATAATACAGTACAGTACACTATATAGTGCACTGTGCTGTATTTTGTACTTTAGAAAGTCTGAATAGACCTTTAGCAGGTCTATTCAGACTTTCAGCACCATGGAGACAGGACACTTCTGAAAGCGTCCTGTCTCCATGGCAATCATCACCCGCTGCCATAAGAGGGCAGCGGGTGATTGAAGCAGAAGGAGTGGAGCCCCTCCCTCTGCGATCCCATCCTGTTGGGGGCTCCAAAGGCACAGCAGCCCCCGATGGGAGAGGGAGGGAGCTCCCTCCCTGTTAACCCTTCCATACCGCGGTCCGTACGGACCGCTGGTACGGAGAGGTTAAACGGCTGGCATCTGATCAAGTACAGATGCCAGCCGCTTTATCAGAGTGTCAGCAATGTGCTGACACTCTGATAGACCCACTAGACACCAGGGATACATTACAGAGGAGGCGGGCGGGGATCGCAATCGCGATCCCGCCCGCCGCACCGCCTCGCCTCCAGCACCGCCTCCCGCAACCACTCCCTGCACCCCGCAGCCACAATATGATTGGGGGCTGCAGGGGGTTAAAATAAACACATTGGGGGCATTAACCCTCTGATCCCCGCGGTCAGAGATCGCACAAAAAGCTGCAAACCGCAGGTCTGATTTGACCTGCGGTTTGCAGCGATCACCGATATGGGGGGGTCACAAGACCCCCCTGGGCATTGTAACAAGGTACCTGCTGAATGATTTCAGCAGGTACCTTGTTCCGATCACTGCCGGCTGAGCAGCAGTGATCGGAACTACTCATGACGTACCTGTACGTCATGGGTCCTTAAGGACTCGGAAACCATGACGTACAGGTACGTCATGCGTCCTTAAGGGGTTAAGAAGCCCTGTTATTGGAAAAAGTACACTTTCCTTTAACGAGGATCTATTGGAGGGCAAGTGTTGTGCCAGAAGCCGACTTGCTCCCGGCCTCCACAACGTTCACCCAGTGTGCCGTCAGGGTGAGGATTAGTGTTGAATATTCGAATTGCGAATTTTTATCGCGAATATCGCAACTTCGATAATTCACGAATATATCGCTATATATTCGCAATTTCGAATATTCGTGTTTTTTTTTTTTTTTTTTTAGTTAATTCTTGTTGCTCTCTGGTTGTCTTCCCACTTCCCAAAAGCTGTTCTTACCTGTCCGGATTATTCCTGGCTCCCTGCCCGCTTCAGTCAATGCCCGTTGCCGCTTCTGCCGACTTCCCGTGTGCATGGAGCGTCCCCATCCCTATGGGAACGCCTCCATGCTAAAATGTACTGTTGGATGTTAGAATCACGATCTCACAAATTTGACAAAGTTGTAATCGCAATGTGATTAATATAACCTGAATTATTCGCATTGCGATATTCGTTCTATTCTAGCAATACAACCATTAGGAACTTAGCTCTAAGATCAATTCGCAACGCGAGTATATGTTCGCCTCGCAAATGAAACTTAGAGCTAGCTGAGTTCCTAATGGTTGTATTGCTAGAATATAACGAAGATTGAGAATATAGTGCTATATTCGTGAATTCGAGATATTCTCAATCTTCGTTCTATTCTAGTAATACAACCATTAGGAACTTAGCTCTAAGATCAATTCGCAACTCGAGTATATGTTCACCTCGCGAATGGTTGTATTGCTAGAATATAACGAAGATTGAGAATATAGTGGTATATTCGTGAATTCGAGATATTCTCAATCTTCGTTATATTCTAGCAATACAACCATTAGTAACTTAGCTCTAAGATCAATTCGCAACTCGAGTATATGTTCACCTCGCGAATGGTTGTATTGCTAGAATATAACGAAGATTGAGAATATAGTGCTATATTCGTGAATTCGAGATATTCTCAATCTTCGTTCTATTCTAGTAATACAACCATTAGGAACTTAGCTCTAAGATCAATTCGCAACTCGAGTATATGTTCACCTCGCGAATGGTTGTATTGCTAGAATATAACGAAGATTGAGAATATAGTGGTATATTCGTGAATTCGAGATATTCTCAATCTTCGTTATATTCCAGCAATACAACCATTAGTAACTCAGCTCTAAGTTTCATTCGCGAGGCGAACATATACTCGCTAATGGTTGTATTACTAGAATTGAACGAAGATTGAGAATATAGTGCTATATTCGTGTGATATTCGTTATCTTTGTCAATTCTAGCAATACAAGTTAACCATTAGGAACTCAACTTTAAGTCTAAATATAAATTTGAGTAAAATTCGCAATATATAAAATAATGACAAATATTCGATTTCGACGAATATATGACGAATATTCAATCGAATATTCGCGAAATATCGCAAAATCGAATATGGCACCTCCCGCTCATCACTAGTGAGGATTGTGTTGACTATTGTTGAGCGCGAATATTCGAATAGCGAATGTGACAAACTGCCATTTATCCCTGGTCATTGGAGAGGCCTGCTTGTCAGCCTCTTACCCTGTGACTATGGCCCCAGTGACAGTTGGCATTCACAATGGACATTGCTGTGACCTAATCAACATCCACAATGGACATTACCTGTGACCTAATCAACATTCACAATGGACATTGCCTGTGACCTAATCAACATTCACAATGGACATTGCTGTGACCTAATCAACATTCACAATGGACATTGCCTGTGACCTAATCAACATCCACAATGGACATTGCCTGTGACCTAATCAACATCCACAATGGACATTACCTGTGACCTAATCAGCATCCACAATGGACATTGCCTGTGACCTAATCAGCAAGCACAATGGACCATGCATGTGGGGTTGTGATATATCTGGCTGTATGTTGATTGGTCACTGTATTTTGTGTGCCTGTCCTCTATCAGGTCCCCGGGGGGAGTAGCCCTTGCTGGAAGACTTGCATAAAAGGCCAAGCTTTGCCATCCAATAAAGAGTTCCTGCTTGACCCTCAAAACGAAGTGTCGTCTCGTTATTGGGGGGGGGGGGGGGGATTTATTGTATGCTGTTCCAGTTTGACTGCTAGGAGTGTAAACCTCTTAATATGGTTTTTCCTATTCGGCTGTTTACCGCATTCATATGCTTCTCCGATTTGGTGGTTGTGGTGTCGGCTAGAGCGCTTGGAATCCTCAAGAAGCGCTAGGAGCATCTTTCAACGGAGGTACCCAGTCGGGGTGCCCGTCGATCCGTTACAGCGAATTTCTATCTCGAATATCGGCACTTCGAGAATTCGCGAATATTTAGAATATAGTGATATATATTCGTAATGACGAATATTCATAATTTTTTTCCATCTGAACACAAGATACCTCCCTAATCCCCAAGCAAGAAGCAGGGAGAAACGCTTGTCGGGGAGGAGTATACGAATATTATTCAACTGAAGTTTACATGCACGGACTGCCTCGTTCACATACTAGCACGGACTGCAGGCTGTACAACTGTGAGCAGTCACAGCCCTAATGAAGTGAATAATATTCGCATACTCCTCCCTGACAAGCGTCCCCGTCACCATGGGAATCCCTGGGGGTTAGAATATACCATTCGAGCTGAGTTTTTATGATCTCAGTTAGATCGTGAAAACTCAGATCCGATGGTATATTCTAACCACCAGGCGTTCCCATGTTGACAGGGATGCTTGTCGGGGTGGAGTATGCCGAAGTGAATGAACTGTACAGATGGAAAAAAAAGACGAATATTCTAAAATACGAATATATAAATAGAGTGCTATATATTTGTTTTTTAGAATATTTGTCATTTTTTCTGAAGTACATGATTCCTCCTTGCTTCTTGCTTGGGGGCCAATAACTCATTGGCGGACAAGCAAAAAGGAGGGAGGAATCATGTACTTCAGATGGGAAAAAAAAAGGCTAATATTCCAAAAAAAAAGAAAAAATTGTAATATATACCGACGGACACTGATCCCTTCCTTCTTTTAGCTTGTGAGATCATAGAATAGTGCTATATATTCGTAATGACGAAAAAATTATAATTTTTTTTTTTACACAGTACACATCTAGAGTTGAGCGAACCCGCACTTTAAAGTTTGGGTTCGTAACGAATTTTAGGATTTTTAGCACCCGGACCCGAACCCGAACATTTTCGTAATAGTTCGTGTTTGGGTTCGGTGTTCGGTGTTCGACAGATTTTATGGCGCTTGTTGAAAAGCTGCTGGGAAGCCAATCAACAAGCATCTAACTACTTTGAAAGAGATAGATAAAACTCCAGCTCACCTGCTGTAGATGTAGTGGCTTTATCCGATGGAGTGCACGGACCATCAAGCAAAGACTTGTGTAAATAGTGAAAAGAAAAGATCCAGCACTGCCGTTTTCAATTGAAAAAGCCAAATACCTTTATTCCGTTGCATAAAATACAAGCGACAGCTTTGCCTTGACTCATGGAAACACACTCCTTGGTCTACGCGTTTCAGACACACCTGTCCTTAATCATGACCTCACCAGCTTCTTTCCCAGCAGGGTGTTTTAAAATCCACTGCTCCAATCACAAACCACCTCTGATGATGGTATTATCCCTCACCTGGTACTTCAAAACTACTCTGCTGGAAGCTGGTTGTACGTCATTTAGTTACATACATAGTCTATAAAAAAGTTTTAAAAATAAACCCATTGAGAGTGGAAGTATGGATACACAAACCACCGTTCGTGGACTAATACTTATTTCAATGGATCCATAATACCACCTTCAAATTATATATGGGTTCAAACATGCCATCCTCTTTGAACAAAGAAAACGCATGATGTGAATACCGACATAACATAAAATCCATACAACATCTATATATGGCACATGCTATTTATAATTGATTGTGTTGTAGAAAAACCTCTGCCAAACCATTGTTCATTATTAATAATAATGCATAAACTCTCTTTTATAATTCAGACCTTTGGGATATCTGGTCTTTAAAGTGTATATCCAAAAGGCCTCTCTTTGTAAGACTTTTTTCTTGATGTCCCCACCTCTTGGTGATGGAAAAATCCTCTCTATACCATATGCTTGAAAGTAACAAACCTGTCGATTGTGTGAAGAAATAAAATGTTTTGCAGCCCCTGACACATTCGTATAGGACGGATTGTTAATGTAATTTAGGTGTTCTAAAATTCGATTTTTTAATTTCCTTGTAGTACTACCTACATATAGTAAGTTGCACTGAATACATTTTATGACATAGATTACATTACTGCTGTTGCAGTTAATATATGATTTTATGTCATATTCCTTAACCTGTTCCGAATCTCCAAATTTTTTGGAGGCAAAGCTGTCGCTTGTATTTTATGCAACGGAATAAAGGTATTTGGCTTTTTCAATTGAAAACGGCAGTGCTGGATCTTTTCTTTTCACTATCTAACTACTTTGCCCTTAGAAGCCATCACAGCCATGGGAGCTATTTTAGGGACCTAGGGGGTGATATTTTCACAATTTGTTCTGTAAAGTACCCCTGTGCTGCATATATCCTTGTCATTAATTCTCTAAATACATCAGATTCTAGGCTTCTTTTTTGTGTGCTAAAAAGTACATTTGCTCTGTGCGTAGTGCACAGAACAAATGTACTTTTTAGCACACACAAAAAAAAAAAGTGATTGTTAAAAACATAATCAGTAAATCCGTCTGTTTCGCTGTGGGTGAAAAAAATTATATATATATTTTTTTAACCATTAAGTGGCTTTTCTGCCTGCTCAGCACATCTAACATAGTGACATAGTAACCTAGTATTTAAGACCGAAAAAAGACATCTGTCCATCCAGTTCGGCCTGTTTCCTACAAGTTGATCCAGAGGATAGTGAAAAATAATCAGTAAATCCATCTGTTTCACTGGGGTAGAAAAAAAAATCCTCTTTTTTTACCTATAAAGTACCATTTTGCCTTGTACTAGAAATCAAATAAAATCAGTAAATTCCACTGGGACATTGTGGGTGGAAAAAACACGTAATTTTTGGCACAAAGTAAATATTTTTGGCCTGCTTTGTACTACTGCTAGTGTAGTGCATCTGTCATTGGTGGATGAAGAAATCATATATTTTGTTGAAATAAATTCCATCCTCTGCCTGCACAGGCAATCTGATACTGAAAAATAATCAGTATTCATCTGTTTCACTAGGGTTCAAAAAATCCTCTTTTTTTCCTATAAAGTACCTTTTTGCCTTGTACTGCAAATCAAATAAAATTAGTAAATTACTAGAGATGAGCGAACACCTGGATGTTCGGGTTCGAGAGGTTCGGCCGAACTTCCGGAAAATGTCGAACCCCATAGAAGTCAATGGGGACCCGAACTTTTGGGCACTAAAAAGCCTGTAAAAGACTCCCGGAAAGGGCTAGAGGGCTGCAAAAGGCAGCAAAATGTAGGTAAATCCCCTGCAAACAAATGTAGATAGGGAAATGAATAAAAATAAAATAAATAAAAATTAACCAATATCAATTGGAGAGAGGTCCCACAGCAAGGAATCATGAGTCATATCATCCACCACTGGAGAAGGCCACTCTCATTTATTTGGGACCAGCACCCAGACAGAGGATACAGGTCCCACAGCAAGGAATCATGCCTCATATCAACCACCAC
The DNA here is from genome assembly GCA_033119425.1 of Bufotes viridis. Taxonomy (NCBI): domain Eukaryota; kingdom Metazoa; phylum Chordata; class Amphibia; order Anura; family Bufonidae; genus Bufotes; species Bufotes viridis. Next base: position 584,843,403 of record CM065590.1, read on the forward strand.
CGGAGAAGGCCACTCTCATTTATTTTGGACCAGCACCCAGACAGAGGAGAGAGGTCCCACATCAAGGAATCATGCATCATATCAACCCCCACCGGAGAAGGCCACTCTCATTTATTTTGGACCAGCACCCAGACAGAGGATACAGGTCCCACAGCAAGGAATCATGCCTCATATCAACCACCACCGGAGAAGGCCACTCTCATTTATTTTGTGCCAGCACCCTACAGAGGAGAGAGGTCCCACATCAAGGAATCATGCATCATATCAACCCCCACTGGAGAAGGCCACTCTCATTTAATTTGGACCAGCACCCAGACAGAGGATACAGGTCCCACAGCAAGGAATCATGCCTCATATCAACCACCAACGGAGAAGGCCACTCTCATTTATTTCGGCCCAGCACCCAGACAGAGGATACAGGTCCCACAGCAAGGAATCATGCGTCATATCAACCACCACCGGAGAAGGCCACTCTCATTTATTTTGTGCCAGCACCCTACAGAGGAGAGAGGTCCCACATCAAGGAATCATGCATCATATCAACCCCCACTGGAGAAGGCCACTCTCATTTATTTTGGACCAGCACCCAGACAGAGGATACAGGTCCCACAGCAAGGAATCATGCCTCATATCAACCACCAACGGAGAAGGCCACTCTCATTTATTTTGTGCCAGCACGCTACAGAGGAGAGAGGTCCCACATCAAGGAATAAGGCGTCATATCAACCCCCACCGGAGAAGGCCACTCTCATTTATTTTAGACCAGCACCCAGACAGAGGATACAGATCCCACAGCAAGGAATCATGCGTCATATCATCCACCACTGGAGAAGGCCACTCTCATTTATTTGGGACCAGCACCCAGACAGAGGATACAGGTCCCACAGCAAGGAATCATGCTTCATATCAACCACCACCGGAGAAGGCCACTCTCATGTATTTTGGACCAGCATCCAGACAGAGGAGAGAGGTCCCACATCAAGGAATCATGCGTCATATCAACCCCCACCTGAGAAGGCCACTCTCATTTATTTTGGACCAGCACCCAGACAGAGGATACAGGTCCCACAGCAAGGAATCATGCGTCATATCAACCACCAACGGAGAAGGCCACTCTCATTTATTTCAGACCAGCACCCAGACAGAGGATACAGGTCCCACAGCAAGGAATCATGCTTCATATCAACCACCACCGGAGAAGGCCACTCTCATGTATTTTGGACCAGCACCCAGACAGAGGAGAGAAGTTTTCACAGCAGAGAATCATGCATTTAGATCACCCACCACAGGAGTAGGCCACCATTTAATGGGACCCCGGCAACCATGTCAGATGGCACAAACATCAGCTTCACATCATCCAGCACAAGAGAAGGCCACTTTGAGAGACTTTGACCCCTGCACCCAGGCGGAGGAGAGGGGTTTCACAGCAGAGAATCATGCATTTAGATCACCCACCACAGGAGTAGGCCACCATTTAATGGGACCCCGGCAACCATGTCAGATGGCACAAACATCAGCTTCACATCACCCAGCAAAAGAGAAGGCCACTTTGAGAGACTTTGACCCCTGCACCCAGGCGGAGGAGAGGGGTTTTCACAGCAGAGAATCAGGCATTTAGATCAACCACCACAGGAGTAGGCCACCATTTAATGGGACCCCGGCAACCATGTCAGATGGCACAAACATCAGCTTCACATCACCCAGCACAAGAGAAGGCCACTTTGAGAGACTTTGACCCCTGCACCCAGACGGAGGAGAGAGGTTTTCACAGCAGAGAATCAGGCATTTAGATCACCCACCACAGGAGTAGGCCACCATTTAATGGGACCCCGGCAACCATGTCAGATGGCACAAACTTCAGCTTCACATCACCCAGCACAAGAGAAGGCCACTTTGAGAGACTTTGACCCCTGCACCCAGGCGGAGGAGAGGGGTTTTCACAGCAGAGAATCAGGCATTTAGATCACCCACCACAGGAGTAGGCCACCATTTAATGGGACCCCGGCAACCATGTCAGATGGCACAAACATCAGCTTCACATCACCCAGCACAAGAGAAGGCCACTTTGAGAGACTTTGACCCCTGCACCCAGATGGAGGCGAGAGGTTTTCACAGCAGAGAATCATGCATTTAGATCACCCACCACAGGAGTAGGCCACCATTTAATGGGACCCCGGCAACCATGTCAGATGGCACAAACATCAGGTTCACATCACCCAGCACAAGAGAAGGCCACTTTGAGAGACTTTGACCCCTGCACCCAGGCGGAGGAGAGGGGTTTTCACAGCAGAGAATCAGGCATTTAGATCACCTACCACATGAGTAGGCCACCATTTAATGGGACCCCGGCAACCATGTCAGATGGCACAAACATCAGCTTCACACCACCCAGCACAAGAGAAGGCCACTTTGACCCCTGCACCCAGACGGAGGAGAGAGGTTTTCACAGCAGAGAATCATGCATTTAGATCACCCACCACAGGAGTAGGCCACCATTTAATGGGACCCCGGCAACCATGTCAGATGGCACAAACATCAGGTTCACATCACCCAGCACAAGAGAAGGCCACTTTGAGAGACTTTGACCCCTGCACCCAGGCGGAGGAGAGGGGTTTTCACAGCAGAGAATCAGGCATTTAGATCACCCACCACAGGAGTAGGCCACCATTTAATGGGACCCGGCAACCATGTCAGATGGCACAAACATCAGCTTCACATCACCCAGCACAAGAGAAGGCCACTTTGAGAGACTTTGACCCCTGCACCCAGGCGGAGGAGAGGGGTTTTCACAGCAGTGAATCAGGCATTTAGATCACCCACCACAGGAGTAGGCCACCATTTAATGGGACCCCGGCAACCATGTCAGATGGCACAAACATCAGCTTCACATCACCCAGCACAAGAGAAGGCCACTTTGAGAGACTTTGACCCTGCACCCAGATGGAGGCGAGAGGTTTTCACAGCAGAGAATCATGCATTTAGATCACCCACCACAGGAGTAGGCCACCATTTAATGGGACCCGGCAACCATGTCAGATGGCACAAACATCAGGTTCACATCACCCAGCACAAGAGAAGGCCACTTTGAGAGACTTTGACCCCTGCACCCAGGCGGAGGAGAGGGTTTTCACAGCAGAGAATCAGGCATTTAGATCACCCACCACAGGAGTAGGCCACCATTTAATGGGACCCCGGCAACCATGTCAGATGGCACAAACATCAGCTTCACACCACCCAGCACAAGAGAAGGCCACTTTGAGAGACTTTGACCCTGCACCCAGACGGAGGAGAGAGGTTTTCACAGCAGAGAATCATGCATTTAGATCACCCACCACAGGAGTAGGCCACCATTTAATGGGACCCGGCAACCATGTCAGATGGCACAAACATCAGGTTCACATCACCCAGCACAAGAGAAGGCCACTTTGAGAGACTTTGACCCCTGCACCCAGGCGGAGGAGAGGGTTTTCACAGCAGAGAATCAGGCATTTAGATCACCCACCACAGGAGTAGGCCACCATTTAATGGGACCCCGGCAACCATGTCAGATGGCACAAACATCAGCTTCACATCACCCAGCACAAGAGAAGGCCACTTTGAGAGACTTTGACCCCTGCACCCAGACGGAGGAGAGAGGTTTTCACAGCAGAGAATCATGCATTTAGATCACCCACCACAGGAGTAGGCCACCATTTAATGGGACCCCGGCAACCATGTCAGATGGCACAAACATCAGCTTCACATCACCCAGCACAAGAGAAGGCCACTTTGAGAGACTTTTACCCCTGCACCCAGACGGAGGAGAGAGGTCCCACAGCAGAGATTCAGGCATTTATATCAGCCACCACAGTAGAAGGCCGCTTTCAGTGACTTTGGCCCCCTGCACCCACACAAAGGAGACATGTCAGACAGCACAAGTATAACATTCATATCACCCAGCACAGGAGAAGGACACTTTCATGTACTTTGGCCCCAGCACCCAGACAGAGGGAAGGTTCATTCAACTCTGGGTTGCACCCCAAGATCCTACTTAATTTCAAAAATTGATTTTTCAATGAAGAAGTGGCCAGGAGTACAAGACAACATGGTTTAAGGCAGTTATTAAGGACTACTCTGCACAAGGGAGGGTCAGGTCTTGTGGGATTCATGCCTGGTTCATTTTTATAAACGTCAGCTTGTCCACGTTGGCTGTGGACAGGCGGCTGCGTTTGTCAGTAATGACGCCCCCTGCCGTGCTGAATACACGTTCAGATAAAACGCTGGCCGCCGGGCAGGCCAGCACCTCCAAGGCATAACATGCTAATTCTGGCCACATGGACAGTTTGGAAACCCAGAAGTTGAATTGGGCCGAACCATACGTCAGTACGTGGAGTTGTGTGCAGTTGTACTGTTCAACCATGTTAATGAAATGTTGCCTCCTGCTAACACGTTCCGTATCAGGTGGTGGGGCAGTTAGCTGTGGCGTGGAGACAAAACTTTTCCACATTTCTGCCATGCTAACCCTGCCCCTCAGAGGAGCTGGCGTGACACTGCTGCGTGGGCGACCTCTAGCTCCTCCTCTGCCTTGGCCTTCCACCTGTTCCCCTGTGACAGTTGGGAATGCTCTCAGGAGCGTGTCTACCAGTGTGCGCTTGTACTCGCGCATCTTCCTATCACGCTCCAGTGCAGGAAGTAAAGTGGGCACATTGTCTTTGTACCGTGGATCCAGCAGGGTGGCCACCCAGTAGTCAGCACACGTTAAAATGTGGGCAACTCTGCTGTCGTTGCGCAGGCACTGCAGCATGTAATCGCTCATGTGTGCCAGGCTCCCCAGAGGTAAGGACAAGCTGTCCTCTGTGGGAGGCGTATCGTCGTCATCCTCTGTATCCCCCCAGCCACGCACCAGGGATGTGCCTGCGCTGTGCTGGGTGCCACCCCGCTGTGAACCTGCTTCATCCTCATCCTCCTCCACCTCCTCCTCATCCTCCTCGTCCTCCAGTAGTGGTCCCTGGCTGGCCACATTTGTACCTGCCCTCTGCTGTTGCAAAAAACCTCCCTCTGAGCCACTTCTAACAGAGTGGCCTGAAAGTGCTAAAAACGACCCGTCATCCTCCTCCTTCTCCTCCTGGCCCTGGCCCACCTCCTCTTCCATCATCGCCCTAAGCATTTTCTCTAGGAGACATAGAATTGGTATCGTCACGCTGATAACAGTGGCATCGCCACTGGCCATGTTGGTGGCGTACTCTAAACAGCGCAACAGCGCAACAGGGCACACAGGTCTCGCATGGAGGCCCAATCATTGGTGGTGAAGTGGTGCTGTTCCGCAGTGCGACTGACCCGTGCGTGCTGCAGCTGAAACTCCACTATGGCCTGCTGCTGCTCGCACAGTCTCTCCAGCATGTGCAAGGTGGAGTTCCACCGGGTGGGCACGTCGCATATTAGGCGGTGAGCGGGAGGGCCGAAGTTCCGCTGTAGCGCTGACAGGCGAGCAGCGGCAGGATGTGAACGCCGGAAGTGCGCACAGACGGCCCACACTTTATGCAGCAGCTCTGACATGTCTGGGTAGTTGTGAATGAACTTTTGCACTACCAAATTCAGCACATGCGCCAGGCAAGAGATGTGCGTCAAACCGGCTAGTCCCAGAGCTGCCTCGAGATTTCGCCCATTATCGCACATCACCAGGCCGGGCTTGAGGCCCACCGGCAGCAACCACTGGTCGGTCTGTTCTTCAATACCCCACCACAACTCCTGCGCGGTGTGGGGCCTGTCCCCCAAACATATGAGTTTCAGAATGGCCTGCTGACGTTTACCCCGGGCTGTGCTGAAGTTGGTGGTGAAGGTGTGTGGCTGACTGGATGAGCTGGTGGAAGCAGAGGAGGAGGTGGAGGAAGCCGAGTAGGAGGAGGAGGCTACAGGAGGCAAAGAATGATGCCCTGTGATCCTTGGCGGCGGAAGGACGTGCGCCAAGGAACTCTCCGCCTGGGGCCCAGCCGCCACTACATTTACCCAGTGTGCAGTTAGGGAGATATTGCGTCCCTGGCCGTGCTTACTGGTCCACGTATCTGTGGTTCGGTGGACCTTGCCACAAATGGCGTTGCGCAGTGCACACTTGATTTTATCGGACACTTGCATGTGCAGGGAAGGCACGGCTGTCTTGGAGAAGAGGTGGCGGCTGGGAACCACATACTGGGGGACAGCCATGGCCATCAGCTGTTTGAAGCTGTCTGTGTCCACCAGCCGGAATGACAGCATTTCAAAGGCCAGTAGTTTAGAAATGCTGGCATTCAGGCCAAGGGCTCGAGGGTGACTAGGTGGGAATTTGCGCTTCCTCTCAAAGGTTTGAGAGATGGAGAGCTGAACGCTGCTGTGTGAAATAGTGGAGACGCTAGGTGACGGTGGCGGTGGTGGTGTCGGTGGCACATCCTCTGTTTGCTGCTCGGCATGTGGCAACATTCCTCTCGAGGCGGAAGCCGAGGCAGCAGCGGTAGAGGAAGCAGGGGGAGCCTGAGCGGGTTCCTTGTTTTTAAGGTGTGTACTCCACTGCAGTTCATGCTTTGCATGTAGATGCCTGATCATGCAGGTGGTGCTCAGGTTAAGAACGTTAATTCCTCGCCCCAGGGTCTGATGGCACAGCGTGCAAACCACTCTGGTCTTGTCCTCAGCACATTGTTTGAAGAAGTGCCATGCCAGGGAACTCCTTGAAGATGCCTTTGGGGTGCTGGGTCCCTGTTGGCGCTGGCCAATAGCAGGCGAACTCTCTGGACGGTGGCTGTTCTGCTTTTGCCCCTTGCTCCCTCTTTGGCTTCGCTGTTGTCTCAGTCTCACCACTGCCTCTTCCTCTGAACTATTTAAGTCAGCGGCACGACCTTCAGTCCATGTGGGGTCTAAGACCTCATCGTCCTCTGCATCGTCTTCCACCCAGTCTTCCTCCCTGACCTCCTCCTGTTCAGTCTGCACACTGCAATAAGACGCGGCAGTGGGCACCTGTGTTTCGTCATCATCAGACACTCGGTCACTCTGCTGTGGTGGTATTCCCATGTCCTCATCATCTGGATACATAAGTGGTTGTGCGTCAGTGCATAGAATGTCTTCCACCACTGGGGAAGGGATAGGTGGACGCCCCTGGAAAACCGTGGGAGAAGAGTCTTCAAACAGAAGAAGAGACTGCTGCATAACTTGAGGCTCAGCCAGTTTCCCTGATATGCATGGGGGTGATGTGACAGACTGATGGGCTTGGTTTTCAGGTGCCACCTGTGCGCTTTCCGCAGAAGACTGGGCGGAAGACAATGTGGTGAACGTGCTGGAAGCACTGTCGGCCACCCAATCGACTAATGCCTGTACCTGCTCAGGCCTTACCATCCTCATAACGGCATTGGGCCCCACCAAATATCGCTGTAAATTCTGCCGGCTACTTGAGGGAGTTGTTTCACTACTTTGTGCGCCTGAGGCCGAACGGCCACGTCCTCTGCCAGCAACAGAGGCTCCACGGAGACCACCACGACCGCGTCCTCGTCCCTTAATAGAATGTTTCCTCATTGTTGCGATTCAACTCGCACCACAATAAAATATATTATTTTTTAGCCCCAAAATTCCCACACTGGAAGATATAATTCCTTTTCCGGTATTAATTACAAGAACACTGCTGCTAATTGGACACCAGAATTTTTATAATGCTAGTTTTGGTACATAGATTCCCACACGGGGAGATATAATTCCTTTTTACAGGAGTGAAAACGTGAGGCCTAGTTTTTCTGGACTAACAAACACCAGATTGATTAAATTGGCCTTTTTTTCACCAAAATTACAACACTGGACAATAATGCCTTTTGGCGGTATTAATTACAAGAACACTGCTGCTAATTGGACACCAGATTTTTATAATGCTAGTTTTGGTACATAGATTCCCACACGGGGAAATATAATTCCTTTTTAGAGGAGTGAAAACGTGAGTCCTAGTTTTTCTGGTCTAACAAACACCAGATTGATTAAATTGGCCTTTTTTTCACCAAAATTACAACACTGGACAATAATGCCTTTTGGCGGTATTAATTACAAGAACACTGCTGCTAATTGGACACCAGATTTTTTATAATGCTAGTTTTGGTACATAGATTCCCACACGGGGAAATATAATTCCTTTTTAGAGGAGTGAAAACGTGAGGCCTAGTTTTTCTGGTCTAACAAACACCAGATTGATTAAATTGTAATGATCTGCTCTCTAAAAATATCACATGACTTAACCCCTCCGGTGAACGCTTGAAAAATATATAAATAAACACTGCGCCAAAACAACCAATTTTTTGGTCACCTTGCCCCATAAAGTGTAATAATGAATAAACAAAAAATAACATGTACCCAAAAATGGTACCAATTAAAACGTCAACTCTTCCAGCAAAAAACGAGCAGAAGACGATCGGCATAAAAATAAAAATAGGGCATTTCAAAAATGTTTTATTATGTAAAACTGAAGCAAACAAACATAGAAAGTAGAAATATTTAAGTAAAATTGCATCCTTAACAACCTGCTCTATAAAAATAGCACATGATCTACCCTGTCAGATGAATGTTGTAAAAAATAAAAAATAAAAACAGTGCCAAAACATCCATTTTTTTGTTACCTTGCCTGACAAAAAATGGTATGTAGAGCAATTAAAAGTCATATGTATGTACCCCAATAAAATTGGCACTTTATCCCGTAGTTTTCAAAATGTGGTCACTTTTTTGAGTTTCTACTGTAGGGTGGCATCAGGGGGTCTTTAAATGTGACATGGCATCTAAAAACCAGTTCAGCTAAATCTGCCTACTAAAAACCATATGGCGTTCTTTTCCTTCTGCGCCCTGCTGTGTGGCCAAACAGCAGTTTACGACCCTGTGGGGTGTTTGGCCACACAGCAGGGCGCAGAAGGAAAGAACGCCATGGTTAATGGGCAGGCGCTGAGGCTGTTGAAGC
>CM065590.1:584852831-584989279 GCA_033119425.1 Bufotes viridis
CTCCACACCTTCAGATGCTCAGATCCTTAATCCACCGCCCTATATCGTGGTTTTTACATCGATAGTTCAGGAGGGTAGGAGATCACAATCTAATATATAGGTCAGCGATCAAAACACTGTGTTCCGCCGCCCCAATACTGCAGTTCTCATATCAATAGACCCGAAAGATAAAGTATTGCGGTTCGAATCTAACAGGGCAGGGTTAATTGTATATGACCCAAATCATTTGTAAAGTACGTTACCGCTCACAGTGTTCTTCTCCTCCCGGCCTCCGTTCATTTAGCCTTGTGTGCTGTGACCTGCCAGGACCTACCGTGGCGTCCCACGTGGTCCCTACCGTCATCCAATGGCATCCCACATGACGGCGGCTGGGGCTTCCTATTGGTGGTTCGCTTCCTTGCTGTACAGCATTGAATGACGGAGAAGAAAGTCTTTATAAGCCCAGATTGATCGGATCCAGCTATGTGCCAAGTATGTCCGCCTCACTGCTGATTCATAATGGACTTGGTGCCTTCGCCTCACTGTTAGTTCTCAAACGCGTTTCGGGGCTATTATGCGGCCCCTTCCTCAGTGGTTCCACCACTGAGGAAGGGGCCGCATTATAATAGCCCCGAAACGCGTTTGGGAACTAACAGTGAGGCGAAGGTACCAAGTCCATTAGGAATCGGCAGTGAGGCTGACATACTTGGCCCATAGCTGGATCCGATCAATCTGGGCTTATAAAGACTTCACATGGGAACACCACCTCATCGGAGTCCGCACGTCTCTGATGATGACGAAACACAGGTGCCAACTGCTGCGTCTTTTTGCAGTGTGCAGACCGGACAGGAGGTCAGGGAGGAAAACTGTGTGGAAGACAATGCAGGGGACGATGAGGTCCTAGACCCCACATGCAATGAAGGTTGTGCCACTGACTTTCATAGTTCAGAGGAAGAGGCAGCGGTGAGACCGAGCCAACAGTGTAGCAAAAGAGGAAGCAGGGGGCAAAAGCAGAACAGCCACCGCCAAGAGAGTTCGCCTGCTACTGGCCACCACCACCAGGGACCGAGCACCCCAAAGGCAGCTTCAAGGAGTTGGTAATACAACAGCCTTAAACACATCCAGTCGCTTGCCCGACCCGGGTTTCACTCACAGAGCTTCGTCAGGGGCGTTCCTCATTAAATTATTCGCATGTTGCAATTTTATTCCTTAAAAACTATTTTAAGCATGCCTGCTTACAAACTTGATCTGATGTCAAAATCAACATTTAAACCTCTAGGCTGCAAGGTTCCCAATTCATAAATCCAGCGTGCCTCACATAGATCTATTTTAGACATATAATAGCCACCCCTCCAGTTCTTATCAACCAATTCCAGTCCCATAAATCTCAAACTGCAGGGATTTTTTTGGTGTTTTAATTTAAAATGTCTAGAAACTCCATGTGTTTCAAGGCCTTTTTTTATATTGTTCACGTGTTCAGACAATCGTGTTTTGATCTTGCGTGTGGTTCTGCCCACATACTGGAGGCCACACGGGCACTCCAGCATGTAGACAGCCCCACTGCTTTCACATGACAAATTGCCTTTTATTTTAAGATCTACATTTTTCGAATTAGAGTGAACTATTACTGTTTTACTCTCTCTTTCTTTCGAATGTCTCGATTTACACGCGGCGCAAAAACCGCACCAATTAAAGCAATTGCGTATTTTATTCTTTTTATCTTCTGGGATCGCACTATGTACAATCTTATTCTTTATATTCGGGGCCTTTTTAAACACTATTTTAGATCTCTCTGGGATTTTTGTTCCTATAACTGGGTCATTTTTAAGGATAGCCCAATTTTTCTTAATTATGTTTTTCAATTGATTCGCTTGAGTGTTGTATCCTGTCATAAAGCAGAAATTAAAATCAGTTGTAATTTTCTCTTTTTTGTTTCTCTCACTTCCTTTCTCTATATTCTCACTATAGCTGGCTAGTTCTTTCTCACAGTAACCCTTTTCTATGAACCTCTTCTGTATGATGCGGCTCTGCTCCCTAAAAACCGCAACATCTGAACAGTTACGGTGGATCCTTGCGATCTGGCCTTTAGGGATGTTTCTAAGCCATGGATGGTAATGGCAACTGTCCATACTAATATATCCATTAACATCTGTCTTTTTAAAAAAGGTTTTAGTCTTAAAAATTCCATCTTGTACATAGATTGTCAAATCTAAAAAATCCACCGTAACTTGACTCATGCAACTAGTGAATCTTAAATTCCACTGATTGTCATTCAAATGTTCAATAAATTCCCGCAAACCCTCTTCCTTTCCTTCCCAGACCAGCAGACAGTCATCAATATATCTTTTCCAGATATTCAATTTGTCTTTTTCTCCAACTTTACCACGTATTGGATCGATAAAAACTTTCTCCCAGGCTGTCATAAAAATATTCGCGAAACTGGGGGCGAATTTCGACTTGCTGCCCATAATAAGTTCCTTTGAAACAAAAATAATTATGCTCCAAGCAAAATTGTACACATTCTAATATAAAATTAGCCTGTTCAGGATTCATTGATGTGTCCCCATCTAACGCATCCTTAACTGCACGCAATCCCAGATCCTTTGGTATTACAGTATATAGGGAACAAACATCAACTGTTGCGATCCAAATGTTCTCATTCCAATTCTCAGATTGCCTTATTAATTCCAGGACACTACTCGAGTCTTTCAAATAAGAGGGAGCTGCAACTGCATACTTTTGAAGAAATTTATCTACATATTCGGTCACCCTACTGGTCAGGGAATTAATTCCCGACACAATAGGGCGCCCTGGTGGATTAACTATGTCTTTATGAAGCTTCGGTAATTGATATATTACTGGCGTTACTGGATATTTAATCTGTAAATATTCCAGTTCCCTCTTATTTAAAATTCCTCGATCATGTCCTTTTTTCAACAGTTGATACAGTTTTATTTTATAACTTTCTACCGGATTGCTTTTAAGCCTGGCATAAGTTACCTGGTCTGACAATTGCCTCTCAATTTCTGCTTCATATTTTTCACGGTCCAATACGACCACCCCTCCCCCCTTATCTCCTGGTTTCACAACTATTTTCCGATTTTCCTCTAATGTTTTCAGTGCCTTTACTTCTCCTCTCGTTAAATTATAAGTTTTGGATGACACTTGCATTTTTTCAACATCATTCAGCAATGCAGTTTTAAAAGCCTCGATGCACTCATTGTTACTGTTCTTTGGAAAGAAAGAAGACCTATTCTTTAGATCAGTGTGTATAAATTCATCATCTACTTTTTGGTTTCTCACTTCAGCTGGTTTGGCCCCTAGGAAGTATTTTGCGAGATTTAGTTTTTTTATAAATCTATGTATATCTAGGAACGAATGAAATTTATTCAAATTTTTTGATGGTGCAAATTTTAAACCCTTTGCGAGTACTCTTTCTTCCTCTTCTCCTAATTTGAAATTACTCAAATTGAAGATCCCTGCTCCACCTTCTTGTTTTTCTTGTGGTTTGGCTCTATGCTTCTTTCCCCCTCTTCTGCCTCTAATAGTGGTCTTTTTTGCGGGGTAGCTAGCTTCTGGTCTTTGTTGTTCACTCCTATCTTTTGATTCAATTGTGTTACCTCTAATTGTACTTTTCTTTGACCTCTCTGTTGGGATATATCCTCTGCTTCTCTTTGTATCCCCCTGGTTAGTTGGTGGGGAAAATTCTGACAATTTTGGGGTTGGTTGATCTCATTTCTTGTGAAATTTTCTTGTCTATTTCCATAATTCCTATCAAATCTTCTAAACTGTTGTGTATTGGGGTTTCTCTGGTCATAAAAATTATTCCTATAATTATCTCTAAAGTAATCTCCTCCATGAAAATATTGTTTCGGATAATAATTATTATAACCATTCCTCCCTCTCATAGCTCCATAACAAGGGTTAAAAAGAGGAGAAAAGGTTTAAAAAGAGGAGGGGGTGGGGGAGGAAGTAGACGCCCCTGACGAAGCTCTGTGAGTGAAACCCGGGTCGGGCAAGCGACTGGATGTGTTTAAGGCTGTTGTATTACCGACTCTTGTGAGTATATAATAAAAAGTGGCAACAATGTTTTAAGGACTTACTGCACCAGCGGAGTGTTTTATTGCCTTATAGTGCATGAAGTATTTATATCGATGAAGAAAGACATCGTAATTGAGATTTACCACTGCTTAAGATCTGCCGGCATCTAGTAAGTAGACTGGTGAAACTGAGTGGGGAAAGTGTCTCAACGGTATTTCACGATTATATGTATTTCTGGATATCCACAGAGCCCTTTATGAGGTGAAGGCATCTGGGATTTGACTCCACCTTGGATCCTTTGCTCCTAAAAGAAGTAGACACCTGATTGTTGGACGCGCAGTCTTAACCCCATTTTCTATATATCGCAAAGTGTGATTTTAGTTGTTTAGTTTTTAGTTGTTTTTAATTGTTTTAGCTTCAAGGAGTTCCCTGGCATGGCACTTCTTTAAACAATGTGCTGACGACAAGACCCGAGTGGTTTGCACGCTCTGCCATCAGAGCCTGAAGCGAGGCATTAACGTTCTGAACCTTAGCACAACCTGCATTACCAGGCATCTACATGCAAAGCATGAACTGCAGTGGAGTAAAAACCTTAAAAACAATGAACTCACTCAGGCTCCCCCTGCTCCCTCTTCTGCTGCTGCCTCGGCCTCTTTCTCCACCTCGGGAGGAATGTTGGCACCTGCCGCCCACCAAACAGAGGATGTGCCACCGACACCACCACCTGCGTCACCAAGCATCTCCACCATGTCACACGGCAGCGTTCAGCTCTCCATCTCACAAACCTTGGAGAGAAAGCGGGAATTCCCACCTACCCACCCTCGAGCCCTGGGCCAGAATGCCAACATTTCTAAACTACTGGCCTTTGAAATGTTGTGATTCAGGCTGGTGGACACAGACAGCTTCAAACAGCTGATGGCCATGGCTGTCCCACAGTATGTTGTTCCCAGCTGCCACTACTTCTCCAAGACAGCCGTGACTTCCCTGCACATCCAAGTATCCGATAAAATCAAGCGTGCACTACACAACGCCATCTGTGGCAAGGTCCACCTAACCACAGATATGTGGACCAGTAAGCATGGCCAGGGACGCTATATCTCCCTAACTGCACACTGGGTAAATGTAGTGGCGGCTGGGCCGCAGGCGGAGAGTTCCTTGGCGTACGTCCTTCCGCCGCCAAGTTTCGCAGGGCATCATTCTTTGCTTCCTGTAGCCTCCTCTTCCTACTCGGCTTCCTCCTCCTCTACTTCCACCACCTCATCCAGTCAGCCACACACCTTCACCACTAACTTCAGTACAGCCCGGGGTAAACGTCAGCAGGCCGTTCTGAAACTCATATGTTTGGGGGACAGACCCCACACCGCGCAGGAGTTGTGGCGGGGTATTGAACAACAGACTGACGAGTGATTTCTGCCGGTGGGCCTCAAGCCTGGCTTGGTGGTGTGCGATAATGGGCGAAATCTCGTCGCAGCTCTGGGACTAGCCGGTTTAACGCACATCCCTTGCCTGGCGCATGTGCTGAATTTGGGGGTGCAGAAGTTAATTCACAACTACCCCGACATGTCAGAGCTGCTGCATAAAGTGCGAGACATCTGTGCGCGCTTCCGGCGTTCACATCCTGCCGCTGCTCGCCTGTCAGCACTATAACGTAACTTCGGCCTTCCCGCTCAACGCCACATATGCGACGTGCCCACCAGGTGGAACTCCACCTTGCACATGCTGGAGAGACTGTGCGAGCAGCAGCAGGCTATAGTGGAGTTTCAGCTGCAACACGCATCAGTCGCACTACGGAACAGCACCACTTCACCACCAATGATTGGGCCTCCATGCGAGACGTGTGTGCCCTGTTGTGCTGTTTCGAATACTCCACCACCATGGCCAGTGGCGATGACGCCGTTATCAGCGTTACAATACCACTTCTATGTCTCCTTGAGAAAACACTTAGGGTGATGATGGAAGAGGAGGTGGCCCAGGAGGAGGAGGAGGATGAGGGGTCATTTTTAGCACTTTCAGGCCAGTCTGTTAGAAGTGGCTCAGAGGGAGGTTTTTTGCAACAGCAGAGGCCAGGTACAAATGTGGCCAGCCAGGGCCGACTACTGGAGGACGAGGAGGATGAGGAGGAGGTGGAGGAGGATGAGGATGAAGCAGGTTCACAGCGGGGTGGCACCCGACACAGCTCAGGCCCATCACTGGTGCGTTGATGGGGCTATACGGAGGATGATTACGATAGGCCTCCCACAGAGGACAGCTTGTCCCCACCTCTGGGGAGCCTGGCACACATGAGCGACTACATGCTGCAGTGCCTGCGCAACGACAGCAGAGTTGCCCACATTACGGTACAAAGACAATGTGCCCACCTTACTTCCTGCACTGGAGCGTGATAAGAAGATGCGCGAGTACCAGCGCACGCTGGTAGACGCGCTCCTGAGAGCATTCCCAAATGTCACAGGGGAACAAGTGGAAGCCCAAGGCGAAGGCAGAGGAGGAGCAAGAGGTCGCCAATGCAGCTGTGTCATGGCCAGCTCATCTGAGGGCAGGGTTAGCATGGCAGAAATGTGGAAAAGTTTTGTCTCCACGCCACAGCTAACTGCACCACCACCTGATATGGAACGTGTTAGCAGGAGGCAGCATTTCACTAACATGGTTGAACAGTACGTCTGCACACCCCTCTACGTAATGACTGATGGTTCGGCCCCATTCAACTTCTGGGTCTCCAAATTGTCCACGTGGCCAGAGTTAGCATTTTATGCCTTGGAGGTGCTGGCCTGCCCGGCGGCCAGCTTTTTGTCAGAAAGTATATTCAGCACGGCAGGGGGCGTCATTACTGAAAAAGGCAGCTGCCTATTCACAGGCAACGTGAACAAGCTGACGTTCATAAAAATGAACCAGGCATGGATCCCACAGGACCTGTGCCTCCCTTGTGCAGAATAGACATTTATAACTGCCTCCCCCTCAACCATGTATTCTTGTACTCCGGGGCACTTTTTTATTGAATCCTCATTTTTTTTAACTTTACCATGATTTTGCGGTGCAACCCAAAATTGAATAAACCTCTCCTCTGTCTGGGAGCCGGGGCCGAAATAACTGCAAGTGGCCTTCTCCAGTGGTGGGTGATATGACGACGTATTCCTTGCTGTGGGACCTCTCTCCTCTGTCTGGGTGGTGGGCCGAAATAACTGAGAGTGGCCTTCTCCAGTGGTGGGTGATATGACGCATGATTCCTTGCTGTGGGACCTCTCTCCTCTGTCTGGGTGCTGGGTCCGAAATAACTGAAAGTGACCTTCTCCAGTGGTGGGTGATATGACGCATGATTCCTTGCTGTGGGACCTCTCTCCTCTGTCTGGGTGCTGGGGCCGAAATAACTGAAAGTGGCCTTCTCCAGTGGTGGGTAATATGATGCATGATCCCTTGCTGTGGGACCTCTCTCCTCTGTCTGGGTGCTGGGCCGAAATAACTGAAAGTGGCCTTCTCCAGTGGTGGGTGATATGACGCATGATTCCTTGCTAGAGATGGCCCGACCAATCCGCTGGCGAACAGTTCCCGGCGAACATAGCTTGTTCGCGTTCGCCTCAACGGGCGAACACATGCGATGTTCGGTCCGCCCCCTATACATCATAATTGAGCAAACTTTGACCCTGTACCTCACAGTCAGCAGACACATTCCAGCCAATCAGCAGCATACCCTCCCAGACCCTCCCACCTCCTGCACAGCATCCATTTTAGATTCATTCTGAAGCTGCAGTCTTAGTGAGAGGAGGGAGAGTGTAGTTGCTGCTGATTTAATTGGGAAATCGATAGCTAGGCTAGTGTATTCAGTATCCACTCCAGTCCTGAAAGACTCATCTGATCTCTGCTGTAAGGACAGCGTCCTGACAGCACCCCAAAAAGCCCTTTTTAAGGCTGCAACATTAGTCTGCTTTTTTTTTTCCTTTATATACATATTGCAGTTGCCTGGCCTGCCCGTGTGTGAGGAGCTGCAGGCCCACAGACTGTAGTGTGCCCACTGCCAGTGCCCACCCCTGTCATTCCGTGTGGCACAGGACTTTGCATAAAAAAAAGGCACTTAATTTTTACACTTTAATCTAAGGTTAGTTGCCTGCCAGTGTGTGTCAGGCTGACTTCCACTGACTGTAGTGTGCCCACTGCCTGTGCCCACCACTCATACCGGCTGGCACAGGACTTTGCATAAAAAAGGCATTAAATTTTTACACTTTAGTGTAATTTCAGCTGCTTGCCTGCTGCTAGTGTGTGTCAGGCCGACTTCAACTGTCTGTAGTGTGCCCACTGCCAGTGCCCACCCCTGTCATCCCGTGTGGCACAGGACTTTGCATCAAAAACAGGCATTTAATTTTTACACTTTAGTGTAATTTCAGTTGCTTGCCTGCTGCCAGTGTGTGTCAGGCCGACTTCCACTGACTGTAGTGTGCCCACTGCCAGTGCCCACCCCTGTCATCCCGTGTGGCACAGTACTTTGCATCAAAAAAAGGCATTTAATTTTTACACTTTAGTGTAATTTCAGTTGCTTGCCTGCTGCTAGTGTGTGTCAGGCCCACTTCCACTGACTGTAGTGTGCCCACTGCCAGTGCCAACCACTGATACCGGGTGGCACAGTAGCTTGCCGATAAATAAGGCATTTAATTTTTAGACAGTAGTCTAAATTCAGTTGCTTGCGTGCTGCCAGTGTGTGTCAGGCCCTCTTCTTCTGACTGTAGTGTGCCCACTGCCAGTGCCAACCACTGATACCGGGTGGCACAGTAGCTTGCCGATAAATAAGGCATTTAATTTTTAGACAGTAGTCTAAAGTCAGTTGCTTGCCTGCTGCCAGTGTGTGTCAGGCACTCTTCCACTGACTGTAGTGTGCCCACTGCCAGTGCCAACCACTGATACCGGGTGGCACAGTAGCTTGCCGATAAATAAGGCATTTAATTTTTAGACAGTAGTCTAAATTCAGTTGCTTGCCTGCTGCCAGTGTGTGTCAGGCCCTCTTCCACTGACTGTAGTGTGCCCACTGCCAGTGCCAACCACTGATACCGGGTGGCACAGTACCTAGCACGCGTAGTACCACTTATCTGTGCCAAAAGAAACTGAGTCGTGGGAAGTCCAACACCCACCTTGGTACAACTGCTTTGCGAAGGCACATGATCTCACATCACAAACGCCTATAGGATCAACACATGGGTACAAGCAGCACACAAACTCAAAGCCACCATGCTCCTCCTGGTCCAGCATCTTCAGTAACGTCAACCACTGCTGTCCTCCCTGCCCCCTCTCAACCACCCGCCACTCCATCTCTCACCTTCAGCAGTTCCTGCTCATCTGCCCACAGTCAGGTGTCTGTCAAGGACATGTTTGAGCATAAGAAGCCAATGTCACAAAGTCACCCCCTTGCCCGGCGACTGACAGCTGGCTTGACGGAACTCTTAGCCCGCCAGCTTTTACCATACCAGCTGGTAGAGTCTGAGGCCTTCAAAAAATTTGTCGCTATTGGGACACCACAGTGGAAGGTACCCGGACGAAATTTTTTTTCAAAAAAGGCAATCCCAAACCTCTACCATGTCATTGAAAAGGAAGTCATGTCATCTCTGGCATACAGTGTTGGGGCAAGGGTCCATCTGACCACTGATACCTGGTCTGCAAAGCACGGTCAGGGCAGGTATATCACGTATACTGCGCATTGGGTCAACCTGCTGACGGCTGACAAGCATGGAATGCGTGGCTCCGCAGCGGAGTTGGTGACACCACCACGACTTGCAGGCAGACCTACTGCCACCTCCTCTACTCCTACTCCATCCTCTTCGATATCCTCCTCGGCTGAGTCCTCTTCTGCTGCGGCGTCTGGCTGCACATCAACTGATTCCCCCCAGCTCCCCAGGGGCTATTCCACATCCCGGATACGACAGTGTCACGCTATCTTGGGGTTGACTTGCCTGAAAGCAGAGAGCCACACAGGACCAGCACTCCTGTCCGCCCTGAACGCACAGGTGGATCAGTGGCTGACCCCGCACCAACTGGAGATCGGCAAAGTGGTGTGTGACAATGGAACAAATTTGTTGTCGGCATTGAATTTGGGCAAGTTGTCACATGTGCCGTGCATGGCACATGTGTTGAATCTCATCGTACAACGCTTTGTGTCAAAGTACCCAGGCTTACAGGACGTCCTCAAGCAGGCCAGGAAGGTGTGCGGCCATTTCAGGCGTTCCTACACGGCCATGGCGCACTTTTCCGATATTCAGCGGCGAAACAACATGCCAGTGAGGCGCTTGATATGCGACAGCCCGACACGTTGGAATTCAACACTCCTAATGTTCGACCGCCTGCTCCAACAAGAAAAAGCCGTCAACGAGTATTTGTATGACCGGGGTGCTAGGACAGCCTCTGCGGAGCTGGGAATCTTTTTGCCACGTTACTGGACACTCATGAGCAATGCCTGTAGGCTCATGCGTCCTTTTGAGGAGGTGACAAACCTAGTCAGTCGCACCGAAGGCACCATCAGCGACCTCATCCCATTTGTTTTCTTCCTGGAGCGTGCCCTGCGAAGAGTTCTGGATCAGGCTGTAGATGAGCGTGAAGAGGAAGAGGAAGAGTTGTGGTCACCATCACCACCAGAAACAGCCTTGTCATCATCGCTTGCCGGACCTGCAGCAACGCTGGAAGAGGAGTATGAGGAAGAGGAGTCAGAACAGGAATGTGGTGGCTTTGAGGAGGAGGAAGACCAACCACAGCAGGCACCCCAGTGTGCTCGTTGTTGTCACCTATCTGGGACCCATGGTGTTGTACGTGGCTGGGGGGAAGAACAGACCGTCAATGACATCAGTGAGGACGAGGAACGGGAAATGAGTAGCTCTGCAGCCAACCTTGTTCAAATGGGGTCTTTCATGCTGTCATGTCTGTTGAGGGACCCACGTATAAAAAGGATAAAGGAGAACGATCTGTACTGGGTGGCCATGCTACTAGACCCCCGGTATAAGCAGAAAGTTGCGGAAATGATACCAAATTACCGAAAGTCGGAAAGGATGCAGCAGTTCAAAACCAAACTAAAAAATATGCTTTACACAGCTTATAAGGGGGATGTCACAGCACAACGGGAATCTAACAGGGGAAGAGGTGAGTGTAATCCTCCTCCTACCACGGCGGCAAGGACTGGACGATTTACAGATGTGTTGTTGATGGAGGACATGCAGAGCTTTTTCAGTCCTACTCATCGCCACAGCCCTTCGGGATCCAGCCTTAGAGAACGACTCGACCGACAGGTAGCAGACTACCCCGCCTTAACAGCAGATATCAACACTCTGAGGAGCAATGAACCCCTTCAATACTGGGTGTGCAGGCTTGACCTGTGGCCTGAGCTATCCCAGTTTGCGATAGAACTTCTGGCCTGCCCTGCTTCAAGTGTCCTGTCAGAAAGGACCTTCAGTGCAGCAGGAGGCATTGTCACTGACAAGAGAAGTCGCCTCGGTCAAAAAAGTGTTGATTACCTCACCTTCATAAAGATGAATGAGGCATGGATCCCGAAGGGACTGACAGTGGGGGATACGTTTGACTAACAAAAGGCCTGATTACATGCCATGGCCTCAAAATGGTCCCCACGCTGCTGTATTTAATGTCTGCATACCGGATGACTTTCGTGAATTCTCCACCACCAACTAGGGTTCAAGCCGCAATGTTTTAGTCACTTTTCTGCCTGGAAAACATAAATTTTTCCGGCCGCTGCTACAATAGCGGCTGCAACAGTGCCATTATTTTTCAGGCATGTGTACATGCCTAATTTTTCTGTCCTATGGTGCAGCACTGTGGCTGCAAAAACAAACCAAAAAAAAAAGGCACATACAAGTGTCAATTCCCTTCGTGATCGTTACCTTGTTGTGGTGAAGGGGCTTGCGTATCACAATGAAGCAATCATCATCACCTCTATAAGTGTGTTGGCAATGTTGCCACACCCCAGATGATAAGGCCGTTGCTTCATTATGGTCAGACCAAAAGCGATCGGGTGGCCACGCTACTAGACCCCGGTATAAGCAGAAAGTGGCAGAAATGTTACCAAATTACCGAAAGTCGGAAAGGATGCAGCAGTTCAAAACCAAACTAAAAATATGCTTTACACAGCTTATAAGGGGGATGTCAATGGGGGATTCGACAATGGTTAATCAATTCGACCGGATAGGGTCCGTAACAGGGATTAAACTGATAGCAATAGTACTAGTTAAGACACCACTCATATAGGGTGTCACAGCACATTGCTCTGTGCACGCGCAGTGCCCCAATTTGGGAGTAAGAGGACCGACCAAGCTGCTTTTTCCATCTCCCGGTTCCTGAAATCAATTCAGTTTAGTGTACGAGAGTTTGGTCTGTCACTGTGAAGGCAGTCGAAGGTACCCGGCCTAAATTTTTTTTCACAAATGGCAATCCCTGATATGGGACGTAACAGGGATTAAACTGATGAGAATAATACTACAGAAAATACCACTCATATCAGTGGAGGGAGCTAGCGTTTTTTTAACCATCTCCCCTTTAAAAAAATCTATTTAATAAATGGCCCCCAGATTGGGGAGTCGGGGACGTTAGAGGGATTAAACTGATGAGAATAGTACTACAGAAAATACCACTCATATCGGGTGTGACAGTAAATTGCACGGCGCAGACGCAGTGACCGTGGTTTAAAACAGAGTGGAGGGAGCCAGCGTTTTTTTAACCATCTCCCCGTTCGAAAAATCTATTCAATAAATGGCCCCCAGATTGGGGACGTTAGAGGGATTAAACTGATGAGAATAGTACTACAGAAAATACCATTCATATCGGGTGTGACAGTAAATTGCACGGCGCAGACGCAGTGACCGTGGTTTAAAACAGAGTGGAGGGAGCCAGCGTTTTTTAACCATCTCCCCGTTCGAAAAATCTATTCAATAAATGGCCCCCAGATTGGGGACGTTAGAGGGATTAAACTGATGAGAATAGTACTACAGAAAATACCACTCATATCGGGTGTGACAGTAAATTGCACGGCGCAGACGCAGTCACCGTGGTTTAAAACAGAGTGGAGGGAGCCAGCGTTTTTTTAACCATCTCCCCATTCGAAAAATCTATTCAATAAATGGCCCCCAGATTGGGGACGTTAGAGGGATTAAACTGATGAGAATAGTACTACAGAAAATACCACTCATATCGGGTGTGACAGTAAATTGCACGGCGCAGACGCAGTGACCGTGGTTTAAAACAGAGTGGAGGGAGCCAGCGTTTTTTAACCATCTCCTCGTTCGAAAAATCTATTCAATAAATGGCCCCCAGATTGGGGACGTTAGAGGGATTAAACTGATGAGAATAGTACTACAGAAAATACCACTCATATCGGGTGTGACAGTAAATTGCACGGCGCAGACGCAGTCACCGTGGTTTAAAACAGAGTGGAGGGAGCCAGCGTTTTTTTAACCATCTCCCCGTTCGAAAAATCTATTCAATAAATGGCCCCCAGATTGGGGACGTTAGAGGGATTAAACTGATGAGAATAGTACTACAGAAAATACCACTCATATCGGGTGTGACAGTAAATTGCACGGCGCAGACGCAGTCACCGTGGATAAAAACAAAGGGGAGGGAGCCAGCGTTTTTTTAACCATCTCCCCGTTCGAAAAATCAATTCAATTGACCTTTCGGGGACCCTTGGTGTTGTACGTGGCTGGGTGGAGGAAGAAACCTTCAATGACATCACCGGGACGTGGCTAGCTTGGTATCCAACCTTGTGCAAATGGGGAGTTTGCGGTTGTGCAAATGAACTGTTTGCGGTGCATTAAAAGGGGAGTTTGGTCTGTCAATGTCTGTGAAGCGGGCGTAACCCTTACACTACCTGATCGATACAACATCATACCTGATCGTATACACACACTGGATGTTTTAAAGCACGTTATTCCAAACAATTTAGGAATGTTAGTTGATTTATGCCCTTTATGGATTAAAAGCCGACTCTGCGTCCACTACGTAATTTTCCATGGGAGTTTTGCCATAGATCCCCCTCCGGCATGCCACAGTCCAGGTGTTAGACCCCTTGAAACAACTTTCTCATCACTATTGTGGCCAGAAAGAGTCCCTGTGGGTTTTAAAATTCGCCTGTCTATTGAAGTCTATGGCGGTTCGCCCGGTTCGCCAGTTCGCAAACATTTGCGGAAGTTCGCGTTCGCTGTTCGCGAACTGAAAATTTTATGTTCGCGACATCACTACCCAGGGGTAGCATGTTTATACAAGCTCCCGAAAGTACATAAAAATGCGACATGCCCCCCGGGACGTCCAATTGTTTCGGGAGTAGGAAATCTATGCGAACCAGCCTGTAAGTTTGTGGATTTTGTCTTACAGCCATTGGTGGAACAATTGCCCTCACATCTAAAGGATACCACTGATCTATTACGACGCTTGAATGATATGACACTGGAACCAGATATGTGGTTAGCGTCCTGTGATGTGGAATCACTATACACAAGTATCCGGCATAAGGATGGCATTGAGGCAGTCCGATTTTTCCTTATGATGTCCGATGTGGAGGAGGAAAGAGGTGAGTTTGTGATTGAGTTTCTTGAGTTTGTGCTCGCCCACAATTTTTTCATGTTCAGGGACACCTTCTACCTACAGCTCCAGGGGACAGTGATGGGGGCGGCCCTTGCGCCGTCCTTCGCCAATCTGTTCCTGGGGCTGTGGGAGAGGGAGGTGTTCCTGACTGACACTGTCAACAACATAGGGGGCATTCAGCTGTGGGCCCGCTGTATTGATGACATTTTCATCATATGGCAGGGCCCACAGTCTGATTTTGAACATCTTGTGGGTGAGTTAAATCAAAACAACATTAATATTAAGTTAACTCACAGGATTACCAAAAGGACCTTGGACTTCTTGGACGTCAATATTATGGTGGATGAAAGTGGGAAGGTCTTCACGGATTTATTCCGGAAAGAGACTTCTACCAACTCTGTGTTACATGCTCGATCATGTCATCCATCTAATTTGATACACAACATACCTTATTGCCAATTTCTACGTGCCAGGAGGATATGTTCCACTGAAGAAGCATTCAGGTCACAATCGGAAGACCTTCGACGTAGATTCCGGGAGAGGGGATATGCGGATATGGATATCCAATTGGGCCTGAACAAGGCAAGAAGGACTAAAAGAGATGATCTGTTACAGTATCGTCAAAAACCCAAAAGAATGGATGACAAGGTAAGATTTATTTCAACTTATAATCCACAATGGAGGGGGGTAAGATCAGCTTTGGCCAAATATTGGGACATTTTACGTCTGGATCCGACTTTAAATAGGATTCTTCCCACTGCACCAGCCATCACTTACAGGAGGTCCAAAAACATCAAGGATACCCTGGTTAAGAGTTATTATCCAGGACAACATCCGTCCAAAACGTTTGGATCAAAGGGCCCCAAGTGGGGTTGTTCCCCTTGCGGGAAGTGCGTGGCCTGTCCCAATGTGGACAGGGCTACGCACTTCCATAACCCTAATAAACAAGATAAGACATATAGGATCACTCACAATATTACATATGATACACCTGGAGTGATCTATATGGCTACTTGCCCATGCCCACGAGTTTACGTGGGCATGACATCAAGGGCATTTAAGAAGCGGGTACGAGAACATGTAAGGGGAATAGAGGCCGCTAAGGAAGAAAGGGATGTGACAATGTTGAAATCCATACCTAGACACTTTAAGGAATTACATGGGTGCGATGGTGCAAAACTGCGAGTGAGAGGTATTGATCGGGTTCTGATCCCTCCACGAGGTGGAAATTGGAAAAAACTATTGGCACAAAAGGAGGTAAAATGGATTTATGAGTTGGAAAGTGTATCTCCAAGTGGTTTAAATGAGGACTTATCTTTTTCACCCTTCTTATGATTTTCTTATTTCCCAATAATCTGGTCTTCTCTCCTTTGGATTGCTGGGATTGCTCCTTGATTTTGCTCGTCCGTCTGCCTTCCTAGTTCTTTGTTTTTAAGATTTTTATCCCTCACATTATGTTATATGTTTTTAGGTTTCAGTGGTGGAATGGTGGAACCAGGATTGTTTATGCTTATCCGGAGCTATTTGATGGACGTCCGCAGTAGTATCAGTATATGGGACTATTACGTAACAATGGATTGTTAGGAAACAACAAATTACCAGGATTATTAATATAAGTACTGTTTGAAAATATAGGGAGTGATACACAACAGTCTATTTTGATCTTCACTGATATGTATTTTGGATATGTTTCACCTTAATTGTATATGAATTATGACATACTAATATGTGTTCCGGTCACTATCAGGTTTTTTATTGACCTGTCTTCTTTTTATTTCTCTTTTTTCTCACCATTATCACCCTTCTGCACGTGCACTTCACCTCTCTTTTCTCTTCATCACATCACACTTTTTAAATTGACATTTAATCAATTATATATTTTATTTATTATCTATTATTTACTATTTTTTATTATTTATTATTTACTATTTATTTATTTATTATTGATTATTATTGGTAAATCATGTGTATGTAATTCTCTCTGTTATATATTGAGTATTAATATGGGATGTGTGTCTACACCGATTTTACAATGTGATATAATCGTGGTTTTTATATAAGGGTCCTCATACATCTTGCGTAAGTATGGAAGGATAATGGTTGTTATGTATGGTTTTATAAGCGATTGATAGTGCTGCTTGTAAAATAGACAGTTATACGATAGGTAGTTTACCAGCAGATGTTCATTAGGTAGTCACATGACCGGACTACAGGCTGCGCGTCACAGATCATGTGACCGCTATTGTGATCACATGATTAGGATACTGACGCAGGGAACTGACGTAGGAAACGCCGACCAGCTCTTGGTTCCGGATGTGTGTGTGGATTAGTGACGCATAGCATTAATGAGGTGGGTGTAAATATGGGTCGCAATGTTATGATGGTTACGGCACCCACTGATGACATCTTATGGCAAGCTCACTCTTTGATTGGTTCCATGATTTTAATTTTCCACCTGTGTTAGATTTCATTTGGATTTTGAGCCCTTTATAAGGGAGGGGTAGTAACAGCATGATTAATCCCCGGAAGAAGCCTGTAAGGGCGAAACGGCGTTGGGAGGAGGCGACCGCAGGATCCAGCACACTACGAGGGTATATGTTATTATTTTTACTACCATCTTGTTATCACTCTTTGAGGATAGGCCTGTCTTTTGGGACTTCTTTCCCAGGGCCCCATGATTATGATGTAATTTTTGAGTGGTGTTTTTCATATACCTTTTATGCACTTATGTGTGTGTGCCCTCTGTGTGTTGATCCTGCGGTCCCCTCCATTTTTGGTTCCTCATTTTTGTTCTGTTTGCCACAATTGTTTACTACTTTTTATACTCTAATCATGTATGAAATAAAGGTATATAATTTGCTCTAAAAATTCTTGGAGTGTTGTGTTCAATGATATTCGGTGTTCAGTGTTTTGATTTTTTGGCTCCTAAACGGGAGTGGATACCCGGTACTTAATTGGTGTACTTAGTTGGATGCTTTGTTTTTCAAGGCTATAATCTTTTCCTCAGGCTTTGCTGAGATGGAATTCCAGGCCCGTACCGCTTTGTGGCAGACTCAAGCGGATGAAATATTTTGTGGCGGTCAGAACACTGGTGAGGATGTGGATGGCCGGCGGACGAGAGAATTAAGGAGTGACCTGCGGAAATTTCATCAAAAGCAGGTGAAAACTTGGTGGAACAAAATGTCATTGGAGAACTATTTGAAATACAATTATATCCCCAGGGGATTGAGGGTTCAGATTTTTCCCTCTTATGGGAACCAGGACCTGGACTTTGCTGCTAGGTGGGAGGATACCTGCAACAAATGTTCCAGATCTTTGATTCAAACTATTATTGACTTTAACACAAAAACCTTAAATGAACTGGAGGAGAATATTAAATTGTCAACTGATCAGTTACTAGGACGTTTATCTGGACAAGAGAAAGAACGCTGGGAAGTTGAAATCTCAGAATTGTATGAGACTTGGGAAAAGCAAATCAAAACGATCAAAAGCAGGAAATTCCAGAGAGATAAACAGGATTATGAGGAAAACAAGGTGTATAAATGGCGCTCCAGTCTAATTGGGACCAGATCTCGGTCCAATTCTGTCACATCCAGTATTTCAACAGGTGGTGATTCTATGACGTCGGGAAATTCCTACACGAGATACGCACCAAGACGTGCTAAAAGGAGGGGACCCCCCACCCAAGGTGGCCAACATGCCAAACGCAATAATGAAGAGACCGGTGGCAATTCCTCTTTGAAGGTAATCAACCTTTCAGGTAGACAGTTCACCAATACACAAATGCAGGTTCTGAGCTATGGGTTAACTTTTGTCCCTTCTGACAATTTTAATCGCTTTACAGCAATAAAGGACTTGCACCTTTTTGCCAGGAAGCTGGTTTTTAAGAAATTGTATCACAGGACGACAACAGATTTTTCTACTGACATACGCTTTGAGACCCCGGAGGAGAAAGAAGCCATTACAACGTTAATGGAGTTACTGGAAGAACAGGAAACCAATGATGTTATTAAACAAGGTAGGTTCCCTACATCTCTGCTCCCGAAATCCACCCGTTTTCCACCTATCTCTATGTATCATAACATTCATACTTTTGTACAATTGGTGACAAAGGAATTTGAAGCAATCAAGCCCAGAGGGGGGAAATCTAACCTCACATATATACAACGGAGAGCCATCAAAGAACTGCAGAAAATGGATGATGTGATGTTTAAACCTGCGGACAAGGGGGGCAACGTGGTGGTGTGGCCTAGGTCTCTATACGAGAAAGAGGTGTACAGACAACTTAGGGACACCACATGCTATAAACGGCTCACATACAATCCTAGTGAACAGTTTAAACTTCAACTGATAGAAATAGTAACCCGGGCCCAAGAGAAAGGGATTATTTCAGATAAGGAATCAAGGAGTCTTATTCCTGAGTACCCAAGGGTAGAGATGGCCCGAACTATCCGCCGGTGAACAGTTCCCGGCGAACATAGCTTGTTCGCGTTCGCCTCTGTTAGGAATATTCATTTCTTCCCCTCTTATTGGTAGTTGGTACCCCTGGTACTAGACTTCGGTATTCAGCTTGATTTGATTCTTATCTAGCGCTAGGAGAGCAGCATTGACACACGATACGATTCTGGTATACAATGCTACTCTAACATTTATTACGTACATGTGACATATATAGTCGTAGTCCAATGACATGATGTTTAAGTTTATCCAATGATAGAGAGACACGAGTCTTAGCTACACATTTGTTATCTTATCTGTAGAGTCAAAGCTATATGTCAGCAAAACAGTTCCTGGAGAACTCTCTCACCTCCATGTTCCTGATATATTAATGTATATAGACCTTGGACTGCAACGTAAGCATTTACAGCTACATTACAGTCCAAAGTCCACTCCACACAAGCTCCAAGCAAACAAATGTATAGATGTAACTCAAAAGCCCATATAAAATAGCTCAGTAATAGAACCCTTCAATCCCCTCTTAAAAACCATCTACATATTTCATTTTTGGTTTTTTCATTTTGTTCCTTTCAAAATATTTCTGTAAGTATTGTTGGTACTCCTCTGGAGACCCAGGGTTTCTTGAGGTACCTGAATGTATGCAACTTGTGGTGTATCTGAGACTCGCCTACATCTCATAAATGTATTAACTAATGAGGGTATACATTGGATACAGTAACAACACATGTTTGTATAAGGTCTCGTGGACTCTGTAAATCTTTAATCATAGGGCATTTAGGGCCTTCACTATCCTGATTATACTATTCTGTTCAGAATAAGAGGGGCCAGGAACAACTGGATCTTGCTCCTGAGCTCCTTTAGAGACTGTGTGATTATTTGGTGCACCACATAATAAACTCATCTCCTCTGGATGATAAATACAAGTGGTAATGAGTCCGATTGGCAAGAAAACACAAAGATTAATAATCAGCAGCAGACAAACAAATCTCCCAGAATATTGTGGGGTCTTCATCTTCAGCCTGTGGCAAGGCTTCTTCTGAGCTCCGCTCTTTGTCTTTGTTGGACACCGGAGAAGAAACCTCAGGGATCCTTTTCACTCTGCTAGCATGAATCCAGATCGGAGCCTCCTCTGTGAGAATCGCCGTTCTAGTGATTGCTACCACCGTGGTAGGGGTCCGAATGCCAGCTCCTTTGGATCTTTTCCTTTACGTAGTACCCTGACCACCACCGTGTCTCCAGCTCGGAACGAGTGCGTCGGTTCCTGTGGAAGAGAGGGAAACTTACAAGCAACTTTTTCTTCAGTTTTGTGACATATTCTTCCCTATTCTGGTCTATGTCGCCTTCCTGTACCACTAGGGGGTGATTTGCCCAAGGAGTTGGAAAGGGCCTACCTATGAGGATTTCAACGGGTGACAGTCCTAACCTCTTATTAGGAGTCATTCTTATTTCTGCCAATATAATAGGTAGGGTTTGTTTCTATTTCTCAAAAGTACCTGCTGTGGCTTTCCTAAGTTTGTCTTTAACTGTTCGATTCATGTATTCTACAAGAAAATTTTGATGCTGTTGTGCTCTACTCCATAAAAATGTGCTATGAAAAGTGCAGCGCTGTGCTGGGGTATACATGGTTTCCCCTCTTTGCAGACCAATCCAGTGTGTGGATTTTTCTGCAAAACAGGATAAACCCAGTCTTTTCCTCGAGTATGTGCTTTGCAATGTATAACAGCTATTTGTGAGGGAAGCTGGAGGGCGGCCAACAGATCATCTATAAGCTGGGAATGAGATATTTTCTTACCGTCAGCTGTGGTGAAACCCCTGCGTTGCCAGATTACCCCATGGTCCCACACTACCCCGTGTGCATATCTGCTGTCTGTGTATATTGTGACAGGTTTGTGTTTGTGTATTTGACATGCCCTTGTAAGTGCTATTAATTCTGCAGCTTGGGCTGATTGCACATGAACGGGTCGTGACTCAAGGATAATATCTGGCAGCATCACTACTGCATATGCTGCACAGTAGACGGTATCGAGTGGACGTGAACATGAACCGTCTACAAACACTTCTGGTGCGTCCGGTATGGGAGTGGCTGACAAGTCTAGTCTGGGGGAGGTTTCGTATTCGAGTACCTTGAGACAGTCATGTTTGTCTGGTAAAAAGTCTTCTGTCCCTTTTAGTCCTAGTAATGCATTCAGTATAGGTGCTGGTCCTGCCGTATGTGAGGCATATTTAATCTGTAATGATGGATCACTGAGTAAAAGGACTTTATAACCTGACAATGTTTGTGCTGACATGTGCTGCGTACAAATACCTCTGAGTAGTCCCACTACATCATGAATAGTATGCAAGACAGTGTGGTGTCCCAGTGTAAAAGGTGTAGCCAATTCCACCATCATCGCACAGGTCGCAAGAGTACATAGACATGCCGGCATCCCTTGTACAAGGACAGGCATTACCTTTGAGAAAAAGGCACAAGGACGCAACTTTCCCCCGTGTTCTTGAGTGCGTACCCCTGCCATGGTTTTACAGTTTTGTTGTGCAGACATGTGGAATGGTAGGTTATAATCAGGGAGGCCCAATCCTGGGCTACACATCAATGAACATTTCAGAGTATAGAAAGCATTCAACATTCCTTTTGACCATCTTATTAGCTCTGGGGATTCTTCCAGAGTGGCTTGCCTCAAAATATTGTCATATTAAGAACAGTCGGGGATCCATTGTCTACAGTAGTTTATCATACCAAGAAAGGACAGCATTTCCTTTTTGGTGTGGGGTGACCAGACCCACAATAGACTGGATTCTCCCGGGACTGATTCTTCTTTCCCCCTGTGTGAGGACAAAGCCCAAGTATTCAACCTGCTTTTTGCACCACTGCAGTTTCTTTAACGACACTTTATGACCACATTCTAACAATTATTTCAACAAGGATATACCATCATGTACACTTGCCTCCACTGACATGCTGCACAACAGTAGATTATCAACATACTGTATCAGGAGGGAACCTTGGGGGGGGTGCCAGGGTTTCAAAGTGGCTTGGAGGACAATGCTGTACACAACTGGTGAATCAGCATACCCCTGTGGCATTCTACCCCAGGTCATTTGACGTCCCTCAAAGGAAAAATCAAAATGGTACTCTTATTAAACACACGGCTTCCGCGGGGATGGAGGAAAGGAGAGTTGTGACATCAGGAACCACTGAGGCTATGGGCACAATGAGATTGTTGATTGCCCTCAAATCCTGGACAAAGCGGGTAGTACCATCTGCCTTTGTCACAGGATTGATAGGGGTAGAGTAAGGTGAACTCACCTCCTCGAGGATTTCTTCTCAGAAATTTTTCTATCATTGGCCGTAGCCCCTCAATCTTTTCCTTGGACAGTGGGTATTACTTTTGATACACTGGTGTGGCACCGGGTTTAAGATTGGCTTGATAAGGTGTGCAATCAATCTAGCCCGTGTCATAGTCGCCCTGTGACCATAGTGAAGGGTTTATGTCTCCTAGCTCAGGGTGGTCCTGTAAACTAACAAAAGTACATATAGCCGGGGTCACTATGGGCATGGTGGCTGAGTGAATACTTAGTCCGTCATTTTTTACTGTCACTCCCAAGTCCAACTTCACAAACAAGTCCCTTCCTAATAAACTTACAGGGCAATCTGGTATGATGCTGAAAATATGGTTCGTGATGTATTCACCGTCCACTGTCTCTATTGGGAGGACACTTGTTTTATATGTTTTAGTTAATACCCCGTTGATTCCCATAGAGGGGTCATACTTTCTTAAAGGTCCCTTGTACATGTCTTTGTTAAACACACTGGAGGTGGCGCCGCTGTCTACCATGAATCCTACCTTCCTTCCTGCAACTTTAAGCAAAATAATCGGTGTATCTTTCCAGTGGGTGGTGACCTGTGTGAAAGCTGGGGTGACTCCCTCCGGGCCCCGTCAGTAGGGTTGTTGATGATTCCAATCAATGGGGAACCTGGGCTGAGTCTGCGTACCCTGTTTATCTGTATTCTGTCCCCTTTGTGTCATGGGCTGTTGTTTGCTGTGTGCTCCCCTATTCTGCAGGTCTCTCCTGGGTGTTGTGCACTGTCTAGCCCAATGTCCCTCCTGTCCACAGTTATAACAGCAGTTATTCATGGTTTGGAAGTCTTGGCTTCTATCATTTGATCTATGAAAGTTTCCTGCTGTCCTTCTCTTGTTTCTCCCTTTACAGGCTTTCTTTAAATAAGCCACTGTGCCAGACAGAGCCACAGTAGGCTTGGGGCAGTGTTTAATAATTTTATTAAGGTCATCTATGTCCAAAGCCTTTTTCATCAGTTGATTACCAACCGTCAAAAAAGGCATGGATGTCTCAGATCCCCTTATCTCACTATCTTTTCCTCTTAACCCTTGTTCCTTAAATTATATCTCGATACAATTGGGGGTGGGGGTTGTTTACTAACTGCGTGTCCTGCTATTATGTGACTGGCTGCTATTAAATCCTGAATCCTAAACAGTTAATTTTATGTACATATGAAGGTGGGGGATACATCTGATGTTTTTTATCATTTTCCTTCTTAGTCTGTATCTCATGTAGTTTTCTATCGTCTTTTGATCTTTTTAAACCTTTTCACATGTTGGGGTCCTACCAGTGAGGAGCTATCTCTAGCCATTGTTCTCCTCCTTTCTGCATATAATACATATCCCATGAAGGGTCAGGTTCAAAATATGGCCAGGCGGCAGTGTCGCCTAAGCATAGACCCTTGACCATGTCCATGTGATATATGCTATTATCTCCTTCCCTGGGAAAGGGGTCTACCACTTCCATTGCCTCTGTCCATCCTGCCAAATTATCTACCCATGGGTTAACAAGATAATAATTTGTAGGTCTGACTCGGGCAACATATTATTTACATGTTTCACCTGGTTCTAGTTTAGGGCATTCTGTCTTAGATTTTTGACTACTCATTATCAAAACTTATTTTCTTACAAACAGAATTCAAAACAGCAATAGCAAAACAGAATGTTAGTCTTGGGATGACAGCCGTACACTTACCACCCAGCCTGTCACTTCCCCTTATATAAGTATGTTAGACAAAACAACTTATCATGCAAAACTTCTACAATTATCAAACAACTTATCATTCAAAACTTCTATAATTATCTTATTAAGAATCAAATCAAGCTGTGAAACCTTCTGTGAAATCAAGCCCTCTGAAGTACGCTTTCCTTGTTACTGGACTTCCCTAAGTTCCTAACTTGACAGTTCCCTGAACTGTGTACAACTCCCTGAGTTGTATCGTATGTGTCCCTGACACAATACTGGGTACTCCTGAGTACCTAATCTGACAGTTCCCTGAACTGTGTACAACTCCCTGAGTTGTATCGTATGTGTCCCTGACACAATACTGGGTACTCCCTGAGTACCTATCTGACAGTTCCCTGAACTGTGTACAACTCCCTGAGTTGTATCGTATGTGTCCCTGACACAATACTGGGTACTCCCTGAGTACCTAATCTGACAGTTCCCTGAACTGTGTACAACTCCCTGAGTTGTATCGTATGTGTCCCTGACACAATACTGGGTACTCCCTGAGTACCTATCTGACAGTTCCTGAACTGTGTACAACTCCTGAGTTGTATCTATGTATCCCGGATACAAAAAAAAAAACTCTGTACTTACTCCGAGACGTGGCCAGTGCCCTCGGATCGGCCAGAGGACAAAATTGGTGTCTCTTCTCACCAGACCCGAGGATGACCTTCTCGATCCCTGACAGAGCCCCCAGATTGTTAGGAATATTCATTTCTTCCCCTCTTATTGGTAGTTGGTACCCCTGGTACTAGACTTCGGTATTCAGCTTGATTTGATTCTTATCTAGCGCTAGGAGAGCAGCATTGACACACGATACGATTCTGGTATACAATGCTACTCTAACATTTATTACGTACATATGACATATATAGTCGTAGTCCAATGACATGATGTTTAAGTTTATCCAATGATAGAGAGACACGAGTCTTAGCTACACATTTGTTATCTTATCTGTAGAGTCAAAGCTATATGTCAGCAAAACAGTTCCTGGAGAACTCTCTCACCTCCATGTTCCTGATATATTAATGTATATAGACCTTGGACTGCAACGTAAGCATTTACAGCTACATTACAGTCCAAAGTCCACTCCACACAAGCTCCAAGCAAACAAATGTATAGATGTAACTCAAAAAGCCCATATAAAATAGCTCAGTAATAGAACCCTTCAGCCTCTGCCGGGCGAACATATGCGATGTTCGGTCCGCCCCCTATACATCATCATTGAGCAAACTTTGACCCTGTACCTCACAGTCAGCAGACACATTCCAGCCAATCAGCAGCATACCCTCCCTCCCAGACCCTCCCACCTCCTGAACAGCATCCATTTTAGATTCATTCTGAAGCTGCAGTCTTAGTGAGAGGAGGGAGAGTGTAATTGCTGCTGATTTAATAGGGAAATCGATAGCTAGGCTAGTGAATTCAGTGTCCACTCCAGTCCTGAAAGACTCATCTGATCTCTGCTGTAAGGACAGCGTCCTGACAGCACCCCAAAAAGCCCTTTTTAGGGCTGCAACATTAGTCTGCTTTTTTTTTTCCTTTATATACATATTGCAGTTGCCTGGCCTGCCTGTGTGTGAGGAGCTGCAGGCCCACAGACTGTAGTGTGCCCACTGCCAGTGCCCACCCCTGTCATCCCGTGTGGCACAGGACTTTGCTTAAAAAAAAGGCATTTCATTTTTACACTTTAATCTAAGGTTAGTTGCCTGCCAGTGTGAGTCAGGCTGACTTCCACTGACTGTAGTGTGCCCACTGCCAGTGCCCACCACTCATACCGGCTGGCACAGGACTTTGCATAAAAAAGGCATTTAATTTTTACACTTTAGTGTAATTTCAGCTGCTTGCCTACTGCTAGTGAGTGTCAGGCCGACTTCCACTGACTGTAGTGTGCCCACTGCCAGTGCCCACCCCTGTCATCCCGTGTGGCACAGTACTTTGCATCAAAAAAAGGCATTTAATTTTTACACTTTAGTGTAATTTCAGTTGCTTGCCTGCTGCCAGTGTGTGTCAGGCCCGCTTCCACTGACTGTAGTGTGCCCACTGCCAGTGCCAACCACTGATACCGGGTGGCACATTAGCTTGCCGATAAATAAGGCATTTAATTTTTAGACAGTAGTCTAAATTCAGTTGCTTGCCTGCTGCCAGTGTCTGTCAGGCCCGCTTCCACTGACTGTAGTGTGCCCACTGCCAGTGCCAACCACTGATACCGGGTGGCACAGTAGCTTGCCGATAAATAAGGCATTTAATTTTTACACATTAGTCTAATTCGGCACACGTCCCCGGATAGGGTACGTAACAGGGATTAAACTGATAGTAATAGTACTAGTTAAGACACCACTCATATAGGGTGCCACAGCACATTGCTCTGTGCACACGCAGTGCCCCAATTTGGGAGTATGAGGACCGACCAAGCTGCTTTTTCCATCTCCCGGTTCCTGAAATTAATTCAGTTTGGTGTATGAGAGTTTGGTCTGTCACTGTGAACGCAGTTGAATGTACCCGGCCTAAAAAATTTTTCACAAAAGGCAATCCCTGATATGGGACGTAACAGGGATTAAACTGATGAGAATAGTACTACAGAAAATACCACTCATATTGGGTGTGACAGTAAATTGCACGGCGCAGACGCGGTCGCTGTGGATTAAAACAGAGTGGAGGGAGCCAGCGTTTTTTTAACCATCTCCCCATTCGAAAAATCAATTCAATAAATGGCCCCCAGATTGGGGACATTAGAGGGATTAAACTGATGAGAATAGTACTACAGAAAATACCACTCATATCGGGTGTGACAGTAAATTGCACGGCGCAGACGCAGTCACCGTGGATAAAAACAAAGGGGAGGGAGCCAGCGTTTTTTTAACCATCTCCCCGTTCGAAAAATCAATTCAATTGACCTTTCGGGGACCCTTGGTGTTGTACGTGGCTGGGTGGAGGAAGAAACCGTCAATGACATCACCGGGACGTGGCTAGCTTGGTATCCAACCTTGTGCAAATGGGGAGTTTGCGATTGTGCAAATGAACTGTTTGTGGTGCATTAAAAGGGGAGTTTGGTCTGTCAATGTCTGTGAAGCGGGCGTAACCCTTACACTACCTGATCGATACAACATCATACCTGATCGTATACACACACTGGATGTTTTAAAGCACGTTATTCCAAACAATTTAGGAATGTTAGTTGATTTATGCCCTTTATGGATTAAAACCCGACTCTGCGTCCACTACGTAATTTTCCATGGGAGTTTTGCCATAGATCCCCCTCCGGCATGCCACAGTCCAGGTGTTAGACCCCTTGAAACAACTTTCCCATCACTATTGTGGCCAGAAAGAGTCCCTGTGGGTTTTAAAATTCGCCTGCCAATTGAAGTCTATGGCGTTCGCCCGGTTCGCCCGGTTCGCCCGTTCGGGAACATTTGCGGAAGTTCGCGTTCGTTGTTCGCGAACTTAAAATTTTATGTTCGCGACATCACTATTCCTTGCTGTGGGACCTCTCTCCTCTGTTTGGGTGCTGGGCCGAAATAACTGAAAGTGGCCTTCTCCAGTGGTGGGTGATATGACGCATGATTCCTTGCTGTGGGACCTCTCTCCAATTGATATTGGTTAATCTTTATTTATTTTATTTTAATTCATTTCCATATCCACATTTGTTTGCAGGGGATTTACCTACATTTTTCTGCCTTTTGCAGCCCTCTAGCCCTTTCCTGGACTATTTTACAGCCTTTTTAGTGCCTAAAAGTTTGGGTCCCCATTGACTTCAATGGGGTTCGGGTTCGGGATAAAGTTCGGGTCAAGTTCGGATCCCGAACCCGAACATTTTCGGGAACTTAGGCCGAACTTCCCGTACCCAAACTTCCAGGTGTTCGCTCATCTCTATTCCCGACGGTTGCCCTTGGCAACGGCATATCTTAGCTTGTCCTCTGGAACTCCCGGCACACCACCTACCTCTGGTACTTTTGCACAGTGACCATACAGCGTCGAGAACCCTTTCCTTAGGGCCAGCTGCAACTGCGCCTCCAGAGCCTCTCGCCCTGCATCAAACAACGCCATTTCTTTTGGACCATAACCTAGCTCCTTGGCCAAGTTTTCTCGCCGTTTTATAGCTCATATCTGTCGGACGTACTCTTCCATAAGACCCATAGTAGCAGGAAAAAATGGCAGAAACTAGTCCCCTTTTCTGGGCTACTGGCCTTTTAATTTACTGCAGTTTTACTTGCACCACAGCAAAATAGTCCACACTCTTATGAGCAGCAACTGCTCCACTGGACAAAAAAAACTTCCGGCCTTTTAACCTCTTGCTGACCGCCTTACGCAGGATTGCGTCCTGCGGGTGGTCGGTCTGTTCCTCCTTGACGCGCCCGCGCGTCATCTCGCGAGAGGCGAGATTTCCTGTGAACGCGCGCGTTCACAGGATCACGTCGGGGACAAGGTAAGCTACAGCCTGCCAGCGCTGATCGTGCGCTGGCAGGCTGTAGAAGTTAAAAAAATGGCATATCAGACGCTGTTTTGTTAACAGCGTCTGATATGCTTGCTGATCGTTCCTTTGGTGGTCCCTTTTGCTTGGGACCACCAAAGAAACTTTTATAAGTGCACCAAAACACCACACAGACCCCTCCCCCACCCATCCACCCCACCCCCGTCACTGATTAACCCCTGATTAACCCCTGATTAACCCCCGATCACCCCATGTCACCCCCCTGACACTAATTACCCCACTGTAAGGCTCATTCAGACGTCCGTATGTGTTTTACGGATCCATGGATCCGCAAAACATGGACACCAGCAATGTGCTTTCCGCATTTTGCGGATCCGCACATTGCCAGAACTATATAGAAAATGCCTTTTCTTGTCCGCAATTGCGGACAAGAATAGGACATGCTCTATCTTTTACGGAGCTGCGGCCGGATGCTTGGGGGCCGAAACCCGGAAGTTTGCGGCCGCAGCTCCGGCGAGCGCATAGTGTGCTCTCCGCATCACCGCCAGCCCCATTCACACTGAATGGGTCCGCATCTATTCCGCAGAATTGCGGAATAGATGCGGACATTTTTGCGGACGTGTGAATGGGGCCTTACTACTTTTTTTTTTGCACATTTTTTGGCAGAGATTTATTCATCCACATTGATCGATGCGAATGAGGAAATCTGTGCCGTTTTGGTTTTTTTTGCACATTTTTGGGCAAAGATTTTTTCATCCACATTGATTGATGCAAATTAAAAAATCTGTGCCGTTCATTTTCTTTTCTTTTCAGCGCAGAGGCTGAACGGAAAAAAAAAATCTCATTACCCGTCTGCTCAATATAAGGAGAATCGCAGAAACTCCTAATGCTGGCCATACGTGTAATGATTGCGGAGACCCTCAAATGCCAGGGCAGTATAAATACCCCACATGTGACCCCATTTTAGAAAGAAGACACCCCAAGGTATTCCGTGAGGGGTATGGTGAGTTCATGCAAAATTTTATTTTTTGTCACAAGTTAGTGAAATATGAGACTGTAAAAAAAAAAAAAAAAATCAATTTCCGCTAACTTGTGCCAAATTTTTTTTTTTCTGTGAACTCGCCATGCCCCTCACGGAATACCTTGGGGTGTCTTCTTTCCACAATGGGGTCACATGTGGGGTATTTATACTGCCCTGGCATTTTAGGGGTCCTAAAGTGTGAGAATCCAAATGCGTAAAAATGCCCTGTGAAATCCTAAAGGTACTCATTGGTTTTAGGGCCCCTTTGCATCTTGGCTGCAAAAAGTGTCACTCATGTGGTATCGCCGTACTCAGGAGAAGTAGGGCAATGTGTTTTGGGGTGTATTTTTACATATACCCATACTGTGTGTGAGAAATATCACTGTAAACGACAACTTTTTACATTTTTTATTCAAAGTTGTCAATTTACAGAGATATTTCTCTCACCCAGCATGGGTATATGTAAAATACACCCCAAAACACATTGCCCTACTTCTCCTGAGTACGGCGATACCACATGAGTGACACTTTTGCAGCCCGGTGCAAAGGGGCCCAAATTCCAACGAGTACCTTTAGGTTTTATATGGCTGCTCACAATTTAGCCCCGCCCAAAATGCCAGAACAGTACAAACACCCACAAATGACCCCTTTTGGAAAGAAGACACCCCAAGGTATTCGCTGAGGGGCATAGTGAGTCCATGAAAAATTTAACTTTTGTCAAAAGTTAGCAGAAAGGTAGACTTTATGAGAAAAACAATAAAAATCAATTTCCGCTAACTTGTGCCAAAAAAAAATCTTCTATGAACTCGCCATGCCCCTCACAGAATACCTTGGGGTGTCTTCTTTCCAAAATGGGGTCACATGTGGGGTATTTATACTGCCCTGGCATTTTAGGGGCCCTAAAGCGTGAGAAGAAAAATGCGTAAAAATGCCCTCCTAAAAGGTACTCATTGGTTTTAGGGCCCTTTTGTGCATCTTGGCTGCAAAAAAGTGGCACACATGTGGTATCGCCGTACTCAGGAGAAGTCGGGAAATGTGTTTTGGGGTGTATTTTTACATATACCCATACTTTGTGTGAGAAATATCTCTGTAAATTGACAACTTTGAATAAAAAATGTAAAAGTTGTCGTTTACAGCAATATTTCTCACACGCAGCATGGGTATATGTAAAAATACACCCCAAAACACATTGCCCTACTTCTCCTGAGTTCGGCGATACCACATGAGTGGCACTTTTGCAGCCAAGGTGCGCAAAGGGCCCTAAAACCAATGAGTACCTTAGGATTTCACAGGCCATTTTACGCATTTGGATTCTCACGATTTAGGGGCCCCTAAAATGCCAGGGCAGTATAAATACCCCACATGTGACCCCATTTTGGAAAGAAGACACCCCAAGGTATTCCGTGAGGGGCATGGCGAGTTCACAGAATTTTTATTTTTGGCACAAGTTAGCGGAAATTGATATATATATTTTTTTATTTTGTTTTTTACAAAGTCTCATATTCCACTAACTTGTGACAAAAATAAAATTTTACATGAACTCACCATACCCCTCACGGAATACCTTGGGGTGTCTTCTTTCCAAAATGGGGTCACATGTGGGGTATTTATACTGTCCTGGCATTTTAGGGGCCCCTAAAGCGTGAGAAGAAGTCTGGAATCCAAATGCGTAAAAATGCCCTGTGAAATCCTAAAGGTACTCATTGGTTTTAGGGCCCTTTGCACTCAGGCTGCAAAAAGTGTCACACATGTGGTATCGCCGTACTCAGGAGAAGTAGGGCAATGTGCTTTGGGGTGTATTTTTATATATACCTATACTGTGTGTGAAAATATCTCTGTAAACGACAACTTTTAAAAAATTTTATACAAAGTTGTCAGTTTACAGAGATATTTCTCTCACCCAACATGGGTATATGTAAAAATACACCCCAAAACACATTGCCCTACTTCTCCTGAGTACGGCGATACCACATAAGTGACACTTTTGCAGCCTGGTGCGCAAAGGCCCAAATTCCAACGAGTACCTTTAGGTTTTACATGGCGGCTCACAATTTAGCCCCGCCCAAAATGCCAGAACAGTAAACACACCCCACAAATGACCCCATTTTGGAAAGTAGACACCCCAAGGTATTCACTGAGGGGCATAGTGAGTCCTTCTGAGATTTCTTTTTTTTTTGCCAGAAGTTAGCAGAAATTGAAACTTTTTTTTTTTTTTTTTTTTTCAGAAAGTGTCATTTTCCGCTAACTTGTGAAAAAAAATGAAATGATACATGAACTCACCATGCCCCTCCGTGAATACTTTGGGGTGTCTTCTTTCTAAAATGGTGTAATTTGGGGGATATTTATACTTTCCTGGCATTCTAGCAGCTGAAGAAACATGACAGGTGCTCAGAAAGTCAGAGCTGCTTCAAAATGCAGAAATTCACTTTTTTGCACCATAGTTTGTAAACGCTATAACTTTTACCCAAACCAATAAATATACACTTATTGGACTTTTTTTTATCAAAGATATGTAGAACAATAAATTTAGAGAAAAATTTATATAGAAATGTAGTTTTTTTTGAAAAATTTTACAACAGAAAGTGAAAAATGTCATTTTTTTGCAAAAATTTAGTTAAATTTGTATTAATAGCAAAAAAAGTTAAAATGTCAGCAGCAATGAAATACCACCAAATGAAAGCTCTATTAGTGAGAAGAAAAGGAGGTAAAATTCATTTGGGTGGTAAGTTGCATGACGGAGCAATAAACGGGTAAAGTAGTGTAGTGCGGAATTGTAAAAAGTGGCCTGGTCATTAAGGGTGTTTAAGCTAGGGGGGCTTAAGTGGTTAACTCCACACACAGCAAAAACAAACTTTCCACAGCAGCTGCTGTCTCGTCGTTGCCCCTAGCAACCAACAGTTTTTTTTTACTTTTCAGCATGGACACTTTCCGTCCAGCAATCCTGCAGCATTCAGCACAGACAACGCTTCCTGGTGCCCTTAGCAACCTGTTGTCTTGCCCTTTTAGCTCTGCAGCACCCAGCTTCGTGTGCCATTTTCATGCCATAGCATACCTCCATCATATGTAACAACTCGGGGTCATTTAGCTCTTCCAAATCGCCGTCTTATCACCTTAGACGGTTGGCACATATCAAGGAGCCACTCGACCACTGTAGATTCGGGTGCAAACTGGCCACGACCAGCTTTATTGTCACAACAGCAGTACAACAAAATCATAAAAAATAAATCCTCGGCTATCTGGCCACTGACTAAACAGTATTTCCCTCTCTATCAGGATCTGGGTCTACCACCCAGCTCCCCAAGACACATCACCAGTGCTTACCCTACACACAGGGTTAGAGGGTCCCGGCTGGGAGCCCTGATTGAGGAGCTCAGCCCAGATTTATCCAAGCTCCTCAGCTGGCTGATAATTATCCCCATTACCAGCCTGACTGCTGCAGACAGTGGGAAAAAACAAATTTTCCCAACCTTTCTTGTTCTCACCCAGCTTTCTCTGGGTGAGATATGCCACTTCAATGGCCTTCCTTTGGCCTTCTGGCAGCTCCACTGCCACAATACACTATGTATTGAGATGCAGTTTGGTACTGGATACAAAAAAATACAGATTTTGGCGACTACACTAGGCCGAAGAGAATGTAATTTTTAAGATACACACTGTATTGACATGCAGTTCAATACTGGATACAAAAAATACAGATTTTGGCGACTACACTAGGCCGAAGAGAATGTAATTTTTAAGATACACACTGTATTGACATGCAGTTCAATACTGGATACAAAAAATACAGATTTTGGCCACTACACTAGGCGCGAGAGAATGTAATTTTCTGTTGTAGTGCTAAATTGGATACAAGTTTGTCCCAAATAAAATGTATTCTCTGCTGGAATACTGTATATACGGTTGTGGCATAAACACAAACACAGATGTGCCCAAAACTAGTTAACTATGGCCAAAATATAAGTCACTCTCTGCTGGAGTAATTGATATAACGGTTGCGGATTGAACGCACACACAGATGTGGCACAAGTTAGGTTAATTTCCTTAGAAAAAAATAATTTCTCTGCTGGTGCAGTGTATATCTCAGTACCAGGCCCACTGGGTGCTGCACTGCTGTCAATCACACACTGTAGTCTTTAAAAGGACTGTTAGGTCTTTCACTAAGGTTTTTGGTGTAAAATCAGTAAGTTGAAAGCAAAACGCCATCTGTCCCTGCCTACTGTCTGCTCTCCCTGACGCTGAATGAGCTGAGCGCCGGACCTCAGCTCCTATATGAAATGGTATCACGTGTATCGCCCAGCAAATCAGTGTAAGGCTTATAGCTAACATGGCTCTGGCCTTACACTGAGGGGAATTACTTAACTGGACCTTCATTGGCTGCTTAGAAGGCGCCAAACATGCGGGGAGGAGACTCGAGCAATGCGACGAACACACGTGGTGCTCAGCCGCGTAAAGCCGAGCACCAAGCATAGCGATGCTCGAGCTGAACCAATACTCAGCCGAGCATTGCTCGCTCATCACTAGCAGCCATGTTAACTAAGGGCTGCTATTGTTCGGATTCCTTACACATGTGAATTGCAGCTCTGGAGATGCAGGGGGTGGGGGGATCGTAAGATGTTTGTGAATATGTTATGTGTACCGAATTATATTGACGTGGGCACATATTTACCCTCCTGGAGGGGGGTGTAGACTACCGCTTACTCCTCGTCTCCTGGAGCTGGGGTGGTGGAATCTGGTGGCTGGGTGGGTCCGGCTCCCTCAGCCTCTGCCTCCGCTGTTTTGGCAACATCAGGTGGGGGAGGGGCTGCAGCATTTCGCGAAGGTCCTGGCAGCTCTTCCTCTGCCTGCTTCTCCAACTCTTCCTCCTCCGTGGAGTCCTCTATCCTCTCCAAACCTTTTTTTGGTTTATGGTGTTTGATCATGGGAACAGTTTTACCTGTAATCACACATTTTTAAAACATTTAGTAAAACACCTCAGAAATCATAACAAAGGTAAAGATCCAGAAATTCCTATATGGAGGGATCTGCATGGGATTATGATTATCCCAATGGTGGATTTGCCTCATTTTGGTGTTAAATAACATGACAAAACTAGTGTTATAGATGGGTAAAACTAGCCTGAGTTACAAGGTAGGATGAGGTAACGGGATTTGTTAGGAAGGTGCTCTATAGGGTATTGTGGCTGGGTTATTGCAGTTTAGGGAGACCAAGTAACAGTTTGGACATTGGATAAGGGTTTATTGGATGGTGTTATGGTGGGCATGTAACTGCAGTGTCTGCCAGCATTATACTATCTGCCAATCCGCATTTTAAAGATCTGCTGCCAGAGCGCCCTCCCTCCATGTTAATTTAGTTGTCACGGTCACTTTAATATTAGAAGGAGGGGTAAAGTCCCTACAGCCCCCAATCATATTGTGCCAGCGGAAGTGCAGGGGGGGGGGGG
The DNA here is from genome assembly GCA_033119425.1 of Bufotes viridis. Taxonomy (NCBI): domain Eukaryota; kingdom Metazoa; phylum Chordata; class Amphibia; order Anura; family Bufonidae; genus Bufotes; species Bufotes viridis. The sequence continues at coordinate 584,887,815 of CM065590.1, forward strand.
TTTGCGGGCGCCTCCTCTAATGTTTCCCTGGTGGTCTAGTGGGTATATAGCTGAGTGTCAGCACATTGCTGAGACTCTGCTATAAACGGCTGACATCTGTGCTGTGATGTCAGCCATTTAACCCCTTCCATGCCATGGTCCGTACGGACTGCTGTATGGAAGGGGCTAACAGGGAGAGAGCTCCCGCCCTCTCACATCGGGGCTGCTGTGCCATTGCAGCCCCCGATTCTTGATGGGATCGAAGAGGGAGGGAGCTCCCCTTCTCCCCATCACCTGCTGGTCTGTTCTGGCAGCGGTTGATGGTTACCATGGCAGCAGGATGCTTTCAGAGGCGTCCTGCTTGCCATGGTAATGTAAGTCTGATCTGACTTCTGCTAAAGGCAGAAGTCTGATCAGACTATGTAAAGTAAAAAAAATACAGTACAGTATACTATATAGTGTACTGTACAGTATTATAATGACATCAGACCCACTGTATCTTCAAGAACCAAGTGGGTCTGGGAAAAACAAAATGTAAAAAAGTGAAAAAAAAATTAAAAAACACATCACTGCATAAAAATTTAAAAAATAAAATACACTACACATATTAGGTATCGCCGCATCTATAAAAACCTGCTTTATAAAAATATCACATGACCTAACCTCTCAAGTAAAGGCCTCATTCACACGAACGTGTGCACCCTGTGCCCGTATTGCGGACCGCCTTTGCGGATCCGCAATACACGGGCACCATTCCGTGGCCATTCCGCATCACGGATGTGGACCCATTCAATATATTAATAAAATAAAGCATGTTGGAACCGACATGGTTGCTAGGGGTGATTACCTGGAATGCCGTGCTGCTAGGTGTATCATAGGCCACAGGGATAACTGCAAAGATGATTGGTAAGTACATTTGATGTGGTGAAATGCAATGTTCTTATTTCTTTGTTCCTTTATAAATGATAGTTTAATGAATAAATGGTGTATCCTGATTACCTGCTGAGTAGTAACGCTGCAGTTATTAACGCTCCTTATGGATGAACAGTTCCAGATAAAACACTTCTTGAACTGCTCTTCCACCTATGTTATCTACCTTCTCGAATGCAGTTGCGGCCTACAATATATAGGAAGAACCACCCTGACTCTGAGAGAGAGAATGAACAAACACCGGTTGAACATCGTGAATGGATTCCTTAAACATGGAGTATCAAGGCATTTCTTCCAGGCCCATGACAAAGATCCAAAAGACCTGTCCATAACACCAATAGAACAAATCTCAGCAGATCAGGCAAATCGGTACCAAAAACTAAGACGAAGAGAAATGTTTTGGATCTATAAATTACAGTGTTTGGAACCATACGGCCTCAATGAATCGCTGGAAAGTAACTGCTTCTAACTGAATCCACCCACCCCTACCCTTCACTTAAAACTTTCCATCAGTCACTCCATATCATATTTATCCACCTCTTCTTCCAACACACTCTCTATAGTCCATATACCAGAAGCTATCCCGTTCATCTTAACGATCCACCCCTTTATACTTACCTTCTCCTCAGGTCATCGACATCATCATCATCTTCTATAACCCCCTTTCATATCCATATACACCATTTCGATCGTTTCACCATTAATCACACCACCATTTCTCACACGCCTACACCCAACAATCTACCCACACCGTCCCCCAGCTTGTTCAGTACCTCTCATAATGGTTACACATATTGATCAATAACCTTCCATCCCCAGCCCGTCAAACACTTACACCACCCACATTATAATATTACCTATAACATATTCAAGTATCGCCTAAATTAATCATTCATATATACCTACATGTTAGGACAGTCACCCATCCACATTCCATACATTAATTTCCCCTCTCGTCACACACTTGCAACTTTGGTTTCACCACAAGAAACAGCTATTTTTGATTTCTAGGGTCCCTTCAATCCAACTTGTAATTCCATTGATATCTAGTCTATCTAATCTATTCATCAACACGGAATTCCTCTGCTTAAACATAATCTTCAGCAACCATTTGAGTATACACTACAATGACAACAGCACACATCAGTCTTCCATGTCTCACTCATCATTTCTAATCCCGAGCTCATCACAGTTTGTAGTAACATATACACTCAGTTAGACACTATCATTTATCAAACATTCACATATTTAGTTATAACTTCCATACTTTATTATCCATAATCAATTAAAATGCCTGGTTCCCCATTAATAGTTTCAATTGTTCTATCACTAGTTTCCATCAAGTATATGGTCTAAGTTAACATCTACATACTATTCCATATACTTCTCTTGAGCAGCGCTCCCGCTGACACCCAGATAGATCACACAGCACTATCCCATCTGACACATACCCCACACCAGCGCTGTCAGTACCAGCGCTTCTCACTCAGTTCCCTTCACAGAGCTGGAACATCAGGGCCCCCCCCCCCCCCTCTCCCTGCGCCCTTACTTCAAGCAGCGCGCTCGGGCACATGGTGAGCCGCACTGTCAGCGTTCTGCAGCCTCAGGGGAGCGCACGCCATCCATCCATAAGGAGCGTTAATAACTGCAGCGTTACTACTCAGCAGGTAATCAGGATACACCATTTATTCATTAAACTATCATTTATAAAGGAACAAAGAAATAAGAACATTGCATTTCACCACATCAAATGTACTTACCAATCATCTTTGCAGTTATCCCTGTGGCCTATGATACACCTAGCAGCACGGCATTCCAGGTAATCACCCCTAGCAACCATGTCGGTTCCAACATGCTTTATTTTATTAATATATTATTTTACCATATATTATTTATTTACTTTATACCTACTAACTTTGTTTATATAGTTAGTTTGCATATTGATGCTTGTGACAATTTCTCTATTTTTTTTCCCCACCTCCTTCAACAGATATATTTATTTATTCATCTACTTTCTTATTATTTTAGTAGCTATGATCCTCTTACACTATAATATTGATTTCATTTACAATAAGGATTTCATTTACATGTACGCTTTTGGCATTTTAATGAATTTTATGAGTAAATACATAGCATTTTATTATTCAGATGCTTTAAGGGTGGTATGTGTATATATATATATTTTTTAAGGAGCCTCATGGCCCTGCACCTGTTTTTGTCGCTTTCCTTTATTCTAGACTTGAAAAAGGGGGACTTGCACCCCGAAACGCGTAGTCAATAAAAAACGTCATTGAATACATCTGCTTTAAGGTCGTCATTGTGCGCCAATTGGTACCCATCCTGGTGTGTAGATCATCTACACACCCAACACAACCATTCACTTCTCATCAGTCCCCTGGGGGTTTGGCAACCACCCAACTGGACTGAGCGGATACCGGCAGCACCGACCTCTTCAGTTGCCCTCACAAGCGTTGTGCCTATCAAATTAAGCAACGAAAAAGGTTGAGCGCGACTACACTATTTTTAACATATCTTGACCAAAATTTCTGAAACACACTACCCTATGAGTGCCTTTCTCCCCCTATTGTTGCCATCTATGCTCAATATGGTTTATGATGGAAGGCAGATTTTGCTGGACCTGGTTTTTCGACATTATGTCCTTTTGAAGCCCCCCCCCCCCCGATGCACCCCTATAGTAGAAACTCCAAAAAAGTGACTCCATCTAAGAAACTTCACGTCTCAAGGTATTCTAATCTGATTTTAGAAACTTTGTTAACCCTTTAGGTGTTCCACAAGAGTTATTGGCAAATGGAGATGAAATTTCAAAATTTCTATTTTTTGTTACCTTGTCCCAGAAAATATGTAATATAGAGCAACCAAAAATTATATTTACCCTAATATAGTATAAACAAAACTGCAACCGTTTGCCGGAGTTTCCAAAATGGGGTTGCTTTTTTGGAGTTTCTACTGTAGGGGTGCATCAGGGGGCCTTCAAATGGGACATGGTGTCTAAAAACCAGTCCAGTAAAATTTGCTTTCCAAAAACCATATGGCGTTCCTTTCCTTCTGCGCCCTGCTGTTTGGCCATACAGTAGTTTACGACCACATATTGGGTGTTTCTGCAAACTACAGAATCAGGGTAATAAATATTGAGTTTTGTTTGGCTGTTAACCCTTGCCTAGTTACTTGAAAAAATGGTCAAATTGGAAATTTTTCCAAAAAATCGAATTTCTGAAATTTTTTCTCCATTTGCCATTAACTCTTGTGGAATACCTAAAGGGTTAACAAAGTTTGTAAATCAGTTGTGTAGTCTCTAGAATGGGGTCATTTTTGGGTAGTTTCTATTATGTAAGCCTCACAAAGTGACTTTGTGAAATTTTCTGAAAATTTTCAAGATTTGCTTCTAAACTTCTAAGCATCTAATGTCTCCAAAAAATAAAATTACATTCCCAAAATGATCAAAACATGAGGTAGACATATGGGGAATGTAAATTAAAAAACTTTTTTTGGGCGGTATTACTATGTATTATAGAAGTAGAAAAATTAACACTTGGAAATTTGCAAATCCTTAAGGGGTTAAAGGGAGTCATTCACGTAAAATCATCATCTTACACCTCTAATATCATGATCTCCCTTACCTTCCCCCTATTAAAATCTTACCTTTCCTATTGCTGTCCATCCCCTGTATTCTGTGAAAAACGCTTTTATTACATATGCTAATTAGCCTGTATAGGTGCCCAGGGGTGGCATTGATGTGTCCGTTGCCCATGCCCCTCGGCGCTTTTCAAAGAAAACCCTCCCCATTCACCCCTCTGGCCCACCCTAAGTTCTTCTGTTTCCATCCTCTCTTCACCGCTAAATCCCGGGCCTGCGCTGTTCAACATAATCCTCGCGCCTGCACACAGCAGAGGCATCAGAGCATTTATTGCACATGCGCAGGCTCTAGGATTATGTTGAACAGCGCAGGCCCGGGATTTAGCGGTGAAGAGAGGATGGAAACAGAACAACCTAGAGTGGGCCAGAGGGGTGAAAGGGGAGGTTTTGCTTTGAAAAGCGCCGCGCTATGTGGATAACTGTATATATACACTCACAGCGAGGCAGAGATGTGTGATGTAACCGGATTATTTTGTACATGTCACACCAGGTATTAAGTAATCATTTTTACAGAGATGAAATACGGATGTAGTAGAGTTAACATACATGCTTTATGAGACGTGTTATGTAAACGAAATGCAACTAAATGCGTTAAGCTATATCTTTTCAATGGCTTTTTTTTAAAGGTAACGCTATGAGTTAAGAAATTTGAGTTAAGAGTTTGTGTTAACCCTGCTACATCTGTATTGATTAGCTTAGCAGCATAACTGAATATATACATTACAGAGTGTTATAGAGAGAGATACAAAAGTCGTGTAAGCATACTAAGCCATCCTTGTACCTGGGCATAATTTTTCTCTCATCTCTCTTATCCGCTTCATTTGATATCGCTTTAGGTTGCACCACTTTTTTTGGACGGCTTTCTTTCTGTGCCTCCATCTGAATGTGTGCCACAGCTCAAAACGGAGAGACCTGATAATGGCGTTTTTATCTTCATGTTTCCTGGTGCGGTCATACCCCCACACCAACATGCACTGCAGGATAAAGATGGAAGCATATAATCACAATTTTTAAAAAAACATTTTTTCTAAATAATGTCCTCAACAAAACACCAAAAAGTAGTTATGTCTTTTAACAGGAAATAATCAGATTGTATTGCAGATGTATGTGTGTGGGTTCTGAGCAATCTGATATTGGCCAGCTCAGCAGAGATGTACCTATCTAGTGAAGTGACGGTACGGTATGGGGTGTACTGCTGGTTCGTGTCCCTGTGGTTTACCCTGGGCACCGCTAAATAAACCAGCAAATACTTACAGTCAGACAAAGTAAGTTCATGGATAAAATATATATATTTTGTGTGATGGTATATAGTGTGTGGTATATAGTGTGTGGCAGGAAAATGGATGTGCTATTTGCATGTGAAAGATATTTCTATGCTGCTACATACATGCTACAGACATAGTGCTGTGAAGTAACAAGAATACTTAGTGCACCAATCACTTGTTGAGCGCGAATATTCGAATAGTAATATCTACTCTTACCAGATAAACTGTGTTGTTCGTATTGGGAAAATTTATATTTTTTGTATCTATATCAATAATATTCGCATCCACAAATATTTTTCAACACTACATCTACATATAAATTGTTCTGCCATGCATGCAATATGTAAAAACAAACAAAAAAAACAGGCTGTAATGCAATATTACTTACAGTGATCAGGATTTCTTCCTCTTCTGTTTCAAAAAAATTCCGGACCATTTTTTCATTTCTCCGACTATCTCTGTCTCTGGCAGACTTCCAACACTGTGGTTGCGAAAGTGAAACCAGGACACACAAGTGAATTGCGTAATGCGATCACGTACTTACTCGATCATATGATTGCGTACTTACGCAATCATTACGTTCACGATTTTCAAGTGAAAATTGAGTTGACGAATATAACCAATACTCTAAATCATTAATATGACGAATATTCTAAAAAATATTTGTGGTATGGGCTGAGGTGTGCATGAACGTGGAGTGGGGAGGGATGCCTACCAGCCCTCCATAACCTATCTGGCTGAACTGTGCCCGGAGCCAGTACGGGGTAGGCCTGACTATGTGGGCCACCCAGGAGAGTGGAATGAAAGGAAGAGGGGTCGGGAGGGTGGGGCACGAGATGACCGTCCCCAGGGTGGAGGAGTAGAGATGGCCCGAACTATCCGCCGGCGAACAGTTCCCGGCGAACATAGCTTGTTCGCGTTCGCCACGGCGGGCGAACACATGCGATGTTCGGTCCGCCCCCTATACATCATCATTGAGCAAACTTTGACCCTGTACCTCACAGTTAGCAGACACATTCCAGCCAATCGGCAACATACCCTCCCTCCCAGACCCTCCCATCTCCTGAACAGCATCCATTTTAGATTAATTCGGAAGCTGCAGTCTTAGTGAGAGGAGGGAGAGTGTAGCTGCTGCTGATTTAATTGGGAAATCGATAGCTAGGCTAGTGTATTCAGTGTCCACTCCAGTCCTGAAAGACTCATCTGATCTCTGCTGTAAGGACAGCGTCCTGACAGCACCCCAAAAAGCCCTTTTTAGGGCTGCTACATTAGTCTGCTTCCCTCCCCCCCTATATATATTGCAGTTGCCTGGCCTGCCCGTGTGTGAGGAGCTGCAGCCCCACAGACTGTAGTGTGCCCACTGCCAGTGCCCACCACTGTCATCCTGTGTGGCAGAGGACTTTGCATCAAAAAGGCATTTAATTTTTACACTTTAGTGTAATTTCAGTTGCCTGCTGCCAGTGTGTGTCAGGCCGACTTCCACTGACTGTAGTGTGCCCACTGCCAGTGCCAACCACTGATACCGGGTGGCACAGTAACTTGCCGATAAATAAGGCATTTCATTTTTAGACAGTAGTCTAATTTCATTTCCTTGCCTGCTGCCAGTGTGTGTCAGGCCCAATTCCACAGACTGTAGTGTGCCCACTGCCAGTGCCCACCACTGATACCGGGTGGCACAGTAGCTTGCCAATAAATAAGGCATTTCATTTTTAGTCAGTAGTCTAATTTCAGTTGCTTGCCTGCTGCCAGTGTATGTCAGGCCTACTTCCACTGACTGTAGTGTGCCCACTGCCAGTGCCCACCACTGATACCGGGTGGCACAGTAGATTGCCGATAAATAAGGCATTTAATTTTTAGTCAGTAGTCTAATTTCAGTTGCTTGCCTGCTGCCAGTGTGTGTCAGGCCCACTTCAACAGACTGTAGTGTGCCCACTGCCAGTCCCCACCACTGATACTGGGTGGCACAGTACCTAGCTTGCGTAGTACCACTTATCTAAAAAAAAATGACAGGCAGAGGCAGGCCACCGCGCAGGGGCCGTCGTGGTCGTGATTTCCACTGTCCCTGGAATAAAGTCTAGTGTTCAGAGGCCACATACCCTGAACCCGAAAAATTCTGAGGACATAGTTGACTGGCTTAGACAGGACACCCAATCTTCAACAGCTGCCGCTAAGAACCTTGACGCACCATCCTCCTCCAGCTCAGCTTCGGTCACCTGCTGTTAAGTTACCACGCGCCCGCCGCCACCACCACCACTACCACCACAGCCGCTTTACTTGATCCGTCAGAGGAGTTATTTACACATCAGTTGGATGCAATTAGTGATTCACAACCATTATTGACAGATGATGTAGAGGAGGAGGGCGTCGCAAGGAGTTAGTGGCACAGTCAGACAGCATGTATCGGCACCCGGGGTCAGCCAGACAGCACGCCAGTCAACGCATGCTGTTGCCACCACCAGAATGCCGTCATTGCAAAGCTCAGCAGTGTGGCAGCAGCGAATACCTTGGGGTGTCTTCTTTCCAAAATGAGGTCACATGTGGGGTATTTATACTGCCCGGGCATTTTAGGGGCCCTAAAGCGTGAGAAGAAAAATGCGTAAAAATGCCCTCCTGAAAGGTACTCATTAGAATTTGGGCCCCTTTGCGCATCTTGGCTGCAAAAAAGTGTCACACATGTGGTATCGCCGTACTCAGGAGAAGTAGGGCAATGTGTTTTGGGGTGTATTTTTACATATACCCATGCTGGGTGAGAGAAATATCTCTGTAAATTGACAACTTTGAATAAAAATTTTTAAAAAGTTGTCGTTTACAGCGATATTTCTCACACAAAGTATGGGTATATATAAAAATACACCCCAAAACTCATTGCTCTACTTCTCCTGAGTTCGGCAATAACACATGAGTGACACATTTTTGCAGCCAAGATGCGCAAAGGGGCCCTAAAACTAATGAGTACCTTTAGGATTTCACAGGGCATTTTTACGCATTTGGATTCTCACGCTTTAGGACCCCTAAAATGCCAGGGCAGTATAAATACCCCACAAGTGACCCCATTTTGGAAAGAAGACACCCCAAGGTATTCTGTGAGGGGCATGGCGAGTTCACAGAAAAAAAATAAAATTGGCACAAGTTAGCGGAAATTGATTTTTTTTTTTTACAGTCTCATATTCCACTAACTTGTGACAAAAAATAAAATTTTACATGAACTCACCATACCCCTCACAGAATACCTTGGGGTGTCTTCTTTCTAAAATGGGGTCACTTGTGAGGTTTTTGTGCTGCCCTGGCATTTTAGGGGTCTCCGCAATCATTACACGTATGGCCAGCATTAGGAGTTTCTGCGATTCTCCTTATATTGAGCAGACGGGTAATTAGATTTTTTTTTTCCGTTCAACCTCTGGGCTTAAAAAAACAAAAAAAAAATGAACGGCACAGATTTTTTCATTCGCATCGATCAATGTGGATGAAAAAATCTCTGCCAAAATCAGTGACTGCGGTGCGGTGGGCTGGGCGCTAGCTACCTAACAAGTAGCTAACTAACTGGCTGTGATAAGGGACCCTTATGCCCCATTCACACGTCCGCAATTCTGTTTGCGGAACGGAATTGCGGACCCATTCATTTCTATGGGGACAGACTTTGTCCTGCTCGGATCCGGAATTACAGATCCGCGCTTCCGGGTCTGCACTTCCGTTCCGCAAGAATATAGAACATGTCGTATTCCTATCCGCAATTGCGGACAAGAAAAAGCATTTTCTATATAGTTCTGGCAATGTGCGGATCTGCAAAATGCGGAAAGCACATTGCCGGTGTCCGTGTTTTGAGGATCTGCGGAATCCACGGATCCGCAAAACACATATGGACGTCTGAATGGAGCCTTACAAGGGGTGTGATAAATGACAGGGGGGTGATCAGGGGGTCTAGATGGGGTGATCAAGGGGTTAACAAGGGGTTAATAGGTGAGGGGGGTGGGGGGGGGTTAGTGTAGTGTTTGGTGCAACTATACATAGTTAACTGGTCCTCTGGTGGTCGATCCCAGCAAATGGGACCACCAGAGGACCAGGTAGCAGGTATATCAGACGCTGTTCACAAAACAAGGGGGGCTGCACATCAACTGATTCCCCCCAGCTCCCCAGGGGCTATTCCACATCCCGGATACGTCAGTGTCACACTATCTTGGGGTTGACTTGCCTGAAAGCAGAGAGCCACACAGGACCAGCACTCCTGTCCGCCCTGAACGCACATGTGGATCAGTGGCTGACCCCGCACCAACTGGAGATCGGCAAAGTGGTGTGTGACAATGGAAGCAATCTGTTGGTGGCATTAAATTTGGGCAAGTTGTCACATGTGCCGTGCATGGCACATGTGTTGAATCTCATCGTACAACGTTTTGTGTTTAAGTACCCAGGCTTACAGGACGTCCTCAAGCAGGCCAGGAAGGTGTGTGGCCATTTCAGGCGTTCCTACACGGCCATGGCAAACTTTTCCGATATACAGCGGCAATACAACATGCCAGTGAGGCGCTAGATTTGCGACAGCCCTACATGTTGGAATTCAACACTACTATTGTTTGACCGCCTGCTCCAACAAGAAAAAGCTTTCAACGAGAATTTGTATGACTGGGGTGCTAGGACAGCCTCTGCGGAGCTGGGATTTTTTTTGCCACGTTACTGGACGCTCATGCGCAATGCCTGTAGGCTCATGCGTCCTTTTGAGGAGGAAAAACCTAGTCAGTCGCACCGAAGGCACCATCAACGACCTCATCCCATTTGTTTTCTTCCTGGAGCGTGCTCTGCGAAGAGTGCTGGATCAGGCTGTAGATGAGTGTGAAGAGGAAGAGGAAGAGTTGTGGTCACCATCACCACCAGAAACAGCCTTGTCATCATCGCTTGCCAGACATGCGGCAATGCTGGAAGAGGAGTATGAGTAAGAGGAGTCAGAGGAGGACTGGGGGGAAGAACAGACCGTCAATGACATCAGTGAGGACGAGGAACGGGAAATGAGTAGCTCTGCAGCCAACCTTGTGCAAATGGGGTCTTTCATGCTGTCATGTCTGTTGAGGGACCCTCGTATAAAAAGGATGAAGAAAAACGACTTGTACTGGGTGGCCACGCTACTAGACCCCCGGTATAAGCAGAAAGTGGCAGAAATGTTACCAAATTACCAAAAGTCGGAAAGGATGCAGCAGTTCAAAACCAAACTAAAAAATATGCTTTACACAGCTTATAAGGGGGATGTCACAGCACAACGGGAATCTAACAGGGGAAGAGGTGAATGTAATCCTCCTCCTACCACGGCGGCAAGGACTGGGCGATTTACAGATGTGTTGTTGATGGAGGACATGCAGCGCTTTTTCAGTCCTACACATTGCCACAGCCCTTCGGGATCCAGCCTTAGAGAACGACTCGACCGACAGGTAGCAGACTACCTCGCCTTAACAGCAGATATCGACACTCTGAGGAGCGATGAACCCCTTCACTACTGGATGTGCAGGCTTGACTTGTGGCCTGAGCTATCCCAGTTTGCGATAGAACTTCTGGCCTGCCCTGCTTCAAGTGTCCTATCAGAAAGGACCTTCAGTGCAGCAGGAGGCATTGTCACTGACAAGACAAGTCAAAAAAGTGTTGAAAACCTCACCTTCATAAAGATGAATGAGGCATGGATCCCGAAGGGACTGACAGTGGGGGATACGTTTGACTAATAAAAGGCCTCAAAATGGTCCCCACACTGCTGTTTTTAATGTCTGCATACCGGATGACTTTCGTGAATTCTCGGGTTCAAGGGTTCTAGGGTTCAAGCCGCAATGTTTTAGTCACTTTTCTGCCTGGAAAACATCAATTTTTCCGGCCGCTGCTACAATAGCGACTGCAACAATGCCATTATTTTTCATGCATGTGTACATGCCTAATTTTTCTGTCCTATGGTGCAGCACTGTGGCTGCAAAAACAAAACCAAAAAAAAAGGCACATACAAGTGTCAATTCCCGTTCGTGATCGTTACCTTGTTGTGGTAAAGGGGCTTGCTTATCACAATGAAGCAATCATCACCTCTATGAGTGTGTTGGCAATGTTGCCACACCCCAGATGATAAGGCCGTTGCTTCATTATGGTCAGACCAAAAGCGATCGGACGGCTGGATAATATTTCATTGAAAAAACATTGATTTACCTTTTTTTTTTTTTAAGTTGTATGGGTTTTTAATACATAAAATAAAAAATCATAATAGTCTTTTAATAGATTATTAGAAATAATGCAGACAATTAAAAAATCCCCATTAATTCCAATACAAAGCAAGTACAGAGCTCAGAACTAAATTATTTCATGATGTCGTAATGGTTCGTTAATTGAACAACGGTTAATCAATTCGACACACGTCCTTGGATAGGGTACGTAACAGGGATTAAAGTGATAGGAATAGTACTAGTTTTAGACACCACTCATAAAGGGTGTCACAGCACATTGCTCTGTGCACGCGCAGTGCCCCAATTTGGGAGTAAGAGGACCGACCAAGCTGCTTTTTCCATCTCCCGGTTCCTAAATTCTATTCAGTTTGGTGTATGAGAGTTTGGTCTGTCACTATGAAGGCAGTCGAAGGCACCCGGCCTAAATTTTTTTTCACAAAAGGCAATCCCTGATATAGGATGTAACAGGGATTAAACTGATGAGAATTGTACTACAAAAAATACCACTCATATCGGGTGTGACAGTAAATTGCACGGCGCAGAAGCAGTGACCGTGGATTAAAACAAAGGGGAGGGAGCCAGCGTTTTTTTAACCATTTCCACGTTCGAAAAATCAATTCAATAAATGGACCCCAAATTGGGGATAGTAACATAGTAACATAGTATATAAGACCGAAAAAAGACATTTGTCCATCCAGTTCGGCCTGTTTCCTACAAGTTGATCCAGAGGAAGGCAAAAAACCCCTGTGAGGCAGAAGCCAATTTTCCCCACTTAAGGGGAAAATAATTCCTTCCCGACTCCAATCAGGCAATCAGAATAACTCCCTGGATCAACGACCCATCTCTAGTAGCTATAGCCTGTAATATTATTACACTCCAGAAATAAATCCAGTCCCCTCTTGAATTCCTTTATTGTACTCACCATCACCACCTCCTCAGGCAGAGAGTTCCATAGTTTCACTGCTCTTACAGTGAAGAATCCATTTCTATGTTTGTGTACAAACCTTCTTTCCTCCAGACGCAGAGGATGTCCCCTCGTCACAGTCACAGTCCTGGGGATAAATAGATGATGGGACAGATCTCTGTACTGACCCCTGATATATTTATACATAGTTATTAGATCTCCCCTCAGTCGTCTTTTTTCTAAAGTGAAGAACCCTAATTTTGATAACCTTTCAGGGTACTGTAGATCCCTCATTCCAGTTATTACTTTAGTTGCCCTCCTCTGAACCCTCTCCAGCTCTGCTATGTCTGCCTTGTTCACAGGAGCCCAGAACTGTACACTGTACTCCATGTGTGGTCTGACTAGTGATTTGTAAAGTGGTAGGACTATGTTCTCATCACGGCGTCTATGCCCCTTTTGATGCAACCCATTATCTTATTGGCCTTGGCAGTAGCTGCCTGACACTGGTTTTTGCAGCTTAATTTTCTTTTTATTAAAATTCCTAGATCCTTTTCCATGTCAGTGTTACCGACTGTTTTACCATTTAATATGTACGGGTGACTTGCATTATTCCTTCCCATGTGCATAACTTTACATTTGTCAGTGTTAAACCTCATCTGCCATTTTTCTGCCCAAGCCTCCAATCTATCCAGATCCCTCTGTAGCAGAAAACTGTCCTCTTCAGTGTTAATTACTTTACACAGTTTAGTGTCATCTGCAAAAATAGATATTTTACTGTGCAGGCCTTCTACAAGATCATTAATAAATATATTGAAGAGAATAGGGCCCAATATTGACCCCTGAGGTACCCCACTAGTTACAGTGACCCAATCTGAGTATGTACCGTTAATAACCACCCTCTGTTTTCTGTCTCTCAGCCAGTTACTTACCCACTTACAGACATTTTCTCCCAGTCCGAGCATCCTCATTTTATATACTAACCTTTTATGAGGTACGGTGTCAAATGCTTTGGAGAAGTCCAGATATACGACATCCATTGATTCGCCGCTGTCAAGTCTAGAACTTACCTCCTCATAGAAGCTGATTAAATTCGTTTGGCATGACCGATCCCTCATGAAGCCATGCTGATATGGCGTTATATGCTTATTTTCATTGAGATACTCCAAAATAGCATCTCTTAGAAACCCTTCAAACAGTTTACCAACAATAGATGTTAAACCTACCGGCCTATAATTTTCAGGCTCTGTTTTTGGTCCCTTTTTGAATATTGGCACCACATTTGCTATGCGCCAATCCTGTGGAACATTCCCTGTTATTATAGAGTCCGTAAATATCAGAAATAATGGTCTGGCTATGACATCACTTAATTCCCTTAGGATACGGGGGTGTATGCCATCCGGTCCTGGTGATTTGTCTATTTTAATCTTTTTAAGTCGCTGTTGTACTTCTTCCTGGGTCAGACAGGGCACTTTTAATGGGGGATTTACTTTTAAATTCTGCTATTCATCTGACAGTTTATTTTCCTCAGTGAATATAGTGGAGAAAAAAATATTTAATAGTTTTGCTTTATCCTCGTCGCTCTCTGCAACACCCCCCTTATTGTTATGTAGAGGGCCGACTCCTTCAGATTTATATTTTTTACTATTTATATAATTGAAGAACATTTTAGGGTTAGTTTTATTCTCTTTGGCAATTAATCTCTCGGTCTCTAGTTTGGCAAATTTTATTAGTTTTTTACATATTTTATTTTTTCCTTATAGTTTATCAGTGCTTCCTGACTCCCCTCCTGTTTTAGTGATTTATATGCTTTTTTTGTCATTTATTGCCTTCTTTACGGTTCCATTTATCCACATTGGTTTCTTATTGTTCCTTAGCCTTTTATTCCTTTAAGGTATGTACCTCTCACAATTAGATGTTACAATGCTTTTAAAAATCTCCCATTTTATGGTTGTATTTTTATTTTTGAGGACTTTGTCCCAGTTAGTTAGGCCTATGGCCTCGCTTAGTTGGCTAAATTTAGCTTTTTTGAAGTTTGGTATTTTTGTTCCTCCCTTTAGAAACTCTCGTTTGAAGGATAATTGGAAGGTTATAACTTTATGGTCACTATTTCCCAGGTGTCCCCCAACCTGCACATCTGTTGTTCTATCAGGTCTTTTGGTTAATACTAAGTCCAGTATGGCCGTCCCTCTAGTGGGGTCCTGAACTAGTTGGGAAAGGAAATTGTCTTTGGCTATTGCCAAGAACCTGTTTCCTTTTTCGGATGTACAGCTTTCAGTTTCCCAGTCTATATCTGGGTAGTTGAAGTCCCCCATGATAACGACTTCATTATGATTTGCCGCCTCGTCTATCTAGTTTAGTAATAGATTTTCTGTGGACTCTGGTATATTAGGTGGTTTATAATACACTCCTATTAGTATTTTATTATTGTTTTTTGCTCCATGTATTTCTACCCACAGTGACTCCACATGTTCATGTCCCTCAGAGATGTATTCTCGAATTACAGAATTTAGACACAACTTCACATAGAGGCAGACCCCTCCACCTCTCCGGTTTTTACGATCCTTTCTAAACAGATTGTAACCTTTTATAGTAACTGCCCAGTCATAGCTATCATCCAGCCATGTCTCAGTTATTCCCACTACGTCATAGTCCTCCTCACACATCACTAATTCCAGTTCACCAGGCATTAGTATACATACATTTGACAGGTTTATGTGTATTTTTTACCCTACATCTTTCATTCTGAGCTGTTCTAGTCCCCCCTTCCATTCCTCCCCCAGACACACTACCTCGCCCCTGGTCTCTATCTGCACTATCTTCCCCTCCTATAACGTAATTACCCTACCCCCCCCCTGTCCCTAGTTTAAACACTCCTCCAACCTTCTAGCCATCTTTCTCCCCAACACAGCTGCCCCTTCCCCATTGAGGTGCAGCCCGTCCCTACGGTAGAGCCTGTAGCCAACAGAGAAGTCGGCCAAGTTCTCCAGGAACCCGAACCCCTCCTTCCTACACCAGTTCTTGAGCCACTTGTTAACCTCCCTAATCTCCCCCTGCCTTTCTTGTGTGGCTTGTGGTACAGGCATTATTTCAGAAAATACTACTTTTGAGGTTCTTGCACTAAGCTTTTGACCTAAATCCCTGAAATCATTTTTAAGGACTCTCCACCTTCCTCTAACTTTGTCATTGGTTCCGATATGGACCATGACCGCTGGATCTTCTCCAGCCCCTCCCAGTAATCTGTCAACCCGATCCGCGATGTGTCGAACTTTAGCGCCAGGAAGACAGCACACTGTTCGGCGATCACGATCTTTGTGACAGATCGCCCTCTCTATACCCCTAATAATTGAGTCTCCCACTACCAGCACCTGTCTGGCCTGCCCTGCTCTCCTGGTCCCCTGCTTACTGGAGCTGAAATTCCCCTGACTGGCAGAGGAAGTGTCTGGCTGCAGCGGTGCCGTCCAAGAACTGT
This sequence comes from Bufotes viridis, assembly GCA_033119425.1. Taxonomy (NCBI): domain Eukaryota; kingdom Metazoa; phylum Chordata; class Amphibia; order Anura; family Bufonidae; genus Bufotes; species Bufotes viridis. Next base: position 584,904,195 of record CM065590.1, read on the forward strand.
CATCCCCCTTATATGCCAACCGTGCAAACTTGTTGGGGTGTGTCCCTGAACTCTTCCCTCTACCCCACTTTCTTACTGTTACCCAGCCAACTACCTTACTCTCCTCAGCCTCCTCGCTACCACCCTCCCCCACATCTACCCCATAGAGTCCTTGCTCAGTGAGCAGCAAACTCTTTTCCAAATTGTCAGTGGCTTTCAGTGTTGCAACTCGCCTGTTTAGAGACTCGATGTGCGATTCCAAACGGGTAATTTGCTCACATTTTGAACAAACGGCTGTTCCAGGACTGCATACATCATACAAGATGTGTTATATAAATGTAGTAACGGGCACTCGGAACCGTGTGGTGGTTACAAGAAACAACAATGTTTATTACAAAGAATAATGAAATTAAAATAATCAATTAAAAAATAATCAATAAAAAATAATCCCTAAGAGCATTTACATATGTCAAATTGTTACACACGGCATATAAGGATAGGCCAAAGAACACTCACAAGTGGTGACTAATAGTTGGATGTTGTCACAAAGTGTATATACTTAGTGTTATATGTTACCACAAGAAATGTTAAAAATTTCCAAAAAAATGTAGTACTCAGAGGGTTAGCGGTTTCTTGCCCCTTTTTGTGAGGGTTAACAGTTTCTTGCCCTTTATTGAGTTACTTGTTGACATATAATCGTTATAAAAGTCCTTATAGGGAGTCAGCTGTTCATTTGGCAATAGTAGTTTATAATAATCCATTACAGTCTTGTTTTAATATGTGTCTCGAGTTAGAGACTGTTCTTATCTTCACTGTTTACCGGTCTATCGGGAGGTATACTCACAGAATATCTTCTTAATTCAGACGCCAACATCCAGGCGGGAGTTCACCACATGTGGCGTGGTTTGACTTGCCCTTCAAGGACCTTTTTCTAGCCCTCCTTCTTTGTTGGTCACGTGTGTCAGGTGGCGTCCCACGTGATACACACAGTGTTTGTCCAAAGTGACTCCTAACAGTGCGCTGTTTCTTTATGATTGCAAGTCCCATTGTTTTCTCTTATTTTGCAATCTTTGTTTTAATATGTGTTTGGCCAAATCTTCCTGTCTTATATTTTGCGCATGTGCAATATACAAAGACAATATATAAAAGATATAGAAAATATATAATATAAAATAAAAGTATAAATATATATAGGCAACATACAATTATGCAGTTTCTGGATAAATCGCATATAAATCGCATATAGATCACATACAATTGCGAAATAGCGCACAAGGACCGCATCATTGACTTAATTGCCCCATTTTCGTTCAAATATATGAAACCAATTGGATTCTTGTGTGTCAGTCCAACTTCGCATCCTATATTTAGCCCATATACAGTAAATAAAAATAAAAATATATATAAAAAATATAAAATATATTCAATGTATATTTCAGCGACTTATAAATACGAACGCATAGAAATCGCATATAGTTGTAAAATATCGCATAAAAACCGCATGATTGACACATGTCTAAATTTATCCAGAGACATGGAACACAAAAATAGACTTCCGCATGCCAACTCCCTATGCATAATTTATATAGCTGTATGTATTTTCATTTGTACATATTGTTGATTGTGGATAAGAGCGGGGGACCTTTCCCAGAGGCAAGATGGAGGTGCTGGGAAACAGCCTGACACTCCATTTTGCATCGGAGAGAGGAACCCCGCTCAAGATGTATCAATGAACTCCTTATAGAAAACCAAAAATCTCGAGCTCGGCGTTCAATCCTTTTGGAACGAGAGAATCAAATTCATATATCCATTGGGATTCCCGTCGAGACATGGCAGAAATGTGGTCTCCACCTCTCCATGATCGCTGAACTTTTTCCAGAGCCATAAATTTTAATCCAGATGGATCTTTATTGTGAATGTCCCTAAAATGTCTCGATAGGGAATGATGTTCATAACCCTTTTTGATATTGTTAAGATATTCTTTTTTTCAAAGTACGTTTAGTACGACCTATATACTGTTTAGGACATCCGCATTGGATCAGATATATAACATCTGTAGAATTACAGGATAGGTGGCTTTTAATATCTATTTTAAAGGAGTTCACAGTGGATTGGACTTCAAGGGTCCTCCTAGGGAAATTAGTAGCTCTGCAGTTGATGCAGGTGCCACACCTAAAAAAAACCTTTAGGTCCAACCAATGCGCGCTTTTCTTTTTAAATGTTCAGCTGCATGTGGGTGCAATTTTTAAACTCAGACTTGGTGCTTTTGTATAGACAAATTTGGGAACCAGGTTCATAGATGATCCAATTGCCTTATCTGCTAGCAAAAAATGCCAATGTTTCTTGACAATTTGTTCTACCTTCTTATACTGACTATTAAAAGGTAAGATCAAACGGATCTGTTCGTCTTGGTTTTTTTCTTGTTTTTTAGGTTCAAAGAAGGTTTTTCTATCCATTTCTTCTACCTTTTTTAAAGCATTATCTACTAGTGTAACCGGATATTGTTTTGCAAAAAAATGTTCCTTTAGTTTCACTGCTTCTTCTTTAAATTGTGTATTTTCAGTACAGTTTCTTTTTAATCGTCTAAACTGACTTAAAGGTATGTTTGTCAACCAATTTGGTAGATGACAGCTGGTGAACAGTATATAACTGTTCTTCCAGGTGTCTTTCTGGTATGTTTTACATTTTAGTTTAGGTCCAACCTTTTGGATTGTGATATCCAAAAAATCGATCTGTACTTTGCTGTAATTTACTGTAAATTTTAAATTTTTATCATTGTGATTGATATCTGAGTGGAATTGTTGTAATTCTTCTTCCGAATTTTTCCATATGAACACAATATCATCAATATACCTACGCCAGAGTACCAGGTCCTCCCCCAATCGTGGGAGTATGATGTCATCTTCCCACTGGGACAAAAAAAAATACGCATAACTGGGGGCGAACCTGGTACCCATGGCGGTACCCCTGGTTTGCAGATAAAACTGAGCATTATACCAGAAGTAATTATGTGTGAGTATATAATCAATACTATCTGCAATAAATTGGATCAGCCCAGTTTTTAGATTACTACATTGATTCAACCTGTTTCTAACAGCGTCGACTCCTTGTGTATGATCTATTACAGTATACAGTGAGCTGACATCTAGTGTTCCCAGAAACCAATCGTCTTCCAAAGTTAAATTTTCCAAACATAAAATTATATCTGTTGTGTCTTTTATATACGAGAAACATTTTGTTACACATGGCTGCAATAATCTGTCCACATATTGGGACAGATTAGCAGAAATAGAGCCGATACCTGAAATAATTGGTCTGCCAGGGCGGTTTTGACTATCTTTATGGATTTTTGGAATACAATAGAAAAAAGGAATCCTTTGTTGTGTATTAGTAACATACATATATTCTTGCATATTTAGGATTCCATTATTTAAGCCCCCCTGGCAGACTTGTATCAGCTCGGCTTGATAGCTTACTGTTGGATCATTTTTTAAAAGTCTATAGGTATTAATGTCTCCCAATTGTTTCTCACACTCTCGATTGTATTTTTCTAAATCTTGGATTACAATTGCACCCCCTTTGTCGGCAGGTCGTATTACCACTTGTTCCATCTCTTGTAGTTGTTTCAAAGCTCTGATTTCTGCTCTGGACAGATTATTTGTCACATTTTTATTATTTAATTTTCTAAGATCTGACTCTACTCCTTTTTTAAAAGCTACCATCTCATCACTAATTTCTTGTCATGGAAATTTTTTAGATTTGTGTTTTAATTCTGTATGCATGAAATTATCTTGTATTTGATGTTCCTCTTTCGTTCTTTGAAATTCCTCTTTTGTTATGGGATTTTTAAGGTAGTATTTTTTCAAACAAATTTTTCTGATAAATTTTTCAATACTTATATAGGTCTGAAATTTATTCATATTGGCCATTGGAGTAAATTTTAATCCTTTATTTAATAATTGTTTTTGTGGATTGGTTAATATACATTTGCTTAGATTAATTATGGAGTCTCCTAATGATGATGCATCGTGTGCTTTTTTCTTGGTCGTACTATGCCGTCCCCTCCGCATTTTTCTGTTTGTTGTGACCTGTAGTGACGGTAATTCCTGTGTGGTGTTCTGTATCTCTGTTCTTCTTGGTGATTTTGGTGAAATTCTCTCCTGTGTAGTGTGGGTGGTGAATTGTATCTGTGTGTTTCTATTTGTTGTTTGTATCTCAAATTGTAATTGTGTGTCGGGGATCTCCTTTCTTGTGTTTGATTGCGTGATGTACGATTGTGTGCCAAATGGTGAGAGGGGGTTTTGTCTAAAAAAATGGGATCGTTCAAAATTTCAAATCTATTGTTAACCGGTATATCATATTGATTCTCACATGTGTTATTTTGTCTACTTTTTTTCCCATTTGTGCCTGTTGGTGGGTGATTTTCCACTTGGTTTTCCATTCTATCAGTGATTGGTGTATTTTCTATTTGTGTTTTTCTTTTATTTTTATTTTTATCATTTAATTTTTTTTTTGTTATTATCTCCATTTCTAATTTATCTAAGCTACTGCAAATTTTCGATTGCCAATCCATAAATTCCTTATTTTTAGTTAGTTGGTCTACATCCATTTTTAATTTATTTATCTTTTCAATTGTCTCTTCCAAAATTTCAGTTCTTCTTTTAATAATCATTTGTATTAACTCCTTTGATTGTTTGAATAAAAGCCCATCCCATTCAGCCTGAAACGTATCGTTCAATAGGTCTGATGCTGGATTTTTATTCAATTGTAATCCTTTTGGGATTAGTTCGTTTTTCAGATATTGATTTAGCGATCTAATTTCCCATTTCTATTTTAATTGCCTATGTAACAGATGTTCCAACTCTTTAAATGTATCCCTTATGGACCTATTGGATGATTCATGCATACTGTTCACGTTGTTATTTTCAAACTCAAATGTATCCACTTCAAACATTTTGCCTCAATGCAATCCCATACGTCCATTTTTATATATTGGAGGAGCACAACCTTTGGATGGGGTACAAACTAATAAAATTTGTATGAATCAAGGTGGCTCACTGCCAAATATAAAAAAAGGTAAATCCGGTGCTCACGTGTGGATAGTAGACTCCACTACCTAGGAGGAATAGTTATATAAATGTAGTAACGAGCTACTTTTTTTCCCATTTGTGCCTGTTGGTGGGTGATTTTCCACTTGGTTTTCCATTCTATCAGTGATTGGTGTATTTTCTATTTGTGTTTTTCCCAATGGATATATGAATTCGATTCTCTCGGTCCAAAAGGATTGAACGCCGAGCTCGAGATTTTTGGTTTTCTATAAGGAGTTCATTGATACATCTTGAGCGGGGTTCCTCTCTCCGATGCAAAATGGAGTGTCAGGCTGTTTCCCAGCACCTCCATCTTGCCTCTGGGAAAGGTCCCCCGCTCTTATCCACAATCAACAATATGTACAAATGAGAATACATACAGCTATATAAATTATGCATAGGGAGTTGGCATGCGGAAGTCTATGTTTTGTGTTCCATGTCTATGGATAAATTTAGACATGTGTCAATCATGCGGTTTTTATGCGATATTTTACAACTATATGCGATTTCTATGCGTTCGTATTTATAAGTCGCTGAAATATACATTGAATATATTTTATATTTTTTATATATATTTTTATTTTTATTTACTGTATATGGGCTAAATATAGGATGCGAAGTTGGGCTGACACACAAGAATCCAATTGGTTTCATATATTTGAATGAAAATTGGGCAATTAAGTCAATGATACGGTCCTTGTGCGCTATTTCGCAATTGTATGTGATCTATATGCGATTTATATGTGATTTATCCAGAAACTGCATAATTGTATGTTGTTTATATATATTTATACTTTTATTTTATATTATATATTTTCTATATCTTTTATATATTGTCTTTGTATATTGCACATGGGCAAAATATAAGACAGGAAGATTTGGCCAAACACATATTAAAACAAAGATTGCAAAATAAGAGAAAACAATGGGTTAAAAGTTACGTATGACTTGAATTTTGTTGTTACCACCCTTAACTAACCCTCCAGCCAATAAGAAAATCCAAAGACTCCTATATAAGGCCGGGACCAAAAATATAGGTTTACTAAAAAATCCACTGAGGAAGAGGGTGAACCCTCGAAACGCGTTTGTAAATTGACATCAAAGTAATCCTACAATTCATACTTTTGGACTTGCAATCATAAAGAAACAGCGCGCTGTTAGGAGTCACTTTGGACAAACACTGTGTGTATCACGTGGGACGCCACCTGACACACTTGACCAACAAAGAAGGAGGGCTAGAGAAAGGTCCTTGAAGGGCAAGTCAAACCACGCCACATGTGGTGAACTCCCGCCTGGATGTTGGCGTCTGAATTAAGAAGATATTCCGTGAGTATACCTCCCGATAGACTGGTAAACAGGGAAGGTAAGAACAGTCTCTAACTCGAGACACATATTAAAACAAGACTGTAACGGATTATTATAAACTACTATTGCCAAACGAACGGCTGACTCCCTATAAGGACTTTTATAACGATTATATGTCAACAAGTAACTCAATAAAGGGCAAGAAACTGTTAACCCTCACAAAAAGGGGCAAGAAACCGCTAACCCTCTGAGTACTACATTTTTTTGGAAATTTTTAGCATCTCTTGTGGTAACATATAACACTAAGTATATACACTTTGTGACAACATCCAACTATTAGTCACCACTTGTGAGTGTTCTTTGGCCTATCCTTATATGCCGTGTGTAACAATTTGACATATGTAAATGCTCTTAGGGATTATTTTTTATTGATTATTTTTTAATTGATTATTTTAATTTCATTATTCTTTGTAATAAACATTGTTGTTTCTTGTAACCACCACACGGTTCCGAGTGCCCGTTACTACATTTTTATAACTATTCCTCCTAGGTAGTGGGGTCTACCATCCACACGTGAGCACCGGATTTACCTTTTTTTATATTTGGCAGTGAGCCACCTTGATTCATACCAATCATACAAGATGTGAACTGGACGGCGCTGTCAATAATGGAAGTCATACTAAATGGTGATTACACAGGAAAAGAGAGGAAAAAAAATAAATAAATACAATATAGAGCAGTGATATCAAGATTCTTACTTACTGTGGTCCCTTACAGCAGTAGGAAGACTAGCTAGAATCAAACCAACTGTATACAAGGATGATCTAATGAATCTCTGTTTCTTGCTCCTTTTCCTAAACTCCGGTTTCTTTAACTCCACTAATGAAAGCAGCCACTTAGTAATGCAGGCCTCAGGTAGAGCAGCGATGTTAGAGGGATTAAACTGATGAGAATAGTACTACAGAAAAATCTGAAAAATCAATTCAATTGACCTTTTGGGGACCCTTGGTGTTGTACGTGGCTAGGTGGAGGAAGAAACCTTCAATGACATCACCGGGACATGGCTAGCTTGGTATCCAACCTTGTGCAAATGGGGAGTTTGCGGTTGTGCAAATGGACTGTTTGCGGTTGTTTGTGGTGCATTAAAAGGGGAGTTTGGTCGGTCAATGTCTGTGAAGCGGGCGTAACCCTTACACTAACTGATCAATACAACATCATACCTGATCGTATACACACACTGGATGTTTTAAAGCACGTTATTAGAGATGAGCGAACACCTGGAAGTTCGGATTTGGGAAGTTCGGCCGAACTTCCCGAAAATGTTCGGGTTCGGGATCCGAACTCGACCCAAACTTTATCCCGAATCCGAACCCCATTGAAGTCACTAAAAAGGCTATAAAATAGTCCAGGAACGGGCTAGAGGGCTGCCAAAGGCAGCAAAATGTAGGTAAATCCCCTGCAAACAAATGTGGATAGGAAAATGAATTGAAATAAAATAAAATAAATTTTAACCAATATCAATTGGGGAGAGGTCCCACTGCAAGGAATCGTGCGTCATATCATCCACCACTGGAGAAGGCCACTTTCCGTTATTTCGGACCCAGCACCCAGACAGAGGAGAGAGGTCCCACAGCAAGGAATCATGCGTCATATCACCCACCACTGGAGAAGGCCACTTTCCGTTATTTCGGACCCAGCACCCAGACAGAGGAGAGAGGTCCAGCAGCAAGGAATCATGCGTCATATCACCCACCACTGGAGAAGGCCACTTTCAGTTATTTCGGCCCAGCACCCAGACCGAGGATACAGGTCCCACAGCAACGAATCATTCGTCATATCACCCACCACTGGAGAAGGCCACTTTCAGTTATTTCGGCCCCAGCACCCAGATAGAGGAGAGAGGTCCCATAGCAAGGAATCATGCGTCATATCACCCACCAATGGAGAAGGCCACTTTCAGTTATTTCGGCCCCAGCACCCAGATAGAGGAGAGAGGTGCCACACCAGGGAATCATGCGTCATTTCACCCACCACTAGAGAAGGCCACTTTCAGTTATTTCGGACCCAGCACCCAGACAGAGGAGAGAGGTCCCACAGCAAGGAATCATGCGTCATATCAACCACCACTGGAGAAGGCCACTTTCAGTTATTTCGACCCAGCACCCAGACCGAGGATACAGGTCCCACAGCAAGGAATCATGCGTCATATCAACCACCTATGGAGAAGGCCACTTTCAGTTATTTCGGCCCCAGCACCCAGACAGAGGAGAGAGGTCCCACAGCAAGGAATCATGCGTCATTTCACCCACCACTGGAGAAGGCCACTTTCAGTTATTTCGGCCCAGCACCCAGACCGAGGATACAGGTCCCACAGCAAGGAATCATGCGTCATATCACCCACCACTGGAGAAGGCCACTTTCAGTTATTTCGGCCCAGCACCCAGACCGAGGATACAGGTCCCACAGCAACGAATCATGCGTCATATCACCCACCACTGGAGAAGGCCACTTTCAGTTATTTCGGCCCCAGCACCCAGATAGAGGAGAGAGGTCCCATAGCAAGGAATCATGCGTCATATCACCCACCAATGGAGAAGGCCACTTTCAGTTATTTCGGCCCCAGCACCCAGATAGAGGAGAGAGGTGCCACACCAGGGAATCATGCGTCATTTCACCCACCACTAGAGAAGGCCACTTTCAGTTATTTCGGACCCAGCACCCAGACAGAGGAGAGAGGTCCCACAGCAAAGAATCATGCGTCATATCAACCACCACTGGAGAAGGCCACTTTCAGTTATTTCGACCCAGCACCCAGACCGAGGATACAGGTCCCACAGCAAGGAATCATGCGTCATATCAACCACCTATGGAGAAGGCCACTTTCAGTTATTTCGGCCCCAGCACCCAGACAGAGGAGAGAGGTCCCACAGCAAGGAATCATGCGTCATTTCACCCACCACTGGAGAAGGCCACTTTCAGTTATTTCGGCCCAGCACCCAGACCGAGGATACAGGTCCCACAGCAAGGAATCATGCGTCATATCACCCACCACTGGAGAAGGCCACTTTCAGTTATTTCGGCCCCAGCACCCAGATAGAGGAGAGAGGTCCCACAGCAAGGAATCATGCTTCATATCACCCACCACTGGAGAAGGCCACTTTCAGTTATTTCGGCCCAGCACCCAGACCGAGGATACAGGTCCCACAGCAAGGAATCATGCATCATATCACCCACCACTGGTGAAGGCCACTTTCAGTTATTTCGGACCCAGCACCCAGACAGAGGAGAGAGGTCCCACAGCAAGGAATCATGCGTCATATCACCCACCAATGGAGAAGGCCACTTTCAGTTATTTCGGCCCCAGCACCCAGATAGAGGAGAGAGGTCCCACAGCAAGGAATCATGCGTCATTTCACCCACCACTGGAGAAGGCAACTTTCAGTTATTTCGGCCCCAGCATCCAGACATAGGAGAGAGGTCCCACAGCAAGGAATCATGCGTCATTTCACCCACCACTAGAGAAGGCCACTTTCAGTTATTTCGGACCCAGCACCCAGACAGAGGAGAGAGGTCCCACAGCAAGGAATCATGCGTCATATCACCCACCTATGGAGAAGGCCACTTTCAGTTTTTTCGGCCCCAGCACCCAGATAGAGGAGAGAGGTCCCACAGCAAGGAATCATGCTTCATATCACCCACCACTGGAGAAGGCCACTTTCAGTTATTTCGGCCCAGCACCCAGACCGAGGATACAGGTCCCACAGCAAGGAATAATGCGTCATATCACCCACCACTGGAGAAGGCCACTTTCAGTTCTTTCGGCCCAGCACCCAGACAGAGGAGAGAGGTCCCACAGCAAGGAATCATGCGTCATATAACCCATTACCGGAGAAGCCCACTTTCAGTTATTTCGGCCCAGCCCCTAGACAGAGGAGAGAGGTCCCACAGCAAGGAATCATGTGTCATTTCACCCACCACTAGAGAAGGCCCCTTTCAGTTATTTAGGCCCCAGCACCCAGACAGAGGAGAGAGGTCCCACAGCAAGGAATCATACGTCATATCACCCACCACTGGAGAAGGCCACTTTCAGTTATTTTTGCCCCAGCACACAGACAGAGGAGAGAGGTCCCACAGCAAGGAATCATGCGTCATATCACCCACCACTGGAGAAGGCCACTTTCAGTTATTTCGGCCCAGCACCCAGGCAGAGGAGAGGTTCATTTGGGTTGCACCGCAAGATCATGGTAAAGTTAAAAAAATAAGGATTCAATAAAGAAGTGCCCCGGAGTACAAGAATACATGGTTGAGGGAGAAGCAGTTATAAATGTCTATTCTGCACAAGGGAGGCACAGGTCCTGTGGGATCCATGCATGGTTCATTTTTTTGAATGTCAGCTTGTCCACGTTGGCTGTTGACAGGCGGCTGCTTTTGTCAGTAATGATGCCCCCTGCCGTGCTGAATACACGTTCAGACAAAACGCTGGCCGCTAAGCAGGCCATCACCTCCAAGGCACAAAATGCTAACTCTGGCCACGTGGACAATTTGGAGACCCAGAAGTTGAATGGGGCCGAACCATCAGTCAGTACGTGGAGGGGTGTGCAGACGTACTGTTCAACCATGTTAGTGAAATGCTGCCTCCTGCTAACACATTCCGTATCAGGTGGTGGTGCAGTTAGCTGTGGCGTGGAGACAAAACTTTTCCACATTTCTGCCATGCTAACCCTGCCCTCAGAGGAGCTGGCCGTGACACAGCTGCGTTGCCGACCTCTTGCTCCTTCTCTGCCTTCGCCTTAGGCTTCCACCTGTTCCCCTGTGACATTTGGGAATGCTCTCAGGAGCGCCTCTACCAGCATGCGCTTGTACTCGCGCATCTTCCTATCACACTCCAGTGCAGGAAGTAAGGTGGGCACATTGTCTTTGTACCGGGGATCCAGCAGGGTGGCAACCCAGTAGTCCGCACACGTTAAAATGTGGGCAACTCTGCTGTCGTTGCGCAGGCACTGCAGCATGTAGTTGCTCATGTGTGCCAGGCTCCCCAGAGGTAAGGACAAGCTGTCCTCTGTTGGAAGCGTATCGTCATCGTCCTCCGTATCCCCCCAGCCCCGCACCAGTGATGGGCCTGATCTGTGTCGGGTGCAACCCTGATGTGAACCTGCTTCATCCTCATCCTCCTCCGCCTCCTCCTCATCCTCCTCGTCCTCCAGTAGTGGGCCCTGGCTGTCCACATTTGTACCTGGCCTCTGCTGTTGCAAAAAACCTCCCTCTGAGCCACTTCTAACAGACTGGCCTGGAAGTGCTAAAAATGACCCCTCACCCTCTTCCTCCTCCTCCTCCTGGGCCACCTCCTCTTCCATCATTGCCCTAAGCGTTTTCTCAAGGAGACATAGAAGTGGTATTGTAACGCTGATAACGGTGTCATCGCCACTGGCCATGTTGGTGGAGTACTCGAAACAGCGCAACAGGGCACACAGGTCTCGCGTGGAGGCCCAATCATTGGTGGTGAAGTGGTGCTGTTCCGCAGTGCGACTGACGCGTGCGTTATGCAGCTGAAACTCCACTATGGCCTGCTGCTGCTCGCACAGTCTCTCCAGCATGTGCAAGGTGGAGTTCCACCTGGTGGGCACGTCGCATATGAGGCGGTGAGCGGGAAGGCCGAAGTTCCACTGTAGCGCAGACAGGCGAGCAGCGGCAGGATGTGAACACCGGAAGCGCGCACAGACGGCCCTCACTTTATGCAGCAGCTCTGACATGTCGGGGTAGTTGTGAATGAATTTCTGCACCACCAAATTCAGCACATGCGCCAGGCAAGGGATGTGCGTCAAACCGGCTAGTCCCAGAGCTGCGACGAGATTTCACCCATTATCGCACACCACCAGGCCGGGCTTGAGGCCCACCGGCAGCAACCACTGGTCGGTCTGATGTTCAATACCCCGACACAACTCCTGCGCGGTGTGGGGCCTGTCCCCCAAACATATGAGTTTCAGAATGGCCTGCTGACGTTTACCCCGGGCTGTGCTGAAGTTGGTGGTGAAGGTGTGTGGCTGACTGGATGAGCTGGTGGAAGCAGAGGAGGAGGAAGCCGAGTAGGAGGAGGAGGCTACAGGAGGCAAAGAATGATGCCCTGCAATCCTTGGCGGCGGAAGGACGTGCGCCAAGGAAGGTGGCTAGGTGGGAATTTACGTTTTCTCTACAAGGTTTGTGAGATGGAGAGCTGAACGCTGCCGTGTGACATGGTGGAGATGCTTGGTGACGCAGGTGGTGGTGTCGGTGGCACATCCTCTGTCTGGTGGGCGGCAGGTGCCAACGTTCCTCCCGAGGCGGAGGAAGAGTCCGAGGCAGCAGCAGAAGAGAGAGCAGGGGGAGCCGGAGTGAGTTCCTTGCTTTTAAGGTGTTTGCTCCACTGCAGTTCATGCTTTGCATGTAGATGCCTGGTCATGCAGGTTGTGCTAAGGTTCAGAACGTTAATGCCTTGCTTCAGGATCTGATGGCACAGCGTGCAAACCACTCGAGTCTTGTCATCAGCACATTGTTTAAATAAGTGCCATGCCAGGGAACCCCTTAAAGCTGCCTTGGGGTGCTCGGTTCCTGGTGGCGGTTGCCAGTATTAGGCGAACTCTCTTGGCGGCGGCTGGTCTGCTTTTGCCCCCTGCTCCCTCTTTTGCTACGCTGTTGGCTCGGTCTCACCACTGCCTCTTCCTCTGAACTATGAAAGTCTGTGGCACGACCTTCATTCCATGTGGGGTCTAGGACCTCATCGTCCCCTGCATCGTCTTCCACACAGTCTTCCTCCCTGAACTCCTGTTCGGTCTGCACACTGCAGAAAGACGCAGCTGTTGGCACCTGTGTTTCGTCATCATCAGAGACGTGCAGACTCCGATGAGGTGGTATTCCCATGTCCTCATTAGGAAACATCAGTGGTTGTGCATCAGTGCATTCTATGTCTTCCACCACTGGGGAAGGGCTAGGTGGATTCCCTTGGGAAACCCTGCCATCAGAGTCTTCAAACAGCATAAGAGACTGCTGCATAACTTGAGGCTCAGACAGTTTCCCTGATATGCATGGGGGTGATGTGACAGACTGATGGGCTTGGTTTTCTGGTGCCACCTGTGCGCATTCTGTGGAAGACTGGGTGGGAGATAATGTTGTGAACGTGCTGGATCCACTGTCGGCCACCCAATTGACTAGCGCCTGTACCTGCTCAGGCCTTACCATCCTTAGAACGGCATTGGGCCCCACCAAATATCGCTGTAAATTCTGGCGGGTACTGGAACTTGAGGTAGTTGGTTCACTAGGACGTGTGGCTGTGGCAGAATGGCCACGTCCTCTCCCAGCACCAGAGGGTACACTAACACCACCACGTCCGCGTCCCTTACTAGATCTTTTCCTCATTGTTACCGTTCACCAAGCACCACAATAAGAAAAAAAATATTTGGCCCAATGTATTGATTTCAAATTCAGGCCTTTTTTTACAGGCACCTAACACTATCTGCCTATTTATTTATGTAGCGTATTACACTAATCCAGGCACAGCAGTAACCACTGATTTAGGGGAATATCTCTTTTAGGGCTAGTATTTAGGTGCTGGATGAAAGGTATCCTTTCATGGACAGATTTAAACTTGGCCTGCAACAACTCGAACACCAGATTCAGGGTATTGCTATTTTGGCAATTGAATTTCACCCCACAACAAAATATATGTTTTTGCGGACACTATGAATCTTGGCCAGCCACAGCTGAAACCACTGATTTATGGTATTGCTATTTTGGCAATTGAATTTCACCCCAGAACAAAATATATGTTTTTGCGGACACTATGAAACTTGGCCAGCCACAGCTGAAACCACTGATTTAGGCCCCATGCACACGACCGTTGTTTGTTTCCGCGTCCGTTCCGTTTTTTTTCACGGATAGGATGCTTCCCTATTCATTTCAATGGGTCCGTCAAAAAATGCGGATGGTCAACTGTTTTTGTTCCGCATCCGTGATCCGTGTTTTCATTCCGTCAAAAAAATTGTGCATGTCCTATTTTTTCACGTTTGCGGACAAGGATAGGCATTTTTACAATGGATCTGACATAAAAATCGGATCCGTCAAAAAAAAAACGGTCCGTCACCCGTTTTTTTTGACGGACGCAAAATTTAAAGGAGGAGCGGACGCGGAGGCAGGCAACAGTCGTGTGCATGTAGCCTTATGGTATTGCTATTTTGGCAATTGAATTTCACCCCAGAACAAAATATATGTTTTTGCGGACACTATGAATCTTGGCCAGCCACAGCTGAAACCACTGATTTATGGTATTGCTATTTTGGCAATTGAATTTCACCCCAGAACAAAATATATGTTTTTGCGGACACTATGAAACTTGGCCAGCCACAGCTGAAACCACTGATTTATGGTATTGCTATTTTGGCAATTAAATTTCACCCCAGAACAAAATATATGTTTTTGCGGACACTATGAAACTTGGCCAGCCACAGCTGAAACCACTGATTTATGGTATTGCTATTTTGGCAATTAAATTTCACCCCAGAACAAAATATATGTTTTTGCGGACACTATGAAACTTGGCCTGCAACAGCTGGGACACCAGATTCAGGGTATTGCTATTTTGACAATTTAATTTCACCCCAGAACAAAATATATGTTTTTACGGACACTATGAATCTTGGCCAGCCACAGCTGAAACCACTGATTTATGGTATTGCTATTTTGGCAATTGAATTTCACCCCACAACAAAATATATGTTTTTACGGACACTATGAAACTTGGCAAGCCACAGATGAAACCACTGATTTATGGTATTGCTATTTTGGCAATTGAATTTCACCCCAGAACAAAATATATGTTTTTACGGACACTATGAAACTTGGCCTGCAACAGCTGGGACACCAGATTCAGGGTATTGCTATTTTGGCAATTGAATTTCACCCCAGAACAAAATATATGTTTTTGCGGACACTATGAAACTTGGCCTGCAACAGCTGGGACACCAGATTCAGGGTATTGCTATTTTGGCAATTGAATTTCACCCCACAACAAAATATATGTTTTTGCGGACACTATGAATCTTGGCCAGCCACAGCTGAAACCACTGATTTATGGTATTGCTATTTTGGCAATTGAATTTCACCCCACAACAAAATATATGTTTTTGCGGACACTATGAATCTTGGCCAGCCACAGCTGAAACCACTGATTCATGGTATTGCTATTTTGGCAATTGAATTTCACCCCACAACAAAATATATGTTTTTGCGGACACTATGAATCTTGGCCAGCCACAGCTGAAACTACTGATTTATGGTATTGCTATTTTGGCAATTGAATTTCACCCCAGAACTAAATATATGTTTTTGCGGACACTATGAATCTTGGCCAGCCACAGCTGAAACCACTGATTTATGGTATTGCTATTTTGGCAATTGAATTTCACCACAGAAAATAATCTATCCTTTGCCAGACAGCAGGCAGTATTATACTTGGCTAGCCAAAGCTGAAACACCAGATTTAGGGGATTGGTATTTGGGCAATTGTATTTAACCCCTCTATAAAATATAGAAATTGCTATCCTGAGTTTCTAGGGGTGACAATTAGCACAGCCCATAAAATTGCGCAAATAGCATAAAATACTCTGGATCTGCAGGAGACATTATGAGTATAGAAAACCGTATCTGGCTTACTTTATGTGAGGTGCGGCTGTAAGAATAACGATGTGTGTGAATTAGAAAATTACCGCAATATGTGCTATAGGGAAATGGGTGCAACATGTGAATAGTCTGGCTTACTTTATGTGAGGTGCGGCTGTAGGAATAACGCTGTGTGTGAATTAGAAAATTATCGCAATATGTGCTATAGGGAAATGGGTGCAACATGTGAATAGTCCCGTACGCTGACCTTTATATAATGATGTACTTGTATTGATAGGAGTGTTGTGAATGAAATTGCAATATATAAAGGGTCTGGAGATTGTGATTTTACTAGCCTGAACTGGGTAACACAGGTGCAGACAAATGAATGAGTAGGGGGAAGTGAATGGGTGGATATTTAAACTGTGGGAATGGAGCAGGATATGACGCCCCTGACGAAGCTTGTGTGGAGCGAAACCCGGGTCGGGCAGATCCAGAGTATTTTATGCTATTTGCGCAATTTTGTGGAAAAAGTTTGTGAGTACAATAAATGGTAATGATTTTATAGTGCATTGCGGTACTGACTATGAAGGTTATTTAACTCATGCATAGGAGTGAAGACACCCGCATTTCACCAGAGTACCAACTATACATTGATATGTTTGAATAATCGGAGAATCTGGTGAGTGAACTTGAAATAGCGCACTAAATCAATACTGGCGGTACTTCACTATGTGCCTTTCCTGATTCCACAGAGTGCTAAATACAGGATAAGGAAGGCGGTATATGCTTGGTTTGAACTGGTGGAAGGCCGGTTGTTGAAGTCACCTCCTGGGAGATTAATAAGTGGCTGTTTGCGCGGTCCAGATAAAGACATTTGACGACTACGTGAGAAAACCACCCACCTCACAATAAGGACTCGCTGCATTTTAGAAGGAGTGGATACGTATATAGGCATTATTTTATTTTCCGTCTGTCTATTGAAGTCTATGGCGGTTCGCAATGTTCCTCAGGCGGAATCAAGGAATTTAAGCTGGGTGTGGAGGTCATATGGGGCACAGACAGGTCGAAAATTAACCTTTTTTTTTTAGACGACTGTTTTGAGACTAACTCGGTCGGGTTAATCCTCCCAGTATAAAACGGGATAACATCAAACGGGCCCAAGAGGAACCCTTTCTAAACCTCTGCTAGCAAGAGACTGTCGACTGCGCCCGGGTCCTGCATGGCCGACTGCAGATTTTTCCCCTCCCAAAACTCTTGAGGGAGAGTGATCAACCCGGTGTGGAAACCTCTCTCGAATCCTTAGAGGAGGAACTGAACTAGCTGCTGATCCGGGTGCTCCTGCAAGAGGACAGCCAATAATTAATTGTTAATGTCGGCTAGTCAGGATTTATTAGATATTATAGGGCAGGTGGAACGGAGGTGAGCCATAAAGCACAGGGAGCAGACATGCAGGGCTCTACAGCTACTGAAACCACACCCTCCTGAGTTAAAATTATTACAGACCTGGCTCTGCCCAAGGTACATGATAGGCCTGCCCAACTTGTCCACGGTCGGCTGGTTCCTTTGGAGAGCGCGGTCTTGGCCCGGAATAGCCAAGATAGGGCACCAGTCCGCCGTGTGCAAGATGGATTGGCATGTCGCGCAGGTAGGAGCTCTTAGCCCGGCGAAGTGCCGGCAAAAGAGCTCCATGTTCAACTTCGCCCAGTTGGTAACGAACTGAAATTGGACAAGGGCTGCCGCCGCTTTGGCGGAATAAAAAACAAAAAACGATGGTAGTCGTAAAAATTTGAGCCGCCATACTTATATCCCAGATCCGTCACGCGGTAAAGATAGGTATCTAGCTCCTCCCACCTGTGCGGCTGGGGCATGTGGAGTGAGGAAAAAGACACGTCAAAGAAATGGAATTCTACCCGAACCACATGGAACTGGTTGATTCCACTAACAGGACTGGCACCTGAAAGCAAATCGCATACAGCTTCAGCATTGACGCGGAACCGAAGAGACTCGCAACTATGCCTATCACTGCCTTACCTGCTACTCGGAGGTACTGGAGACAGCACAGACGATGAATAAAGCACCTGAAAGCACCTGTGAACACAAAGATAGGCATCTACGAATAAAAACAGCTTTAGGTGAGCCAGGAAACAAAGGGGACTAGATCGCAAGAAGATGCCACGTGGAGTGCCGTGGTGTGGCAGTACGGCACCTGTGTGGAAGAAAACATGGCTGCCCAAATCAACTGACCTTGACGGAGGACCGTGCTCAAGGAGCATGGAAGGACGAGAGTGGCGGAGAAATAAATGAGAGAGGGAGGACCTGCCTCGAAAGATGCGGAGTGCCGGGAACAAGTGGGCCGAATGTATGCCGAGGGCGAGGTCGGGTGACTTGGTGACTTGAGGAACCTGAGCGATTCAGGTGATAATGCAGTATGTACCCGAGTGATTTGGGTGATGCCCTGAGCGATTCAGAACATAGTACCTAAACCTGAGCGATTCAGGCGGTTGTATGTGGCCCTAACACTACAGTAACAGTAAAAATGACCCGAGCGACACAGGTATAAAATGATTGGTAACATGGGCCTGAGCGATTCAGGCAGGTGCTGGGCTGTTAAACGTCCTGAGCGATTCAGAAAGGCACCAGACAGTTATGTGAAAGATGAGCGATTAAGGTGGACCCTGATAGTGGCTAGCGTCTGAGCGATTCAGGAAGGAGATAGCCAGTTTGCGGACCTGAGCGATTCAGGTGGATACTGGCTGCCATGTATACCTGAGCGAATCAGGCCAAAAATTGACCCTGGGAGGCACAGGTAGATGACAGTCTGGCGAGTGTGCTAGGCTAAGGGGACCTGACGCGCTCAGGAAGACCTAGACAGCTATGAAATCAACGGAACAGGCGACGGCCATTAACAGATAGGAAAAGTGAGCAGGTGACAGACATCGATGGCAAAACGTGACGAACCAGGGAGAACAGGGACAAAACGAGCCTGGGCGCTCCAGGGAGACCGAGACAGAGAGAGCTTGGGCGATCCAGGATGACAGAGACAGAGCGAGCCTGGGTGATCCAGGATGACAGAGCGAGCCTGTGCGATCCTGGATGACAGAGACAGAGCGAGCCTGGGCAATCCAGTAAGACAAAGACAGAGAGAGCCTGGGCGATCCAGGGAGACACCAGATATTGTAAACAAGCCGAGACAAGAAGCTGGGGATACAGCAAAAAAGACGTATGTGTGATACCTGAGCGATTCAGGAAGCTGTTGAGCAGCTACTTGAGGCTGATCGGGTGGAATGGATATCGGACAGTACTGTAACTCTGTTTGTTTTAGAAAAATAGTTATCAGGACCTAGGTAGTTAGCATAACAAAAACCTCCACGTTAAGCCTGGGCAATTCAGAATAACAAGCTGAGTCAATAAGGCTTGAAATTGTGTGGACCTGCCCCCACCGGGTGTCTGGAGAA
The DNA here is from genome assembly GCA_033119425.1 of Bufotes viridis. NCBI lineage: Eukaryota > Metazoa > Chordata > Amphibia > Anura > Bufonidae > Bufotes > Bufotes viridis. The sequence goes on from CM065590.1 coordinate 584,923,651, forward strand.
AAACCCCCAATGTGCACGGCGGAACCTCCACATAGCCTTAAGCCCAGACAAGTGCCCAAACCTATCCAGCTCTGGAGGCTTGACACAGAGATAGAGAAAGAGCAAGGGTAGATGGAGGAGAGAGAGGAAGGGAGAATGGAGGCTGGGTGCAGGAGAGGCAGATCAAGCCTCCAGGGATGTAAGACAAACGGTATGGAGCTAGGAGTAAAAGGTGAATGTAGTGGACAGACCTGATGCCCCACCTAGGGCATGCGATGGGTCAGAGCCTATCCAAAGCTGAGCTGTGAACATAATCAGTGCCATGGGCTGTCCCTGGAACTGCTGGCATCCTGTAGCCCGCGAGCTGTAAACCAACAAACCTCACTACCAAGGCTAAACAACCAACATGAACTTCACAGCAGTAAAGGGATATAGAGGACACTGGGCCCTGCGGATTTTGATAGGCAGCGCCGCAAGCCGTGCCCAGCGGGAGCGGACAGCCTTACCTGAAGCGCCGTGGATGCCGCTGCTGTGAGACCCCAGTCAGCTGTATGAGGCCCGTGCTGCCGCGAGGAGGCAGTCCGGGAGCTGAAGGAGGGAGGAAGTCCCGGCTGAGACCAGAGCTGGCAGGCCGGTAGGACTGCTGCCCACGGCCGAGGAAGCTGCAAAGCCGCGACTTACCGTGGAAGTGACGTGAGCAGAGGAGGACGCTGGCGAACAGGAAATGATGATGATCCGACTGGAGGAAGCAGCACGAGGCGAACGTCCCCAGGGTGAGGCCGCTCGGGGTTATATAGAGGGCAGCCCCACCCACAAATCCAGGCTGTAATCAGCCTTTACTATTTGTGATATATCGCAAATTTGAATATAGCCCCTGCGGCCTATTACTGTTGTTGACCAGACTCTTGCCTACTGAGACTTGTAGGTGTTTGGCTCCAGAAAGAACAAGAAGATACAAAAAACATCAAATAACTAGTATGTTAAAGGTTCAAGTGGCAGCATTCCTCCTTGGGATTTAAATCTGGTCCTATCTAAGTTGATGCTCCCTCCCTTTGAACCTATTGGAGAGATTCCATTAAAAATATTAACACTTTAAACTGTTTTTTGTTGGCCATTACAACAGCTAGGAGAGTGGGGGAGATCCAAGCTTTCTCCATCTCACCGCCCTACCTTACAGTGTTTGATGATAGAATTATTTTAAGGCATGCCCCAGAGTTCCTCCCTAAAGTCATATCCAAATTTCACTGTCAACAAGAGATCTAACGTCCATCCCTTTGTTCCCAGACAGGGTCAGAAAAAGAAAAGTTATTCCATAATTTGGACGTCAGGAGGTGCGTGCTTCAGTACCTGGAGACTACAAAAGATCTGAGAAAATCAAACCAACTGTTGATACAATATTGTATTCTTCATCCAGGAATGGCAGCCAGCAGGACTTCCATTGCTAGATGGATCAAGTCCTGCATTGTCCTGGAATATGAGTTTGAAGGGGTTCCTCCCCCTCTTATTCTGAAGGCTCATTGCACCAGAGTATTGGCAACGTCTTGGGCTGAAGGGGCCTCGACTTCTCTGGAAGAAATCTGCCAGGCTGCTACCTGGTTTAGCCCTTGTACCTTTTTTAAACATTATAAATTAGACATTTCTGCCAACAAGGACTTGACCTTTGGACGTAAGGTTCTGTCTGCCATTGTCCCACCCTAGGATTTCCTCTGTTAATCCTCACAAGTAGTGCCGTTGTGGAGGTGTGGGGAAAATATCAAAATTACTGGTAATTGGTTTTTCCTTTAGCCTCCACAACTGCACGAAGAATACCCATCCGGAAATAAAAAAAAATTAAAAATGTTTTCATGAGTTTCCTTTGCTTGAAAAGTTGACTAAAGAAAGTCATGTAGTTTTTCATGTTAAAACTTATTACAAATTTGGCATCTACTTCTGAGTCCTAGGTTATTAACTGGAAAAGGTAAGAAGGAGGAGGCCTTTTATTTGCTGATCTCACAGTTGTTTCCTGTGCCTGAGAAGGCGGGATATGCTCACAGGTAGTGCCGTTGTGGAGGCTAAAGAAAAACCAATTACCGGTAACTGTAAGAGTAATTTTGATATTTCTGTTATTCAGGTTTTATCCTCTCCTAAACAACTCACTGTATGGGACTGGAGCTAAAATTCAGCTAGAGAAGAGGACTGTATAGATATTACTTAAACTCATAAGTGGATAGAGGTACCTGTTTAATGAGAATTTTTTAAGGCTACTACCTATTATCTAGGTACCTTTCCACTTACCCGCCCTTCTCTCTTTTATGTCTCCTCTTTCTCCCCACTAAATAAACCACCAAAGACCACTATACACCTCTGACCCCAATTTAACTAAAAAAAACAAAAGATGCCCGTAGGGCATGCGCTGAAGACAAAAATACACAATTACAAGTATTATACGGTCACCTTAGTATAATTATACTGTTGATAGATATTTTGACCCTAAGGACAGAGGATATTTGCCCCATCCAGAGTCTGTATGCTCATTTCACGTTAATAAGCCTTGATATAGTTCAAACTCAACCCTCCCCACACACACACACACACAGACACACACACCCTTTATCTTCCTCCTTAATCAAAGAAATTAGACAATGGTTTCTTTTTTTTTATGAGGAGGATATACTTGACATGTTTACTCAAATGTTACGTCGTTATGTAACTTTCATGTCTTTTTTCCCGTCCCTGGCTATGGTAAAGATATGCTCATTTAATGTGAGAGGGTTAAAAGCACCATCCAAATGGAGTCAAATATGCCAGAAACTCTGCAAACAAAAAGTATGTGTAGCACCGCTGCAAGAAACCCATTTCACGGAAGGTCATGTACCGCATTTGAACCATCAACAACATAAACAGTGGTTCCACAGTACTTCACCGTCAGCCGCATCTAAAGGGGTATCTATAGACCTACATAAAAACTTCCCGCTGGAAGTGCATTCTACCATTGCAGACCTCGGAGGCAGATACCTTTTTCTTAAAGGGATTTTAGGAAACCAGACATACATATTTGGAAACATTTATGCCCCAAACACATCACAAACAACTTGGATATGTAACACACTTAGCTTATTACAAGACTTTGCTGAAGGAGTAGGGATTCTAGGCGGAGATCTAAATTTAACCATGAATCCTAAATTAGATTCATCAACTGCTGCCTCCGCTATTTCCCGCTCGGCTCTGAACCGAGTTCTGGTTCTTGGCAAATGTGTGAAGAACTCTACACGCCACCAGCAAAGACTTCACTTTCTATTCAATTGCTCACCGATCCTATCAACGACTGGATTAACACTTCCTGCCATATTGCCTATTGACCTCCTGCACAGAGGGACTACTGCCGACATCAGGCTGTGTAAGGCCTCAGTGTCCACAAGCCTAAATGGAAACATTTCCAGGACCAGTAATTTGGAAAGGTGTGCATGTAGTCCTATGGCCTGTGGGTGGATTGGTATTTACACTTGCGTTAAAATGCCTGTGTTATCGACCTTTGGACGCTGCGCTGGGACAGGGAAGTTCATGTTGTTGCTGACAGTTCATGCGAAGGTCCAGGTGCATCTGGGCCTGTGCCTTCGACAGGGGATTGGCCAGCAGTGCGTAGCACAGGAGAAGAGGAGTCGGTGGTGTGACCCGCAGACCCACATTGTGGACCAAGGCGTTCGGCCCACTTATTAGGGTGCTTGGATGCCATGTGGCGGATCATGCTGGTGGTGGTGAGGTTGCTGGTGTTCATGGTACGGCACAGGTTGAAAACTACCACTCTTTTGTCGTCTGTGCTTTAATCAAAAAAACGCCATACTGCGGAACACCTACCATACACCATACTTGCATTCAAATGCATGGGGTAAGGACATTTGGACGCTGCACTGGGACAGGGAAGTTCATGTGGTCGCTGATGGTGCTTGCGAAGGTCCAGGTGCAGGACAGGGGGCATCCGCACCTGCGCCTTCGACAAGGGATTTGCCAGCACGTAACACATTGGAAAAGGAGTCAGTAGTGTGATCCAAAGACACAGATTGTGGACTCAGGTGTTCGGCCCACTTATTAAGGTGCTTGGTTGCCATGTGGCAGATCATGCTGGTGGTGGTGAGGTTGCTAGTGTTCACACCCCGGCTCATTTTGGTGCGGCACAGATTGTAAATTACTATTTTGTCGTCAGCACTTTCCTCAATAAAGCGCCATACTGCAGAACACGTACCCCTTGGCAAGGAGATTTACACATTGGGGTGCTCCGTGGAACAGTTACTGGCCTGTTTGGTGTGGCCAGCCTTCTCCCTTTTGCTACCCCACTGCCTCTTCCAGCCTGTTGCGGTGCTGCAGATCCCTCCCCCTCTGTACTGCTGTCTTGGCTATGCTTTTCACTTCCCAGGTTGGGTCAGTGACCTTATCGTCCACCAACTCCTCTTCCACTTCCTCACTCTGATCATCCTCCTGACTTGTTGACCTAACCACAACCTCATTGATTGACAGCTGTGTCTCATCCTCTTCATCAACCTCTTGAGACAGTAATTGCCGTTGAGTTATTGGCAACTGTGTCTCATCATCATCCACCTCATTAAACACTAATTGTCTTTCCCCGCTGTCATCTTCTTGTGACTGTGGATGCTCAAGAGGTTGGGAGTCAGGGCACAAGATCTGTTCCTCTTCAAGCGTGCTTGGCGAGAGAGCCAAACCAAGTAATGGCAATGAAAAGAGCTCCTTATCCGAGTGTGGGATCACTTGTTTGCTCAGACTCACCATGGTGAGAGGAATGAGGATAAGGGTGAGGATTGTGTTGTTGACCAGACTCTTAGCTCCTGATACCGGACTTGGTGAAAGACAGGGTGGTGCTTAACCGACTGGAAGCATTATCAGCTGCAATCCAATCGACCACCTGGTCGCACAAGAGTGGTGCCCTGTGCCTCCCTGTAAACTGGGACATATCATGGTCTAATCACATCACATGGTCCAATCACATGGTCCATCACCATGGTAAGATGGACCATGTGATTGGACCATGTGATGTGACGTCATCACAGGTCCTGTAGATCTTAGCTGATGCAGGGAAAGAGAGGACAGATCGCAACTAGGCGATCAAGTGGCTAAGGTAAGTTAACTTTTATTATTTTTAACCCCCTCCACTTCATTTAACAATGCATTCTTTATTAAGAATGCTATTATTTCCCCTTATAACCATGTTATAAGGGAAAATAATAGAGATCGGGTCCCATTGCTAAGCAACCATGCGGGAAAATCGCAACGCATCCGCACTTGCTTGTGGATGCTTGCGATTTTCCCGCAGACCCATTCACTTCTATGGAGCCTGCGTTGCGTGAAAAACGCACAATATAGAGCATGCTGCGATTTTCACGCAACGCAGAAGTGATGCGTGAAAATCACCGCTCATGTGCACAGCCCCATAGAAATGAATGGGTCCGGATTCAGTGCGGGTGCAATGCGTCCTCCTCACGCATTGCACCTGCGTGGAAAACTCGCCCGTGTGAAAGGGGCCTTAGAGATGCAAAACAGTGTATGCAAATGTAGAGGATTATGCTGTATTTTAGCACTTACTGTAATACACCCTTTAACGGAAATAAATACACTTGGAGATGCACGCCGAGTGTAATATACCCTTTTACGGACAGATTTACACTTAGCCTGCAACAGCTGGACTACCAGATTTTGAGTATTGCTATTTTGGCAATTGAATTTCACCCCAGAAAATAATATATCCTTTGACGGACACTATGAAACTTGTCCAGTCACAGCTGGAACACCAGATTTACAGTATTTCTATTTTTCCAACTGAATTTCACCCCAGAAAATAATATATCCTTTGACGGACACTATGAAACTTGTCCAGTCACAGCTGGAACACTGTGTGCGGACTACTGAGTTGCCACCTTGCTGGATCCCCGGTACAAAGACAATGTGCCCACCTTACTTCCTGCACTGGAGCGTGATAGGAAGATGCGCGAGTACGAGCGCATGCTCGTAGACGCGCTCCTGAGAGCATTCCCAAATGTCACAGGGGGACAAGTGGAAGCCGAAGGCGAAGGCAGAGGAGGAGCAAGAGGTCGCCAACGCAGCTGTGTCTCAACCAGCTCCTCTGAGGGCAGGGTTAGCATGGCAGAAATGTGGAAAAGTTTTGTCACCACGCTACAGCCAACTGCACCAACACCTGATACAGAACGTGTTAGCAGGAGGCAGCATTTCACTAACATGGTTGAACAGTACATCTGCACACCCCTCTACATACTGACTGTTGGTTCGGCCCCATTAAACTTCTGGGTCTCCAAATTGTCCATGTGGCAAGAGCTAGCCTTTTATGCCTTGGAAGTGCTGGCCTGCCCCGGCGGCCAGCGTTTTGTCTGAACGTGTATTCAGCCCGGGAGGGGCGTCATTACGGACAAATAAAGCCGCCTGTCCACAGCCAACGTGGACAAGCTGACGTTTATAAAAATGAACCAGGCATGGATCCCACAGGACCAGTCCATCCCTTGTGCAGAACAGACATTTATAACTGCCTTCCCCTCAACCATATATTCTTCTTTTTAGAATCCTCATTTTTAATTTTACCATCATATTGCAGTGCAACCAAAAGTTGAATGAACCTCTCCTCCGTCTAGGTGCCAGGGACCTAATTATCTGAAAGTGGCCTGTTCCAGTGGTGGGTGAGGTGACGCCTGATTCTCTGCTTTGCGACCTCTCTCCTCCGTCTGGGTGCCAGGGGCCTAATTATCGAAAAGTGGCCTTCTCCATTGGTGGGTGACATGACGCCTGATTCTCTGCTATGCGACCTCTGTCCTCTGTCTGCGTGCTGGGGCCTAAATAAATGAAAGTGGCCTTCTCCATTGGTGTGTGACATGACGCCTGATTCTCTGCTATGAGACCTCTCTCCTCCGTCTGGGTGCCAGGGTCCTAATTATCGAAAAGTGGCCTTCTCCATTGATGGGTGACATGACGCCTGATTCTCTGCTATGCGACCTCTGTCCTCTGTCTGGGTGCTGGGGCCTAAATAAATGAAAGTGGCCTTCTCCATTGGTGAGTGACTTAAAGCCCGATTCTCTGCTATGGGACCTCTTTCCAATTGATATTGCTTAATTTTTATTTATTTTATGTTATTTTAATTTATTTCCCTATCCACATTTGTTTGCACGGGATTTACATACATTTTGCAGCCCTCTAGCCCTTTCCTGGACTATTTTACAGTCATTTTAGTGCCCAAAAGTTCGGGTCCCCATTGACTTCAATGGGGTTCGGGATCAAGTTCGGGCCGAACTTCTCGAACCCGAACATCCAGGTGTTCGCTAAACTCTAGTTATTACTTTACATTCCCCATATGTCTACTTCATGTTTGCAACATTTTGTGAATGCCATTTTATTTTTTGGGGACGTTACAAGGCTTAGAAGTTTAGAAGCAAATCTCGAAATTTTTCTGAAAATTTCCAAACATCACTTTTTACGGATCAGTTCAGGTCTGAAGTCACTTTGTGGCGCTTACATAATAGAAACCAGTCGTAAATGGCCCCATTTGAGAAACTATATCCCTCAAGGTATTCAAAACTGATTTTACAAGCTTTGTAAACCTTTTAGGCGTTCCAAAGGATTTAGTGGAAAATGGAGATGAAATTTCAGAATTTCACTTTTTTGGCAGATTTTCTATTTTAATAATTTTTTTTCCAGTAACAAAGCAAGGTTAACAGCCAAACAAAACTTAATATTTATTACCCTAATTCTGCGATTTACTAAAACACTGTAGGGTGCAGAAGGAAAGGAATGCCATATGGTTTTAGGAAGGCAGATTTTGCTGGATTGATTTTTAGACACCATGTCCCATTTGAAGCCCCCCTGATGCACCCTACAGTAGAAACTCCCACAAAATGACCCCATTTTGGAAGCTACGGGATAAGGTGGCAGTTTTGTTGCTGCTATTTTAGGGTACATATGATTTTTGGTTGCTCTATATTACACTTTTTGTGAGACAAGGTAACAAAAAATAGCTTTTCTGGCAAAATTTTTATTTTTTGTTATTTACAATGTTCATCTGACAAGTTAGATCATGTGGTATTTTTATAAAGCAGGTTGTTACAGACACGCCAATACCAAATATGACTACTTTTTTGGGTTGTTTGTAGAGTTGAGCGGACACCTAGAAGTTCGGGTTCGCCGAGTTCGGCCAAACTTCCCCGCAAAGTTCGGGTTCGGGACCCGAACCCCATTGAAGTCAATGGGTACCCGAACTTTGGGGCACTAAAATGTCTCTAAAAGAGTCATGGAAAGGGCTAGAGGGCTGCAAAAGGCAGCAAAATGTGGGTAAGAGCATGACAAGTGCCCTGCAAACAAATGTGGATAGGGAAATCCTTACTAATTAAGAATATTCTTCATTATTTAATATAGTTTATGTTATACGAAAAATCGGTATTTAAATATGCGCATTAATCGAATCGCGTAAAGGCATTAAGCAACTTTCCTATTGGGTTGGCTTGGTAGAAATGTAGAATATAGCGATATATTCATAACCTTTTTGTTATTTATTTAGATTTTACACAATAATATCATTTTTGAAACAAAAAAAATCGAAACCTAAAATAGTACCAATCAAACCATCACCTCATTCCCCCAAAAAATCATACCCTAGCTAAGACAATCTGTTAAAAAATAAAAAAGCTATGGCTCTCAGACTATGGAGACACTAAAACATCATTATTTCTGTTCTAAAAAATGCTATTATTGTGTAAAATTTAAATAAATAAGGAAAAGTAGACATATTAGGTATTGCCACGTCCGTAATGATCTGCTCTATAAAAATATCACATGACTTAACCCCTCCGGTGAATGCTGGAAAAATAAGTAAATAAAAACTGCACCAAAACAACCAATTTTTTGGTCACCTTGCCCCATAAAGTGTAATAATTAATGATCAAAAAATCATATGTACCCAAAAATGGTACCAATAAAAACGTCAACTCTTCCTGCAAAAAACGAGCACAAGACGATCGGCAGAAAAATATAAAAAAATAGGGCATTTCAAAAATGCTTTATTATGTAGAACTAAAGCAAGCATACATAGAAAGTAGACATATTTGATATAATTGCATCCGTAACAACCTGCTCTATAAAAATAGCACATGATCTACCTGGTCAGATGAATGTTGTAAAAAAAAAAACGGCACCAAAACATCAATTTTTTTGTTACCTTGCCTGACAAAACACGTAATGTAGAGCAATTAAATGTACCTCAATAAAACTGGCACCTTATCCCATAGTTTCCAAATTGGTTACTTTTTTGAGTTTCTACTATTAGGGTGCATCAGGGGGACTTTAAATTTGACATGGCATCTAAAAACCAGTTCAGCTAAATCTGCCTTCTAAAAACCACATGGCGTTCCTTTCCTTCTGTGCCCTGCCGTGTGGCCAAACAGCAGTTTATGACCACTTGTGGGGTGTTTCTGTGAACTGCAGAATCAGGGTAATAAATATTAAGTTTAATCTGGCTGTTAACCATTGCTTTTTTACAGGAAAAAATGAATTAAAATGTAAAATCTGCCAAAAAAGTGAAATTCTGAAATTTCATCTCCATTTTCCATTAATTCTTGTGGAACACCTAAAGAGTTAACAAAGTTTGCAAAATCAGTTTTGGATACCTTGAGGGGTTTAGTTTCTAAAATGGGGGGTCATTTTTGGGGGGTTTATATTATGTAAGCCCCAGAAAGTGACTTCAGAACTGTACTGATCCTTAAAAAGTGGGTTTTGGAAATTTTCAGAAAAATTTCAAGATTTGCTTCTAAACTTCTAAGCCTTCTAACGTCCCCAAATAAAATGTCATATTCAAAAAGATCCAAACATGAAGTAGACATATGGGGAATGTAAAGTAATAACTATTATATGTGGTATCACTATCTATGATAAAAGTAGAGAAATTGAAATCAGGAAATTAGGGTATTTTTTTACAAAAATAAAGGTGAAATATATTGATTTAAATTTATGACTATCATGGAGTACAATGTGTCATGAGAAAACATTCTCAGAATCGCTTGGATAAGTAAAAGCATTCCAAAGCTATTACCACATAAAGTGATACGTGTCAGATTTGCAAAAAATTGCCTGGGCAGGATGGTGAAATATGGACTGTGGTAGAAGGGGTTAAGTGGTTAATGCGCTGCTTGTGGACTTGAGGTGTAAGATAAAATATGAGAAAAGATATTTTTTTCTATTTTGAAAGTGGGAAGGGCTCATTTCACAAAGTCTTGAATGTTAAATAACAAGAGACTTAAATATATTTCCAGTCAGGTATTTTCCAGTCAATGTTTATTAGAAACAAAAGGACAATGATTTGGAGAACATAGAAATAATTCATCCTTCATAACCTTGTTGTTTCTTTTTTAATAAAGCATTAACATCACTAGGGGAGACACGTCGGCGGGAGTTGCTGCACATTAATGGTCGCTTGTGCCTTGGTGCACGTAGTCATTTGAGAAAGAGATGCTGACCCAAAGTTCATTAAATTGTTACCACGGTCACAGAAGGATTGCGTTGCGCACCCCCGTTCAGATAAGGAAAGCAAGGATGATCCTGCAAAGAAACACATAATTATTCTCACTTACTACAATCTTAGAACTCATATATGAAGATTAGGGGAGATATATTGTATGGGCAAAGAGAAGCTTACTTTATTTGCCCCAGAATTTTTGGTGCAGTCTTGATGAGCCAAATCCCATATGTTGATCGTGTGCCTTATAATTTGGACCCATTTGCAACACACTAGACAGGACTGTCTGCAAGTCTACTCTTCTGAGGTTTGTTTTTTTGCCTAGTCCTGCTTTGTGATTGCTTTTTTAAAGGGAGTCTTTCACCAAAATATGACATTATACACCGCTCACATGGCTCTCTAGCACACCTATCCCTGATTAAAATGGTACTTTCGTCATTTTCTTCTGACTTTTACCAGCAGGAAAAACGCAGTTTAATCCATATGCAAATGAGGGCTCACAAGTGCCTGGTGGCGGCGTTCGGTGTGTAGGTGTCATGGCTGCTCTGCTTTCTTTCTACATTACTCCTCTCAAGCCTCTTCCTTGGCCGCCCTGCAAGTCCCTTGCATCATCCACAGGACCGACTGAGATCCCGCATGTGCGACCCGGGCATGCGCACTGTGATGCCCATTGTGGTCACGTCATTGCTACTTGTATTGCGTATGCACCAGCAAACGACGCAAAACAAGTGACGAGGGGGCAGACCAGAAGCAAACAGGAGGACTGGAGGCTGGCGCATGCGCACTACATGTAGCGATGCCATGCCCACAATGGCCATGGGGGATCTCGGTCATTCCTGGGGATTACACAAGGGACTTGCAGAGCAGGGAGAGGCTGGGGAGAGGTTGGGGAGAAGTAATGTAAAAAGAAGGCAGAGCAGCCTGGGCACCTACACACCGAACGCTGCCCCCGGGCACTTGTGAGCCCTTATTTGCATATGGATTAAACTGCGTTTTTCCTGCTTATAAAAGTCAGAATAAAATGTCATGGGTGCCATTTGAATCATGAATGGGTGTGCTAGCCAGCCATGTAAGCGGTGTATAACGTCATATTTTGGTGACAGACTCCCTTTAAGTCTTTAAAGAAACAGCTCTAGAATGGGCCCCCTGAAGCAATGGAGAGGCACGGCCACCCTCCATTCACCGCTATGGGGGTTCCACCTTTTGGAAATTGATGGCATTTGATCTGAGTTATGACATCAGTGTCTCCCCCTTTAAATAATCATAGAAATAAAAGCTGCACTGTGATTGGCTGTTTCTTTTTCTGAGCCCTCAATACTAAATCAGTAGCATGTAAGATATACTGTATACTTGCACCTTAATACGTTAGAATATCATCAAAATGTTAATTTATTTCAATAATTCAATTCAAAGAGTGAAGCTGATATATTCTATAGATTTATTACACACAGAGCGATCTATTTCAAGCATTTCAATCTCTTAATGTTGATTATTATGGCTCACAGATAAAGGGGTATTCCCATCTGAGACATTGGGGTATATTGCTAGATGTCCCCATTGTCTTATAGTAGCGGGTCCCACCTATGGGACCCACACCTATATTGAGAACAGAGTGGGGAAAGTGGTGATCTTCAGGACCCTGGGTTTCCCGTGGTCCAGCCACCAAGCGCTCTTTCTCAGAAGTGAATGGAAGAGCACCTCGCTTGCGCAGCCACCACCCCCATTCATTATAGAGCAGACAGAAATTTCCAGCCACCCCATAGAAATGATTGGAGGGCGGCTGCACATGCACAGCGTGCCCTCCACCACTTTCAATGTTCCGTTCTCAGTGTAGATGTGGGTCCCAGAGGTGGGGCATATCCTACCAATGAATGCCCAAGAGTTAAGATCTCAGAAATTAGAAAATTATATAACACCATTGAAAAAAAAAAAAAAGTTTAATCTAGAAATGTGGAACTACTGAAAAGTATGTCCAGTAGAGATGGGCGAAGTTTAGAAAAATTTGATTCGGTCCTTCCACTGAACTTCGGCAAGAAATTTGATTCGATCCAAATTAATTTGTCACAAATGGTGATAAATCGGCAATACCCAGGCCACTCTGCCTAATCATATTCACCCACTTGGGGGCTCAATCTCAGTGTGAAGGCTTGGAAGTTAAAGTGCAGGGAGAGTGTGTCGCCGTGTGCATTACCTTCTAGTGCACCACCATTTATAGTGAATCTGTTCTGTAGGTGCCGTCAGTATTACAGGCAGGTGTCATTTATCGCCATGGACTTAATAGTGCAGCGCTTTATGATAGAGTGGGGGCGTTGGCGGCAGCAGTGGCAGTGGTGCTGTGTTCACATCACCAGTTATTTTTTTCGTGTTTCTGATCTGTCAGAATAACCGTAAAAACAGATCCTGTATTTGGAGCATCCATAGGGATTACATGGTCAGTATTTTGCATCAGTGTTTGATCAGTATTTCTAAGGCAAAAATAGCAGTGGGTCCAAAACGGAGACGAAATGTAATTGAAATAATTGCATCTCATCTCTGTCTTGAACCCACTCCTGCTTTTGGCTTACAAATACTGAACAAACACTGACCAAATACTGACCATGTGAAAGAGGCCTAACAGATGCTCAAAATACAGGATCCTTTTTTTATTTTTTTATTTTTCTGTTATTCTGATGGATAAGAATAATAGAAAAATATATGCTGTTAACATGGACAAACAGGAACAATAGTGGCCCTATGACAAAGTGGGGAGAGTAGGCAGCAGCAATGGCAGTAACAGTGACAATAGTGGCCCCATAACAGAGTGGTGAGGGTGGCAGCAGCAGTGGCTGTAACAGTGACAATAGAAGCCCCATGACAGAGAGGGGAGAGGGGAAAGCAGCAGTGGCTGTAACAACAATAGTGGCCCCATGACAGAGAGGGGGGGTGGTGGCAGCAGCAGTGGCAGTAACAGTGACAATAGTGGCCCCATAACAGAGTGGGGAGAGGGGAAAGCAGCAGTGGCTGTAACAGTGACAATAGAAGCCCCATGACAGAGAGGGGAGAGGGGAAAGCAGCAGTGGCTGTAACAACAATAGTGGCCCCATGACAGAGAGGGGGGGTGGTGGCAGCAGCAGTGGCAGTAACAGTGACAATAGTGGCCCCATGACAGAGTGGGGAGGGTGGCAGCAGCAGTAACAGTGACAATAGTGGCCCCATGACAGAGAGGGGAGGCTGGAAGCAGCAGTGGCTGTAACAACAATAGTGGCCCCATGACAGAGAGGGGGGGTGGTGGCAGCAGCAGTGGCAGTAACAGTGACAATAGTGGCCCCATGACAGAGTGGGGAGGGTGGCAGCAGCAGTGGCATACTGCACAAGACGGTGACAGATCACAGTAGTAGCAGAACCCTAAAACAGCAGTGTAATAAGGCACAGCGGCATGCATATCCGCCTAAAAATTTAACATGTACATATCAGTAGGCCAAGAAGCCCCATTGTACGCATGGCAGTAAAGGCAGAAGCATGTGACCAGAAGTAACGGCACATTTTGCAGAACATTCTGGTACGGCAGCACACTACAGTGTGATCATTAGTGGCAGAATGATTTATTCGTTAGCATCACGCACTGGTGTCTGGAAATATGGGTTACCCCACGCCTGATTCATCTCTATGAAAGTTAGTCTCTCAACATTTTGGGAGGAAAGACGAGTTCTCTTAGGTCTAATAGAGATGAGCGAACTTTTAAAAAAAAGTCCGGCATTCGGGTTGTGGTAAGTCGCGCATCCCGTTATGGATTCCACTATAGCGGCATATGGAATCCATAAGGGCGGCTGCCACCAACCCAAACTGTTGAACAGCCGAAGGACCTGGGGTGACATCACTGTCATGTGATCAGTGCAGGGGGCATGGGTCAGCACTGGATTTGATCCCGTGCTGAGCCACGCCCCCTGCACTGATCACATGACGGTGACGTCACCCCAGATCCTTCGGCTGTTTAACAGTTCCAGTTGGTGGCAGCCGCCCCTTATGGATTCCATATGCCGCTATAGTGGAATCCATAACGGGATGCGCGACTTACCACAACCCGAACGCCGAACACCGGACTTTTTTTTAAAGTTCGCTCATCTCTAAGGTCTAACTATGCCCCCAGCCACACTGAGTGCCCATGGAAGACCTGGCCAGTTGTGGCCACTCTTCAAGTTTGCATGCCCAGTGGTCCAGGGGATCTTGGGTGACAGGATGCAGTCCAAGTATACCACAACCTGCACAGGTTGAGGTTCTGCTGCATGTCCTGCTGCTTCTGGGTGGTTTCTTAAAGCCTCTTTCACACGGGCGTCATGTTTGACGCCCGGATAAGAGGCGGGTGCGTTGCGGGAATATGCGCGATTTTCCCGCGCGGGTGCAAACGTTTGTGATGCGTTTTGCACGCGCGTGAGAAAAATCGCTATGTTTGGTACCCAAATCCGAAGCCGGACTTTATCACTGAAGTCCGGCTTCGGGTCTTCTGGAGAATTCAATATTTTCCCTTATAACATGGTTATAAGAGGAAATAATAGCATTCTTAATAAAGAATGCATAGTAAAATGAAGTGGAAGGGGTTAAAAATAATAAAAGTTAACTTACCTTAGCCACTTGATCATGTAGTTGCGATCTGTCCTCTCTTTCCCTGCATCAGCTAAGAACTAAAGGACCTGTGATGACGTCACATCACATGGTCCATCACCAAAACGAAACTTAGAGCAAAGAGCAATCCTGCTGACAAACCACAAACCCTTGAGTTTCCCCCAGATTCACGGTCAATTCAACCGAATATAAGACCGGAAACGAATAGATTCCCAATGCCCAATGTGCTCGATGAACTCAACACGCAATCCCCACTGAGCCGCCTCTGTCGCCGCCCCAAACCGGAACAAATGACTAAAATACCCCTCTAAATCCCTCCCCAACTTACATAAACACTTTGAGAAAATGCAGTAAATTGAAAACGAGATAATGAACCGTCACTATGCCCTAACAAGGTAAAATCCCCTTTCTCCCAATCCCGTATTCCCTAATACATTCTACATGGCACATGGCACCACCCGGAATGCTAAACGGCACACCTCTACGCCCTCTACAACCATCTATGAGTGACGTATGATGACTTCCACTCTATCGTGGAACAGATCCATGTCCTCCCAGCACAACCCCCCCACCCGACTACCGTCGGACAGACCTATTCCCGCAAACGCAACGCTCCCAAAATTGCCAACAAAATACCAATCTAAAAAACCGCTCCTCCCCAGGCTGAACTACCAACTTTCCTGACCTGCACACCCAAGCCCAACAGCCACTCAAACTACACCGGCCTCCTACTATCTTCCCCAGTCCTTAAGCAACGCCAACCCTTCAGCGCCATCAGAACCAAAAAAGGACTCCGTGAAATCTGTCATTTTCCTCAACTTAATTCAAATGCTAACCCTGCTGTACAACTATTTACCTTACCCACCAACCAATCCTCTTCTCCACCCTGACCCAAAAACAATAACAATGGAATAACCAAATCATCCTCCCCAACACCCCGTTTTTCACTCCTTCAAAATAAGTCGCCCATGTACCAGGCGCCAATGATGCCAGAATGAGCCCTGCTATGGTCCAAAGACAACTCGGGCACTCCTTCCCAAACTCTTCCGCCCCCAGAGCAAGCTGCTGGAACCATCCCACTGCGCACGAGAGAGAGCGTCAGCAATATAGTTATTGACCCCCTGCACGTGAATTGCCACTACCCAGGTATTAAGACCCTCCAATACCAGGCGCTGTAACAGCCGCACCACCCTTGGCGATGAGACCAACAGCCCATTTATCACCTGAACCACCCCCTAAGTAATCCCAGTGGAAACAAACCTTTCTATTCTTAAAAAAAAATAAAAATCTTCCTTACAGCAGAACCGCCACCAATACGGGGAATAGCTCTAACAGCTCTACATTTTTAATTCCATCCGTTTGCCACCCAACTATGTGGCCAGCCCCCAGCACACCAATGACACCCCCCCCCCCCACCATACACCCCCCTTCGCGACCAACAATAACTTAAAATCAATTCACCACATCTCCCATGAACAGTGAGCGACCATTATAGTTCTCCAAGAAGGAACTCCAGACTTTCACGTCCACTCCCAATTCATAGCCCAACCGGATGTAGCCATGAGGCACGACTACGCAGTCGCCCCCGCTAACCGTGACTAAAGCTTGCCCAACTGTATCTTTTCCAAGCGACTAGCTCCTGCTACCGCCCCTTTCAAATCTGCCCCTTTATCCAAATGCAATCAGCATACCCTCACTATACCCCTGTGACTGGACCCCTAGTCTGTTCTTACGCCCGTGGACTCCGAACACCTTAAACAACATACCTATTGTAAGCCACAACCCCGCACACACACGCGAGTCCGAGGACCCAATACACAAGAAGTTGTCCAAGTAGTGAATGATGGATTCACAACCCGACACGTCCGCCACCACCCTCTCCAAAACGAGCTAAACGCTTCAAAGTAATCGCATGGTGGAGGAACCGCCCATCGGCAAACAACGATCAACAAAAATCCCTCCCCTTTCAAAAACACCCCAACAGATGCAAACTAATCCCGATGCACCTGTAATAACCTAAAAAACGCCACCTCAATGTCAATCGTTGCGTGCAACGCCCCTTTACCAAACTTCCTAACCCACTGTACCGCTGCGTTGATTAGTGTATAGACCACAGAACCCAATTCCCGATCAACACCGCCATTGGCCGACAGCCCTTTAGGAAATGACAAATGAAGAATAAGCCTAAACAAATTCCTCTTCTCCCTTGGAACCATCCCGAGGTGGGGTAAGGGGGGGGGCGCAAATGCCCCAGCAGTGGAACCAAAACGGACCTGCGATCCCCCCCAGCAAGACTTCTCTCCTCAGTTCTTCCTCTACTACCTCCGCCGAGCTCAAGTTCCTCTTAACCAGCACCGCCTCCACCAGGACGAACGGAATTTTAAACCCCACAGAGACCCCTAGCGCAATAAAAATTGCCGCCTCCTATACCTAGCGAGGAACGGCTTTTCCAGACTGACCAGTGTCTACCCCTTTTGTAACATTGCTGTCTCCCCCCTTTTTGCCTGCTCCCTTTGAAACATTGCAAAGCCCCATGGGACCCCCCGCTCCGAGAGCATTTGTGCTTAAACTTGCACTTGAAAAGCTCCTGTCAGTAAATGAGAAGCATAATCCCTTCGCGGATGCTGTCGCAGTACTATGCTGACCCCCACCACCTGATTTTCCCTGACAGAGCTGCCCCGGCCTAATTGTTGCTGTCCCGTTCAACCACAAAGCTATATCTTTGAGATCCCACATAATTTCCGGACGCCCTGCCTTCCGCTACCTAAACTGCTCGTCGGACCGCAACCACGCTACTCTACACCCGATACGCCACACTGATTGCCTCTAAGTAGCAGAACAGGGCCGAACAGCCCTCTGGCCCTTTCTCTCAATAACGCAAGTGCCCGCAACCAGTTCGTGAACGTCCGCAGTATTTAACAATATCTCTTTTCCTCATCCTCTTGTTTTCTTGTCATTCCTCCTCACCCTATCCAAATTAAATTTTTAACAGGAGCAGAGAAAAGATCTCAACGTATTTGCCCCCCCAAAATGCGCTCTTTGACCTCCTGCCTCAAATGATCCCCCAACGGTCCCTAAAACATACATAAGCCTCCCATATTGCTTTTGTCCCCCAACCTAATTGTTTCTTGCTCTACCGCACCGTCCACCTGCATCCGTCCATACAGACACCCCATAAGTCCCCCAATCCTGACATCCTGATCTTGAGGTCAAAAGGAAAATATTTATCCTTGCATCTTGATAGATATTAAGGTATGTTAACTTGCTATAAATAGGAGCTTTTAATGTGATTTTCCTTTTTCATTTGGATGCATATACTTATAGTATTTTTTGGTTTGTGCCTTTTCTCCCTTTAGTGTGGACAAAAAAATCCCCTGATGAGTCCATCTTTATGGATGAAACGTGACACGTAGGGACGTAGTAAGGAATGAATAGGGAATAGACCCAATACACAGGGTCAGGTTCGGTGTGGGGTCGCCCCTGTCGGGGCGGGTGCTCTGCGTGTGTAGGCAGGCGGCATTGTAGGTCCTTTACCCCATCTACTACAGGGATAACTAGGGATATATAGCATAAGTCCGCTACTGTCACAAGATTAAGCAAGCAGGCATCTATACCCCACATATGTTTGCATTCAAAATATGTAAGTAGCATTCATTGTGAAGGCTTGAGGTAAGCTGTGTTTTTTGAATATGCACTAATTATGAGAAATTTTGCACAGTGGGGGAATTTTTATACAGTATTTTAATAGCAGAATTAAAAGCTATGTTTTATATGTCTAGTCCTTGGTGTGGAATATAATTATCAAAGTGGTCAAGAGACGTTTTCCTCTGGATAGGATTGGTTGAGGAGTGGTGGAGTTATTTTTTAGACTGGGGAAAGGCAGATGGGAGCACTAGTCACCATTACTCATGTCTAGGAGAACAACAGGGGAAGACAACAACAAACAAACAATCTCCAGCAGAGATAGACTTATCCAGTCACGAGCAGAGAAGATGATCCCAATAACGACAGTCCACGCCAGACAAGAGATCCACAGCAACACCGTCAAACGATCTCCTTCAAAGGTCAGAATAGCACTGGAAGTAAGGACTATATATGGCAATGACTGCAAGTGAAACTGAAACTAATATAGTAGCTGGGAGTGGTGTAACATGGTATCTCCCTACTTCGTGCGATTTCCCTACCGCACGAACTGGGCATGCTCAGTACAAGTAAAGTCCCCGCCCACAGCCTATTCTCCCTTTAGGGGGGCTATTAATTTTGTTATAAGGCCGCCTCTGTACTATTATTATTATAATGGCCCCCTCTGTACTATTCTTATGTTAATAGCCCCCACTGTATTAGTATTAGTATTTATACAAAGGGGGCCATTATTATAATAATAGTACAGAGAGGGCCTTTATATTAATAATAATACAGAGCTGTGCTGCCATGTCATGGAGGGGGAGAATTGGGATATACCCTATATACCCTCATCAACAGTGCTGCCATGGAAGGGGAGAAATGTGGTATGGTTGGGGGGGGGATGTGCTCTGCAAATGAAGCAGTGTATTATATTATGGGGGCACTAGGAGGAAGGCGGGAGAGGAGCACTATGGGGGCATTTACTAGGGGCACTATATAGGGGTATTTCATACTGGTACATTATGGGGGCACTATGGGGACATTAGCTCTGCTGGGGCATTACAAGGGGGTATTTTTTTTGCACTGTCTGTTATAAGGAGAATTATTACTACTGGGGGGGGGGTATCATGGTGGGCTTTATTACTTCCCCATGTTATGACCCCCTAGTAGCAGCACCAGCCTCTCCCTGATCCTTCTCCAAATCCTTATTCTGAAATCTTTCTCATTAGGATAAAACACATCATCACCTCCGCCGATCCCCACAATATACAGTATACCTCTACACCGTTCCCCAAGCCAAAGTGTGAAGTGGTGTCCGAGATCCCCAAGGGCCAAGCCAAGTAACTGTAAGTTTTCATGTGAAATATGTTTGCTATACATATATAGCATAGACTGCACACCGCTTCATTGGTTGCTATGACGCCGTGCGCTTCGTGCCGCCGATACAGTACTGTAAGGGCAGATCATCTGATGGGGGGGGGGGGTGGTCGGCAATTTTTATCCTGCCTAGGGTGGCAAAAATCCTTGCACTGGCCCTGCCGCCGATCCTGGTCCCGTTCCCACATCGTGTCCCGCAGCATAAGATGGAGGTTCCTTCCACGCTGTGCAATGCAGGAGGAGGCTTTTTCCCCCCTGCTCCCCGGCGTGAAGTGTCCTTGAAAGGGCTCCGCATGTGGGGGGGGGATCGCGCGATCACTGTGTAATGAAGCACGCCTGTATAATAATGTGCGCCGGCAGCCTGGCCCGCCACAGCCGTCTAGCGATGGGATGAAGCGAAACAGGGGCCTCAGCCGCTCTCCACAGCAACTCCTGTACTTGCTCCTGGATCCCCATGCCTCCGCAGCCTCCCTCAGCTGCCTAAGGTCTCCTCAAGCTGCTTTAATTATCCTAACCTATCCAAACTCCCCAGGGTCTCCCTGAACTAAACCCCCGTCATGCTGGCCTCCCCTAAAGGCCCTGCCACCCAGTCCGGCCATGACTGGATTGTTGGTCAAAACACGACCATCGGATGAAAGAAGCAGCTGTGGCACGTTGCTGCAGCTGCTGCCACCACCAACCGTTTTCTGCTGCCTTTGTGCCGACTACAGCAAAATTTTTGCCACTGCCTATTCCTTTGAGGGGCCCAGGCAACTGTTTGTTGGCCATAGAGTAAAGGAACTGAATCAGTAATGTAAGTATTAGTGCTAATCGAGCTCGGGTGCTCTGGCCGAACACATGGGGATGCTCGAGTGCTTTACCGAGCACCTGAGTATAATGGAGGTAGTGATGAGCGAGCATGCTCGGCCGAGCATTTGTTCGGCTTGAGCATCTCTATTCTCTGCTCGTCTTTACTCGGCCGAGCGACACGTATGTTCATCGCAGGGGCGTAGCGTGGGGCGGGGGGCGTGGGGGCCGTTGCCCCGGGCGCACACTGCAGGGGGCGCTGGCCGGCTGCTGGCAATAATTCATAATTGTATGAGTAAGGAGGCGGAAACAGCGCGCCCCCTGCTGAATCACCAGGGCCGGGAACACCAGCCACATGGCAGTACTCACAGGCATAGGCTCCTCCCACCTTCCAGGCACTGCGGAGCAAGAGGAACTCAAGAAGAAGGTGGCTGCTGCTTCAGGAGGGAGAGCAGCCTGTGTAAGAGAGAGCAACACAACAGTGAGTGACAGTGACTCACAGGGGGGGGGGGGGATGATATATTATATATGGGGCTGTGCTGGAGCCTGGAAGAGCTGAAGACAGGAGAGTGATGTATCTTATTTGGGACTGTATGCTGGAGGGGCTGAAGTCAGGGGGAGTGATGTATTTTACATGGGACTGTATGCTGGAGGGGCTGAAGGCAGGCAGTGAAGAGAGGGACGGTGTTATCATTTACATGGGACAGTATGTTGGAGGGGCTGAAGGCGGGGAGTGATGTATTTTACATGGTACTGTATGCTAGAGGGGCTGAAGGGGGCATAATTATTACTATAATACTACAGAGGGGCCATTATAATAATAATAACACAGAGGGGCCATTATATATTATAATTATACAGAGGGCATTATGGGGGAGGGGAGAAATCTAAACATTTTCTGTGAAACTCTGCAGAGATGAGATGCGGCAGAAAGAAGGTGTCATGACGGTCCTATCCCCGAATGAAGACGCTGAGGAAAGTCTACATCCCAGGAGAGGTCATTGAATGTAACAGGTATGTGCTGTAATACACTGTATATTTCATAGCAATGTATGTCCATCCAAATATGTGTTGGGGGGATGTAGTATTTGGCCCACCCTGCCGCATCCTAGCCCCAGACTTCAGGTCACACTGTGCGTGTTTTGAATTCTGGGGGCTCACACCCATCTACTCCATTATCTGTACTCAGAGAGTTATTACCGTGTTATCAGTGGGGTTACATCGGACATGCAGGTGACATCTACTACATTATCTGTAAAAAGGGGTGTGGCCACAGGTTGGGGGGGGGGCGCAATACTTGGCTTGCCCCGGGTGCTGGCAACCCATGCTACGCCACTGGTTCATCGCATTGCTCCTCCCCGCTCGTTTGGTGACTTTTAAGCAGCCAATCAAGGTCCAGGTAAGTAATTCCCTTCAGTGTAAGGCCATAGCCATGTTAGCTGTAAGCCTTACACTGATTGGCTGGCCGGAACACGTGATACAAGTTCATAAAGGAGCTGAGGTCCGGCGCTCGGATTATCAAGCGTCAGGGAGAGCAGACAGTAGGCAGGGACAGATAGCGTTTTTCTCTAAACTTACTGATTTTACTCCAAAAACCTTATTATAAGACCTAACAGTCCTTTTAAGGACTACAGTGTGCGTTTGACAGCAGTGCAGCACTTTTTATTTTTTTCAGGAAAGGGTTTTCTTCAGCACTATCAGGGACAGGTGTCATCAGGAAGGGACAGATGCAGGGCTTAAAAATCACTTTTTCAACTACCCAAACTTATAAAAAAAAAGAAAGATTTCAGATTAGTGACATCTACAATACGCCATCATATTGTTGCCATTTAGTGTGTTGGGCAGATATTATAAAAAGAGGCTTATTCACTACAGTGTGCCTGGTACTGAGATATACACTGCACCATCATAAAGCAGTGTGTTGGGCAGACATTAGAGAAAGGGGCTTATTCACTACAGTGTGCCTGGTACTGAGATAGAAACTGCACCATCATAAAGTAGTGTGCTGGGCAGACATTATAAAAGGGAGCTTATTCACTACAGTGTGCCTGGTGATGAGATATACACTGCACCATCAGATAAATTATTTTTTCTGGGGAAATTAACCTAACTTGTGCCACATTTGTGTGTGTGTTCAATCCGCAACCATTGTATTAATTACTCCAGCAGAGAGTGACTTATATTTTGGCCATAGTTAACTAGTTTTGGGAACATTTGTTTGTGCGTTTAGGCCGCAACCGTATATACAGTATTCCAGCAGAGAATACATTTTATTTGGGACAAATTTGTATCCGATATAGAACTACATCTGAATACAGTGTGTATATTAAAAATGACATTCTCTTGGGCCTAGTGTAGTGGCCGAAATCTGTATTTTTTTGTATCCAGTACCTTACTGCATTTTAATACAGTGTGTATCGTAAAAAATACTTTCTCTTGGGCAAAGTGTAGTGGCCAAAATCTGCATTTTTCTGTATCCAGTACCAAACGCACTCTGTGTCTCCGGGTCCCACCACTTCCTCCTCTTCCCCTGTGTTACTCAATGCTCCTATCCCGTGTCCAAGGTGCAGGCCCGGATGCCCCTTGCCCTGCACCTGGACTTTTGCATGAACAGTCAGCAACATCCACTTTCCTGTCCCAGTGCAGCATCCAAATGTCCATAACACAGGCATTTAAATGCAAGCGCAAATACCCACCCACAGGCCATAGCACTAAATGCGCAACTTTTGAAATTACTGGCCCTCAAAATGTTGCCATTTAGGCTTGTGGACACTGAGGCCTTCCGCAGCCTGATGTAGGCGGTCGTCCCTCGGTACGAGGTTCCAAGCCGCCTTTATTTATCATGGTGTTCTGTGTCTGCCTTACACCAGCATGTGTCCCACAACATCACCCGTGCCCCTGACCAACGCACTAACTGACACTGACCACTGACACATGGACAAGTGCTGGTGGCCAGGGACGCTACATCTCCCTAACCACACACTGGGAGAATGTCGGACCCTGTGATGGCACAGGTGCTACTCACGCCCAGGATTGCGGGCCCTACGTCCATCAGGGCTCTGCCAGCAGCTATGTTAATGGCTCCAACCCCCACTTCTTCTCTGCCGCCTCATCTTCCACTTCCACCTCCAACAGCAGTCAGCCATTAGTCGCTAGCTAGAATCAGTGTAGCACTGCTGTGGGTAAGCATCAACATCCCGTGCTGATGTGCTTAGGGGACACACAGCACACTGTCGCAGAGCTGTGGCAGGGTATAAGGGACCAGACCGAGCTGTGGCTCTTGCCACTCAACAAACAGGCATGTGTCTGACAATTGCCATAACTTGGTGGTGGCTTTGGAGCTCGGCAACCTGACACACATTTTGTGCCTAGCCCACCTCCTAAAATTTGTGGTTCAGTGGTTTATCAAAACCTACCCTAATTTGCAGGAGCTAGTAGTGAAGGCGCACAGCTTGTGTACCCATTTACGAAAGTCATCCACAGCTTCAGCCGGTCTTTCAATGCTGCAGCAGCGCTTGCGGCTTCCAGCTCAGCAACTGTTGTGCGACGTGAGCAGGCGGTGGAACTCTGTGTTTTACATGTTGGAATATAAGCTCCAACATGGTCATCACCTTTCCAGTCAACTGCCACTATTCATAAGCGAGGAGTGAGCATTGATATCAGACCTATGTGAGGTTTTAAAAAACTTTGATGAATCCACATAGATGGTTAGTGGCGATAACGCTATTATCAGCGTAACCATTACAGCTTACAATTAAGGAGGATGCTTTGAATGTGGAAGACGAGGTACTGGGGGAGGAGATGACACAGGGTGATAGCCAGACCTCCCCCAGTTCGTCTTCTCAGCACGAATTGGGCCATGAAGGGGTGGAGGAGGAGAAGCTGGTGACACTTGCCTCTGCTACAGAGGCTAGTACCCATGGAACTTTAATTCAATCTGTTCAGCGTGGATTGGCAGAAGAGGAGGATTATGAGGATATGGAGAGTCATCCTGAACTTGACATCGACGTCTTGCCTGTTGGTACTCTGGCACACATGATTGACTTCATGTTAGACTGTCTTTCCCGCGACCCTCGTGTTATACGCATTTTAGGTAACACAGATTACTGGGTGTTTACCCTTCTCGACCCCCGCTACAAAGAGAGCTACTCATCTTTCATTCCTGTGTTGGAAAGGACAAGTAAAACGGTGCAATACCAGAAGGTACATGTTGACAGATTGCTCAAAAATTTTCCATCTGACAATGCGGCCGCCAGAGTCTGTACTTCCTTAGGCAACCGAGGAAGAGAGACAAGGAGAACACAAAGTAGTTCCAACATGGGCAGGGCAACACTTTCCAAGGCATGGGACACTTTCATGACACCCCGCCAGCAACCTCAAACCAGCCTAATGCTACAAGGAGGGAAAAGTTTTGGAAGATGGTGAAGGAATACATTGGAGACCGTGTCAGCATCCTAAATGGCCCCTCAGTGCCTTACAACTACTGGGTGTCCAAGCTGGACACGTGGCACGAACTTGCGCTCTACGCCTTGGAGGTGCTGGCCTGCCCTGCCGCCAGCGTATTGTCTGAGTGTGTATTTAGTGCTGCTGGTGGCATTAAAACAGATAAGCGTATCCACTTGTCCACTGAAAATGCTGACAGGTTGACTCAAATAAAAATGAACAAGGCCTGGATTGCCCCTGACTTCTCCACTCCACCAGAGGAAAGCTGAGCTAATGAGGAACAAAAACGCAATTTTAATTTATGCTTTATAATGTACTCAAGATTCAGATGCACTCTTTTCACCGCAAAAAAAAGGGTATATGTTTGAATCTTGTTTTCTCATCCGCCTCCTCCTCCATCTCCCCTTCCATACAGAATATATATGCCCTCACTACAATGTTTTATAGGGTTCGCTCGGCTTCTGGCCCTTACCTCTTTTTTTTTATACGGTCTACTCACCTGTAGGCCATTACTGCAATGTTTTATGGGGTTCGCTCTCCTTTAGTCCCTCACCTCCAATGTTTTATACGGTCTGCTCACCTTTAGGACATTACTGCAATGTTTTATGGGGTTTGCTCACCTTCAGGCCATCATCTCCAATGTTTTATGGGGTTCGCTCTCCTTTAGTCCCTCACCTCCAATGTTTTATACGGTCTGCTCACCTGTAGGCCATCACTGCAATGTTTTATGGGGTTCGCTCGGCTTCAGGCCCTCAACTATAATGTTTTAGAGGGTAACCAGCAGGCCTTTGCTCCAAATGTTTTGGAGGGTCACTTGCAGGCCATCAATCATAATTTTTCAAGGGTGTGTATGATGCCCTCCTTTATGTGTAATAAAGGGTGTATTGGAGTGTCGGTTCCTTGTAATTTTTGCCAGCCCTTTCACTTAGTGCATAGGCTTTATGAGTGTAACAGTGTACCTGAAAAATTGTAGCACCTTGTGAATGAGGCCCTCCTTTATGTGATATACAGGCTGTATCGGAGAGCTTCTTCCTTGTAATTTTTTGCTGCATTTGCACTGTATACAATTGAATATACAGGAAAAAATGGTTGCCAACATTTTTGCCTCTAAAATTTTTTTAAATTTTTTTTTTGAGGGGGAGGGATTTTGGGCATGATTTTGTCGCTACGTAAAAGTGCCGGACAACTGGGACAAAATGGTTCCCAGCAGTGACATTGGAGTCCAAGATGCACCCAGACATGGTCCCCATGCTGTTCCAGATCCATTTCGGTGGTGTTTCTGTCCCTTTCTGACTTTTTCCAATGGACCAGGCACCCTCCCCTCATCCGAGCAGAGGGTGCCTGGTTGTCTCCCATTGACTTCCAATATACTCGGGTGCTTGGCTGAGCGCACGAATATCGCTATGTGTTCAGACCGAGTACCCGAACACCCAAACACTTTGACTTCCATTTATTGATGAGTGAGCACCAATCGGAGAACTTGAGTATTAAACCAGGCACCCCCTGCTCTAAAGATGGGAGGGTGCCTGGTTCATAGGAAAAGCACCACCTAAATGGTTTGAGAACAACATGGGGAGGATGTGTGGATGCATCTTGGACTTCCAGGTCACTGCTGGGAACCATGTTGTCTGAGTAGTATGCCACTTTTACAGACTGACATTAATGCAAACAAAACAATCTATTTTACATGAAATTTTTTTAGGAAACATTCTTTCCTGTATATTTACTTGTATATAAAGTGCAATTGCTGCCAAAAATTACAAGGAAGAGGCACTCCGATACAACCTGTATATCACATTATGGAGGGTCTCATTCACAGTGTAGTACAATAGTTCAGGTAGTGGGACTCATACACTCATAAAGCCTATGCACTAAGTGGAAGGGCTGCTAAAAATTACAAGGAACCGGCACTACAATACACCATATGTTACACATAAAGAAGGGAATCATACACCCCTTTGAAAATTATGGCCTGCTGGTGACCCTCAAAAACATTTGGAGCAAGGGCCTGCTGATCTAACCATCTAAAATATTAGGGGCAAGGGCCTGCTGCCACATTGGTGACTCTAGATAACCTCTGGGCGATTGCACGTCCCCGTTACAGCGACAATCCTTTCGTATGTCTGACTTATGAACTTTAGATTTTCTGTTCTGTGCCTACCATGGTGACCACGGGTAACGGGGAATCAGGGTTCGATGCTGGTGATGGAGCCTGAGAAATGGCTAGCACATCCAAGGGAGGTCAATGGCTGAAATCTGCAATTAAAGCACAAGCATCCAAGGATGACAGCAGGCGCGCGGCAATTACCCACTCCCAACTCGGTGAGGTAGTGTTGATAAATAACAATGCATCACTCTTAAGAGGCCCTGAGCACTCTTAAGGCCCCTTTCACATGGGCGAGTTTTCAGCGCGGGTGCAATGCGTGATGTGAGCATGCTCTATATTTTGAGTTTTTCACGCAACGCGGGCCCCATAGACGTGAATGGGGCTGCAGGAAAATCGCAAGCATCCGTAATCAAGTGCGGATGCAGTGTGATTTCCCCGCTTGGTTGCTAAAAGACAGGACCCGATCTTTATTATTTTCCCTTATAACATGGTTATAAGGGAAAATAATACCATTCTCAATAAAGAATGCTTTGTAAAATGTGGATTAAGGGGTTAAAAATAAAAAAAATTAACTCACCTTAGCCACTTGATCGTGTAGTTGCCGATCTCTTCTGTCTTCTTAAAGCATTCGCAGCCATCTAAAGAACCTGTGGTGACGTGACATCACATGGTCCATCACTATGGTGATCGACCATGTGATTGGATCATGTGATGAGCTCAGTGACCTCATCACAGGTCCTTTAGACGGCAGCTAATGAATGAAGAAGACTACTCGCAAATACGCGATCAAGTGGCTAAGGTGAGTTAAGTTTTTTATTTTTAACCCCTTCATCCTCATTTTACACAGCATTCTGTATTTAGAATGCTATTATTTTCCCTTATAACCATGTTATAAGGGAAAATAATACAATCTACAGAATACTCAACCCGAAACCGGAGTTCAGTGATGAAGTCCGAGTTCGGGTCTGGGTACCAAACATGCCGATTTTTCACACGCGCATGCAAAACGCATTACAAAAGTTTGCACACGCGTGAAAAAATCGCGCATTTTCCCTCAACGCACCCGCCTCTTATCCGGGCGCCAAACGTGACGCCCGTGTGAAAGAGGCCTAAGAGGCACTCTTAAGAAGCAGACTTGCTCCCAGCCTTCACAACGTTCACCCACTGTGCAGTCATGATGAGGATTGTGTTGACCAGACTCATGGCTATTGAGACTGGATTTGTAGTTGAGGGCCTGCTGCCGCTTTGTTGACTCTAGATAACTTCTGGGTCATCGCACGTCCCTGTGACGGCAACAATCCATTTGGATGTCTGCCCTATAAACTTTGGAGCAATTTGTTTTTTTAACAAGGGCCTTCTGGTATACCACCAATTTGCTTGTCCTTCATCAGAGGGATGAGAGATGAGAAGTTCTCTCTGTAGCGGGGGTCAAGAAGGGTGAACAACCAGTAATCCGTGTTGTCTAAAATGTGCATAACACGTGACTCGTGGGAAAGGCAGCCTAACATGAAGTCAGCAATGTGTGCCAGAGTACCAACAGGCAAGACTTCGCTGTCATCATCAAGAGGTGAGCTAACCCTGTAAAGGATTGTAGGTAAGGTCCTGCAGGTGAACTGACCCTGTAAAACATTATATGCGAGGGCCTGAAGGTGAGCTGACCCTGTAAAACATTATATGCGATGGCTTATAGGTGAGCTGACCATCAAAAACAATTTGGGTGAGGGCCTGCTGCCGCTTTGTTGACTCTAGATAACTTCTGGCAGATCGCACTTTCCTGTAACAGCAACGATCCATTTGGATGTCTGCCCTATCGACTTTCGATGTTCCTTTCTGCGCCTACCATGGTGACCACGGGTAATGGGGAATCAGGGTTTGATTCTGGAGAGGGAGCCTGGACAGTTGTTGGTTGAAAGGCCGGCACGGCACACCGTAAAAAAAAGTGGCGGCAGGGAACTGCGTAAAGTGGTTACCTAAATGGCAATGTTTCCAGGGCCAGTAATTTGGAAAGGTGTGCATTTAGTGCTATGACCTGTAGGTGGGTGGCTGGGTATTTGCGCTTGAGTTCAAATGCCTGGGGTAAGGACATCTGGACACTGCGCTGGGACAGGGAAGTGCATGTGGTCGCTGATAGTGCTTGTGAAGGTCCAGGTGCAGAGCAGGAGGCATTTGGGCCTGCGCCTTAAACAGGAGATTGGCCAGCACTTAACATAGGGGAAGAGGAGGTAGTGGTGTGACCCGCAGACATAGATTGTGGACCCAAGCGTTCGTCCCACTTATTACAGTGATTGAATGCACTGTGGCGGATCATGCTGGTGGTGGTGAGGTTGCTAATGTTAACCCCCCGGCTCATACGGCACAGGTTGCAAACTACTATTCTTTTGTCTTCTGCACTTTCCCCAAAAAAGTGCCATTCTGCAGAGAACCTACCCCTTGGCAAGGGTGATTTTCGCAAGTGGGGTGCTCCGTGGAACTGTTGTAGGACTTTTTGGTGTGGCCACTGCCTCTTCCAGCCTGTTGCGGGGCTGCAGATCCCTCCCCTTCTGTAATTCTGTCCTCGCTCGGCTTTCCACCTTCCCATGTTGAGTCAGTGACCTCATTGTCCAACAACTCCTTTTCAACTTCCTCACTCTGCTCATCCTCCTGACTTGTTGACCTAACCACAACCTGTGATTGACAATTGTGTCTCAGTCTCTTTATCAACCTCTTAACACAGTAATTGCTGTTGATGTATTGGTAACTGTGTCTCATTATCATCCACCTCATTAAACAGTGATTGCAGTTCCCCATCGTCATCGTCTTGTTACTGTGGATGCTCAAGATTTTGTGAATCAGGGCACAATATCTCCTCATGTCCCTCTTCAAGCGTGCTTGGCGAGAGGGCAAATCAAGTAATCAAAAAAGAGCTCATCAGAATATCCGAGTGTGGGATCACTTGTTTGCCCAGACTCTCCATGGTGGGAGGAAGGAGGATCAAGGTGAGGATTTTGTTGTTGACTAGTGTTGAGCGAACAGTTCGAGCATAGTTCAAAAAAGTTCGGGTTCGGGTTCGTTGTTCGGCGATTACTTCCCGCTTTCTGAAGGGCTGCACAGCAGCCAATCAGCTAGCATTTTACTTCTTGCCCTAAGAGCCCATCACAGCCATGCCTACTAATGGCATGGCTGTGATTGGCCAAGTGCAGCATGTGACCCAGCCTCTATTTAAGCTGGAGTCACGTAGCGCTGCACGTCACACTGCTCTGATTAGTGTAGGGAGAGGACGCAGCTTCTGTAAGGGCGAGATTAGGCAGGGAAAAGTCAGCAACAGCACCTAATGAACGGATCGATCTACAGCTGTGAATAATTGAACTTCTGCTAGTTACTTGCTCACTGGTTTTTAGGCTGCACAGAGAGTTTTTCTGTCACTTATTTTCTGGGGTGATCGGCGGCCATTTTGTGACTTGTGGTGCAGCAGAACAAGCTGCCACCAAGTCCATCAATCCATCAACACTAGTTTTTTTTTTTTTTTGCTATATCCTACATCAAGGGCTTGGCTGTGCTAATTGTCACCCCTAGAAACTCAGGATAGCAATTTCTATATTTTATTAAGGGGTTAAATACAATTGCCCAAATACCAATCCCCTAAATCTGGTGTTCCAGCTTTGGCTAGCCAAGTATAATACTGTCTGCTGTCTGGCAAAGGATAGATTATTTTCTGTGGTGAAATTCAATTGCCAAAATAGCAATACCATAAATCAGTGGTTTCAGCTGTGGCTGGCAAAGTATAATAGTGTCCGCCAAAACATATATTTTGTTCTGGGGTGAAATTCAATTGCCAAAATAGCAATACCATAAATCAGTGGTTTCAGCTGTGGCTGGCCAAGATTCATAGTGTCCGCAAAAACATATATTTTGTTGTGGGGTGAAATTCACTTGCCAAAATAGCAATACCCTGAATCTGGTGTCCCAGCTGTGGCTGGCCAAGATTCATAGTGTCCCCAAAAACATATATTTTGTTCTGGGGTGAAATTCAATTTCCAAAATAGCAATACCATAAATTAGTGGTTTCAGCTGTGGCTGGCCAAGTTTCATAGTGTCCTGCAAATTATATATTTTGTTCTGGGGTGAAATTCAATTGCCAAAATAGCAATACCATAAATCAGTGGTTTCAGCTGTGGCTGGCCAAGTTTCACAGTGTCCTGCAAATTATATCTTTTGTTGTGGGGTGAAATTCAATTGCCAAAATAGCAATACCCTGAATCTGGTGTCCCAGCTGTTGCAGGCCAAGTTTCATAGTGTCCGCAAAAACATATATTTTGTTCTGGGGTGAAATTCAATTGCCAAAATAGCAATACCTTGAATCTGGTGTTTCAGCTGTTGCAGGCCTAGTTTAAATCTGTCCGTAACAGGGTATATTTTGTTCTGGGTGAAATTCAATTGCCAAAATAGCAATACCCTGAATCTGGTGTTCGAGCTGTTGCAGGCCAATTGTAAATCTGTCCATAAAAGGATACCTTTCATCCAGGGCCTAAATACTAGCCGTAAAAGAGATATTCCCCTAAATCAGTGGTTACTGCTGTGCCTGGATTAGTGTAATACGCTACATAAATAAATAGGCAGATAGTGTTAGGTGCCTGTAAAAAAAAAGGCCTGAATTTGAAATCAATACATTGGACCAAATATTTTTTTTCTTATTGTGGTGCTTGGTGAACGGTAACAATGAGGAAAACATCTAGTAAGGGACGCGGACGCGGTCGTGGTGGTGTTAGTGTACCCTCTGGTGCTGGGAGAGGACGTGGCCATTCTGCCACAGCCACACGTCCTAGTGAACCAACTACCTCAGGTTCCAGTACCCGCCAGAATTTACAGCGATATTTGGTGGGGCCCAATGACATTCTAAGGATGGTAAGGCCTGAGCAGGTACAGGCGCTAGTCAATTGGGTGGCTGACAGTGGATCCAGCATGTTCACAACATTATCTCCCACCCAGTCTTCTGCAGAAAGCGCACAGGTGGCACCTGAAAACCAAGCCCATCAGTCTGTCACATCACCCCCATGCATATCAGGGAAACTGTCTGAGCCTCAAGTTATGCAGCAGTCTCTTATGCTGTTTGTAGACTCTGCTGGCAGGGTTTCCCAAGGGAATCCACCTAGCCCTTCCCCAGTGGTGGAAGACATAGAATACACTGATGCACAACCACTGATGTTTCCTGATGATGAGGACATGGGAATACCACCTCATCGGAGTCCGCACGTCTCTGATAATGACGAAACACAGGTGTCAACTGCTGCGTCTTTCTGCAGTGTTCAGACCGAACAGGAGGTCAGGGAGGAAGACTGTATGGAAGACGATGCAGGGGACGATGAGGTCCTAGACCCCACATGGAATGAAGGTCGTGTCAAAGCAGAACAGCCGCCGCCAAGAGAGTTCGCTTGCTACTGGCCACCGCCACCAGGGACCGAGCACCCCAAAGGCAGCTTCAAGGAGTTCCCTGGCTTGGCACTTCTTTAAACAATGTGCTGACGACAAGACCCGAGTGGAGTAAACACCTTAAAATCAAGGAACTCACTCAGGCTCCCCCTGCTCCCTCTTCTGCCTTGGCCTCTTCCTCCGCCTCGGGAGGAATGTTGGCACCTACCGCCCACCAAACAGAGGATGTGCCACCGACACCACCACCTGCATCACCGAGCATCTCCACCATGTCACACGGCAGCGTTCAGCTCTCCATCTCACAAACCTTAGGGAGAAAGAGTAAATTCCCACCTAGCCACCCTCGAGCCCTGGGCCTGAATGCCAGCATTAGAGATGGCCCGAACTATCCGCCGGCGAACAGTTTCCTGCGAACATAGCTTGTTCGCGTTTGCCGCAGTGGGCGAACACATGCGATGTTCGGTCTGCCCCCTATACATCATCATTGAGCAAACTTTGACCCTGTACCTCACAGTCAGCAGACACATTCCAGCCGATCAGCGGCATACCCTCCCTCCCAGACCCTCCCATCTCCAGAACAGCATCCACTTTAGATTCATTCGGAAGCTGCAGTCTTACCCTAGGTACACACCTAAGCGTTTTACAGCGCGTTCAAACGCGCTGTAAAATGCACAACATGTGAAAAGCCATGCTTCCCTATGGGCATGGTCCACATTTGGGCATTTTACAGCGCGTTTGAACGCGCTGAAAAACGCCAAACGCTGTCGCTTCAGCATGAGCTTCTTTGGGGCGTTTTAACACGCCTATGGGCCATGCTAAAATAGTGGTGAATCACTGAATCGTGCGTATGATGCGCGTTTCTTAATTGCAAAAACGCGCATCCAAAAACGCAAGTAAAACGCGCGTCATACGCGCGATTCAGAAACGCCTAGGTGTGTTCCCAGCCTTAGTGAGAGGAGGGAGAGTGTAGTTGCTGCTGATTTAATAGGGTAATCGATAGCTAGGCTAGTAAATCAGTGTCCACTCCAGTCCTGAAAGACTCATCTGACCTCTGCTGTAAGGACAGCGTCCTAACAGCACCCCAAAATGCCCTTTTTAGGGCTGCAACATAAGTCTGCTTTTTTTTTTCTTCATATATATATATATTGCAGTTGCCTGGCCTGCCCGTGTGTGAGGAGCTGCAGGCCCACAGACTGTAGTGTGCCCACTGCCAGTGCCCACCCCTGTCATTCCCGGTGGCACAGGACTTAGCATCAAAAAAAGGCATTTAATTTTTACACTTTAGTGTAATTTCAGTTGCTTGCCTGCTAGTGTGTGTCAGGCCGACTTCCACTGACTGTAGTGTGCCCACTGCCAGTGCCCTCCCCGTCATACCGTGTGGCACAGGATTTTGCATCAAAAAAAGGCATTTAATTTTTACACTTTAGTCTAATTTCAGTTGCTTGCCTTCTAGTGTGTGTCAGGCCGACTTCCACTGACTGTAGTGTGCCCACTGCCAGTGCCCACCACTGATACCGGGTGGCACAGTAGCTTGCCGATAAATAAGGCATTTCATTATTAGACAGTATTTTAATTTCAGTTGCTTGCCTGCTGCCAGTGTGTGTCAGGTCCACTTCCACAGACTGTAGTGTGCCCACTGCCAGTGCCAACCACTCATACCGAGTGGCACAGTACCTAGCACGCGTAGTACCTAATCTAAAAAAAAAAAAATGACAGGCGGAGGCATGCCATCCCGCAGGGGCCATCGTGGTCGTGGTGTTTTGATTTCCACTGTCCCTGGAATAATGCCTAGTGTTCAGAGGCCACGTACCCTGAACCCGAAAAATTCTGAGGACATAGTTGACTGGCTTAGACAGGACACCCAATCTTCAACAGCTTCCGCTAAGAACCTTGACGCACCATCCTCTTCCAGTTCAGCTTCGGTCACCTGCTCTCAAGTTACCACGCTCCCGCCCGCCTCCACCACCACCACTACCACCACAGCCACCACAGCCGCTTCACTTGATCCGTCAGAGGAGTTATTTACACATCAGTTGGATGCAATAAGTGATGATCAACCATTATTGCCAGGGTATGTAACAGGGATTAGACTGATAGGAATAGTATTAGTTAAGACACCACTCATATAGGGTGTCACAGCACAGTGCTCTGCGCACGCGCAGTGCCCCAATTTGGGAGTAAGAGGACCGACCAAGCTGCTTTTTCCATCTCCCGGTTCCTGAAATCAATTCAGTTTGGTGTATGAGAGTTTGGTCTGTCACTGTGAACGCAGTCGAAGGTACCCGGCCTAAATTTTTTTTCACAAAAGGCAATCCCTGATATGGGATGTAACAGGGATTAAACTGATGAGAATAATACTACAGAAAATACCACTCATATCGGGTGTGACAGTAAATTGCACGGCGCAGACGCAGTGACCGTGGATAAAAACAAAGGGGAGGGAGCCAGCGTTTTTTTAACCATCTCCCCGTTCAAAAAATCAATTCAATTCACCTTTCGGGGACCCTTGGTGTTGTACGTGGCTGGGTGGAGGAAGAAACCTTCAATGACATCACCGGGACATGGCTAGCTTGGTATCCAACCTTGTGCAAATGGGGAGTTTGCGATTGT
This sequence comes from Bufotes viridis, assembly GCA_033119425.1. Lineage (NCBI taxonomy): Eukaryota > Metazoa > Chordata > Amphibia > Anura > Bufonidae > Bufotes > Bufotes viridis. The sequence continues at coordinate 584,959,074 of CM065590.1, forward strand.
GCAAATGAACCGTTTGCGGTTGTTTGCGGTGCATTAAAAGGGGAGTTTGGTCTGTCAATGTCTGTGAAGCGGCCGTAACCCTGCCACAGTCCAGGTGTTAGACTCCTTGAAACAACTTTTCCATTACTATTGTGGCCAGAAAGAGTCCCTGTGGGTTTTAAAATTCGCCTGCCAATTGACGTCTATGGCAGTTCGCGAACATTTGCGGAAGTTCGCGTTCGCGAACGGAAAATTTTATGTTCGCGACATCACCAGCCAGCATTAATAAACTACTGGCTTTTGAAATGCTGTCATTCAGGCTGGTGGACAAAGACAAAAACATAACCATAGCCACCTAGCAACGGACTACAAGTGCAGGATGTGCTCCCTTATATACATGCACAACTGCATATGGGTTGAGCATATCCTGCTTGTTAAACACCACACCACGTTTTCTAATGGTTTGTATAATATGGTGGACAAAGACAGCTTCAAACAGCTGATGGCGATGACTGTCCCACAGTATGTTGACAGCCGTGCCTTCCCTCCACAACCAAGTATCCGATAAAATCAAGTGTGCACTGCGCAACGCCATCTGTGGCAAGGTCCACCTAGCCACAGATACGTGGACCAGTAAGCACGGCCAGGGACGCTATATCTCCATAACTGCACACTTGGTAAATGTAGTGGCGGCCGGGCCCCAGGCGGAGAGTTCTTTGGCGCACGTCCTTCCGCCGCCAAGGATGGCAGGGCATCATTTTTTGCCTCCTGTAGCCTCCTCCTCCTACTCAGCTTCCTGCTCTTCTTCTTCCACCAGCTCATCCAGTCAGCCACACACCTTCACCACCAACTTCAACACAGCCCGGGGTAAACATCAGCAGGCCGTTCTGAAACTCATATGTTTGTGGAACAGGCCCCACACCGCGCAGGAGTTGTGGCGGGGTATTGAACAACAGACCGATGAGTGGTTTCTGCCGGTGGGCCTCAAGCCCGGCCTGGTGGTGTGCGATAATGGGCGAAATCTCGTCGCAGCTCTGGGACTAGCCGGTTTGACGCACATCCCTTGCCTGGCGCATGTGTTGAATTTGGTGGTGAAGAAGTTCATTCACAACTACCCTGACATGTCAGAGCTGCTGCATAAAGTGCGGGCTGTCTGTGCGCACTTCCGGCATTCACATCCTGCCACTGCTCACCTGTCTGCACTACAGCGTAACTTCGGCCTTCCCGCTCACTGCCTCATATGCGACGTGCCCACCAGGTGGAACTGTACCTTGCACATGCTGGAGAGACTGTGCGAGCAGCAGCAGGCCATAGTGGAGTTTCAGCTGCAGCACGCACGCGTCAGTCGCACTGCGGAACAGCACCACTTCACCACCAATGACTGCGGCTTCATGCGAGACCTGTGTGCCCTGTTGCGCTGTTTCGAGTACTCCACCAACATGGCCAGTGGCGATTACGCCGTTATCAGCGTAACAATACCACTTTTATGTCTCCTTGAGAAAACACTTAGAGCGATGATGGAAGAGGAGGTGGCCCAGGAGGAGGAGGATGAGGGGTCATTTTTAGGACTTTCAGGCCAGTCTGTTAGAAGTGCCTCAGAGGGAGGTTTTTTACAACAGCAGAGGCCAGGTACAAATGTGGCCAGCCAGGGCCCATTACTGGAGGACGAAGAGGATGAGGAGGTGGAGGAGGATGAGGAGGAGGTGGAGGAGGATGAGGATGAAGCAGGTTCACAGGGGGGTGGCACCCAACACAGCTCAGGACCATCACTGGTGCGGGGCTGGTGGGATACGGAGGACGATGACAATACGCCTCCCACAGAGGACAGCTTGTCCGTACCTCTGGGCAGCCTGGCACACATGAGCGACTACATGCTGCAGTGCCTGTGCAACGACAGCATAGTTGCCCACATTTTAACGTGTGCGGACTACTGGTTTGCCACCCTGCTGGATCCCCGGTACAAAGTCAATGTGCCCACCTTACTTCCTGCACTGGAGCGTGATAGGAAGATGCGCTTGCTGTACAAGCGCACGCTGGTAGACGTGCTCTTGAAAGCATTCTCAAATGTCACAGGGGAACAAGTGGAAGCCCAAGGTGAAGGCCGAGGAGGAGCAAGAGGTCGCCAACGCAGCTGTATCACGGCCAACTCCTCTGAGGGCAGGGTTAGCATGGCAGAAATGTGGAAAACTTTTGTCTCCACGCCACAGCTAACTGCACCAGCACCTGATATGGAACTTGTTAGCAGGAGGCAGCATTTCACTAACATGGTTGAACAGTATGTCTGCACACCCCTCCACGTACTGACTGATGGTTCGGCCCCATTCAACTTCTGGGTCTCCAAATTGTCCATGTGGCCAGAGCTAGCCTTTTATGCCTTGGAGGTGCTGGATTGCCCGGCGGCCAGCGTTTTTTCTGAACGTGAATTCAGCATGGCAGGGGTCGTCATTACTTACAAACGCAGCCGCCTGTCCACAGCCAACGTGGACAAGCTGACATTCATAAAAATGAACCAGGCATGGATCCCACAGGACCTGTCCATCCCTTGTGCAGAATAGACATTTATAACTGCCTCCCCCTCAATCATATATTCTTGTACTCCAGGGCACTTCTTTATTGAATCCTATTTTTTTAATTTTACTATTATATTGCGGTGCAACCAAAAGTTGAATGAACCTCTCCTCCATCTAGGTGCCAGGGGCCTAATTATCTGAAAGTGGCCTTCTCCATTGGTGGGTGACATGACGCCTGATTCTCTGCTATGAGACATCCGTCCTCTGTCCGGATGCCGTGGGCTAAATATCTGGAAGTGGCCTTCTCCATTGGTGGGTGACATGACGCCTGATTCTCTGCTATGCGACCTCTCTCCTCCGTTTGGGTGCCAGGGGCCTAATTATCTAAAAGTGGCCTTCTCCATTGGTGGGTGACTTGAAGCCTGATTCTCTGCTATGGGACCTCTCTCCAATTGATATTGCTTGATTTTTATTTACTTTATTTTATTTTGATTCATTTCCCTATACACAGTTGTTTGCAGGGGATTTATCTACATGTTGCTGCCTTTTGCAGCCCTCTAGCCCTTTCCTGGACTATTTTACAGACTTTTTAGTGCCCAAAAGTTCGGGCCCCATTGACTTCAATGGGGTTTGGGGTCGGGGTGAAGTTCGGGTCGAGTTCGGATCCCGAACCCGAACATTTTCGGGAAGTTCGGACGAACTTCTCGAACCCAAACATCCAGGTTTTCGCTCAACTCTAGTGATGGCTTCTAAGGACACACATCTTAAACCCTTGTTGATTAGCTGCCCTGCAGCCTTTCAACATGCTTTAATAAACGCCGCAACACTGAACTTCAACCAGAACTTTTACAGCAAAGTTCAGGTTTAAAAAACCTAAAGTCTGGTACGAACCCGAACTTTACAGTTTGGGTTCGCTCAATACTAGTTATATCCCATTCCTGAGCTTCTTACTTTTACTTTGTAATGTGTAGCAGACATTTTAGAAAATAATCCGATTTATTACCACGAAGCGCAAAGAAATTTGGATTCATGGCAAATCAAATTTTTCCTGAAATTCGGATCTAATTCAATTCATTCTCTCATCTCTAATGTCCAGCATATGCACTGAATACCTGGGGGCTCCTTACGCATGAATTACTGCATTAATACTTTACTGAGGTGTTATGGAACCCCAGGTTGCTTTGATAGTGGCCTTTACCTTGTCTGCATTGATGGGTCTGGTATCTTATTTTCCTCTTGACAATGCCCATAGATTCTCTAAGGGTTTAGGTCAGGCAGGTTTGCTGGCAATCAAGCATAGTGTGGTATATAGTACTTGAGGTCGTGGCTCCCAAAGTGAATTTCCCCTAACCCACCTGAGATGGCCCTACCCCTAAGCGGTTAGAGTTGTGCCGCAACCGCGACGTAACAGGGACACCTGAAAGAGTGCATCCCCTCCATGAGTAATGATAAAAAGGGCGGGTGGGAGAGGAGACGCCAAACGACATTCAAAGTGGGAGGGATGCTGACCGTTAATGAAGGCAGTGGCACCCCACCTACAAACACAGGCCAATGAATCGGCCTTTACACTTGTGGTCGTGGCTCCCCAAGAGAATGTCCCCTAACCCACCTGAGACGGCTCTACCCCTAAGCGTCTAGAGTTGTGCCGCAACTGCGACGTAGCAGGGACGCCTGAAAGAGGGCAAAAGAATAAAGAAATTTATTACAACATAATCACAAAACCAAACTTTGAAAAGCAAGTGACATTTCTGTTTTAGGGTGAGGTATGTAACGACTGAAGCACGAGGAACACCAGCGCCCCAATTTCTGAATGATGTGTGCCAGTACCTGATTTTTTGAGGCCGTGGACGCCGCCCCTATATGGAACGAGTGCGCTGAGATCGATGCAGGGTCGCCACCCAGACCTGCAACTAGGGTGCGTATATGAGATACAAACTGGAGAGTGGCAAGTGGCTGTCCGCCAAAAGGCAGTAGTGGACTATTTGGCATACGATCCGCTAGAGTAGTCTGCAACTGCTGAAGAACCCTGACAGGGCACCACCGGTGAGACGTTGAAAAATAGGAAACTGGAGTTGGCGGACCCATCTGTGCGGTCTTAGACCTCGTCAATAGTAATGTGAACCCCTCTGGATTCAGAACCAGTTACTAACTGCGATGAACTTGTTACTAATGGGAGGACAAGTGAACTCACCAGGCCTCAGGAAACCGTGAAGGCCAGATAAATGGCAGCTTTAAGCACCAAGCTGGGAAGAAACCTGAAAGGGTTCTTGTCCAGCACATCGGATAATCCACGGAAAAGCTGACCCGTGATGGCTCGTCTGCGTACCTGGCCTCTTGGGCCACACCTGCTCAAACCCCTTAGCACAGCCTTGACTGTGTGAACGTTCTGGATGAGCCACAGAAAGGAAATGTTGCATCCCCGCAGGTAGGATTTTACCGTGTTATGGGACAACTTAAGTTCCGAGTGGCAATAACCAAGGAAAGCGAGAAAATACTCCACGAAGCTGGACTCTCCTTAAGGGCAATGCTCCTCAAACTTGCAATACACACGCCACCCAGTGTGGTATGCCCTAGCTGTATTCGGAGAAAGTAACTTGGCTAACAGGGCATGAGCAGTAGCCAAGTAACTATTCAAACCAGCACTAACGACACGTGAGAAGGGACTGTTGCGTCTGTAACATCTGCTTCTGGCATTACCTGAGAAAAAAGGGAGAAATTAGCCCTCGACAAAGCGTCGGCCGCCACATTCTGAGAACCCGGCACATGTGTACTAGTAAAACCGAAATGATGCTAAACGCCTCATGAGACACATGACATGTGACGATTTAGACCAGCCACTAGACAGAATATCAAACACTGCTGAGTTGTCCGTCACGAACAACACGGTAAGATTCATCCAACTGTTACCCCAAATATAAGTGGCTGCCACTATGGGGTACAGCTCGAAGAGTGCTGAGGTTTGCAGAAAACCCGGGATCTGTGTTACCTCGACTGGCCACTCACCTGCGACCCAGTGGGTGCCAAAAATTGCTACAAAACCTGTACTAGCTGCAGCGTCCGGGAATATTATCGGAGACTGGCTAGACAGCTCAGGGATAAACAAGGACACCCCGTTCCACTGACTAAGGGAATTGTCCCACATGTGTAAATCATCTAAGGCCTGACTATCCAGACCTAGGGGAGCCAACCCTGGCTTCTCGATTAGTAGGAAATCATCAAGGTAATAGATGACATATTCGCAGTTAATCTTTTTCTCTAACACCCAGTGGGGGGCCTGAGCCAGTTGGTCGAACAGCCATGGGCTGCTCTTCGAACCGAATGTAAGTTTCGTGGAAATGTAGTATTGGTCCTTCCACTTGATCCCGTGCCACTGCCAGAGTGTCGGCAAAATAAGTAACTTAGGTAACTTAAAGGCATTTGAGATATCTGCCTTAAACAGTGCCGCTCCAGGTCCTAACCGCGTTATAATAGCAATAGCCTGATTAACGGAGGAATATTTCATGCTTACCTCCTTTAATGGAATAAGAGAGTTAAGACTGGGAACGTGGGAACCGTGCGGGGCTCACAGGTCTATGAATAATCTCTCTTTCCTGCTTAACTTTCCTGTGACCACCCCTATGGGATTGACTCTCCACCATTGGAACGGGGGTACCTTGAAAGGACCAATCAAAAACCCCTTGTCTAATTCTGCTTTAATTAACTTGTCTACTACGTTTGGATTCTTGCCGGTTGATTGAAGGTTCCTACACTCGACGTGGACTGTGGTGTCATGCTCAACCCTGTATGAAAATCATTAGAAAAGCCAGAGATCAAAAATTCCACGAAACCTGGGTTATTATGACCCTCCAGACACCCCCGTAAGCAATCAGTATTCACGAAACTCATGATTTAAACAATTTTAATGTGCAAGCGACTTTGGGATGGGCCCTAAAACAATTAGAACAAATATGCAGCAGGTGGCACTGACTGAAATTACATGATGAATAATTGTAGTTGTTGCAAATCTGAGCCCTACCCAACTGTACGATAGGCCGACCCAACTTATCAATTGAGCTGGAGGACCTCAAGGCGTCATGAGGGCCGGCCGACGGACCTGAAGGGTTAGACAGCACACCAGTGGCCGATTTGTGACACCACTCTGCTGAGTGAAATATGGACTGTCATAAGGAACAGGAAGGAGCTTTTAAACCAGCAAAATGCCTACAAAACACTTCAGTATCTAAATTGGACCAATTGGATCTGTGACAAACTGAAACTGTGTTAGTGCCGCTGCCTTGGCGGAAAAAGAACAATGATAATCATAAAAAGAACACCCGCCGTACCTATAGCCTCACTCAGTGACTCTGAAAAGATACAAATCAAGTTCTTCTCTCCTGTCCGGTCTTGCTGAACATATTACATCTCTAAACAAACTAAATGCTATGACAAATTCAGGAATCGTCAACTTGCGGTTAAGTCTGTGGTCACGACCTCACAAAACTACAGAGACCTCACCGCAGGCAATAACCTTATTATCGCACAGGTCCCCAGTGGCAATAAGCAAAGAAGCAAGGTTAACGACCCGACCCTCTAAGATATCCTTTTTGACGTTAGCTGGTACAAAATGGGCTGGAAAAACATTGGGAACAGCTTCGCCATGTTTGAGCCGATTGCAGCAGGAACATCGGGGCAGAGGACTGGAACGACCGAGCCGCGAGACTCGACCGTCTCCAACCTCACCTGTATATTAGTGATGGATGACGTTAAGCTGTTTAGCATGACGTGTAGCTGGGCAAGCGAGGTCTGCACCATGGCCATGGAAACATCGTCTTGACGTGGGCCCACTGAACCAGTTAACAGCTGATACAATTCAGCTTTCCTAGCGGAGGCCGGGAAAAGAATACCCCTTTGTCAGTTCTGAAGTAATCCTAGGGATAGTTCATGCACTCAGGGATGGTATGCTGCCCCCTTCTGACACGCCCGCAACATTATCATCAACGGAGGCTTCAACGATATCTGAAGCACGTGACATCACAGCTGTGGAGACAACATAACGCAATGAACCTGCTAAACCATACTGCCTGCAACCTACGGATACCACTTGTCCTTAACGAAAACAAAGACCAGTGTCCTGACACCGTGCAACTCCACACACACAAAACCGTAAAGGGATGAAGATATCGGACAAGAAGGATCAGAAACCGGCACCCAGGAGGTTACACGTAACAGATGATACCACGTGCTTCCACTCAGATTGACCTACTGGACTGATGCTTGCAAATACGCTAGAGCAGGGGTCAGCGACCTCCGGCACTCCAAGTGTTGTGAAACCACATCTCCCATCATGCACACTTGCTTGGCTGCTCTCTAAACTCCCACACAAGTGAAAAGAGCATGCTGGGAGTTGTAGTTTCACAACAGCTGGAGTGCCGGAGGTTGCTGATCCCTGCGCTAGAGAGACGGCACGGCCTGGATGTGAAACAAAGAATGAGAATGAACAACATTCTGTACGACCTCCCTTCCCCCTCCCAACCTATCCCCCTACTACCTGGCTTGTGAGCCAATATTCCTGACGTAACTGGAAAATGCGCTTGAACCTAAAAGCAAAAATGTAGCCATCACAACTGGATACTTTGACAATTGTATGGTAACCCACAAAACCTGTTTAATTTTTTTTTAGTTTTTTTTTTTTTTTTTTTCTTCTTGCTTTCATACCAAGTTAGAAACCACTAAGCAAACATAGCTGTGAGTACGACCTACCACCCCAATCGTCTGGGGCCCCCAGGTGAAAGAACATTAACAAGCCCAGCAGACATAAATTAAGCGCTGCCTGAAACCCCTGGGTTCACACCTGAGCGTTTCTGAGATGCGCGTTTTACGCACGTTTTTGTCGTGCGTATTACAGCGCGTTTTTGCAAATAGGAAACGCGCGTCACACGCGTGTTCGTGACTCTGGAGACCAATTAAAAAAAGTCATATCTACACTTAACGCGCGTAAAACGCGCGTTGTACGCTCGTTTTACACGCGTTCCCATTGAAGTCTATGGGTGCAAACGCGCAACAAAACGCCCCAAAGAGGCTCAAGAACTTTTTGGAGCGTAGGGCGTTTTGCAGCGCATTCAAACGTGAAAACCAGGGCCATAGGGAAGCATTGGTTTTCATGTGTTGAGCGTTTTACAGCGCGTTTGAACGCGCTGTAAAACGCTCAAGTGTGAACTGAGGGTAAAACTGACCAGCATTCCTCCTAGAGTCAACCCCCCCCTCTGATACTCAACTCTGCTGCCTTACATATATCAAGTTTAATTGCACCTTTTCTTTTTTTTTTTCTCTAACAAACACATTTCTCATCCCTTTATACACATATATTATCCCTCTTTTTTTTTTTTTTTTTTTACTTTATTAATTATTTAATTTGTACTCATGTTTGGGATCTAAATGGCATATCACTCCCAGCACCTATTCTTAAACGCAGGATCGTAGCTAAAGGCTCATGGGCCCTGGTGCAAGAGTTCAGCTTGGGCCCACATTCCCTCAGTGCTTTGTGTGTCTTCTTATGCGGCACAAGTGTCTTTGGGCCCCTTCAGGCTCCTGGGCCCGGTAGCGACTGCTACCTCTGCACCCCCTATAGCTACACCCCTGCTTAAACCCTTCTATGATCAAACCTACATTACAAGCCAGCACTGACACCCTGCGCTAAAGTCAGCCCAAGCATACAGCTGACGGACCTGCATGAAGCCACTGCCTCTCCCCCCCCCTCCCCCTATCCCTGCCTATCTAACGGCCCGGCGGCCCGTGCCAGACATTACAGACAGACGCTGGACTGGAACTCGCTGTCCCCTGCACCCTGAGTCATCGAGCCGTGTGGGGAGCTCTGCGATGCTCCCTGGGTGACCGCTCCGGTGCGGGGGGTGCCCCCCTCACCTAGAGGCCGACCCCGCGCCGGCCGGACTCTAAGGCTTGTTGCTGCGAGTTGTGGCAGCTTACTCACCCGATTCTAGATGCGCTGGTAAGTGGAAACACTGATCACCTCTACTGTCTGGAGGGACACACAATGACTTTTATTGTCTAGTAGAATAAAGATTTGTTCGCACCAGACGTGATGCTGTGTATAGCGTTCCCACCCCAATCGTAGATAAACACAAATCACAGCAGGAAAAATATATCTTTTGAGTTCTTGTGCTTTTTATTTAGCAGACGTACAATGACATACGGCAGTACGTGTGTGTAGACGTTTTCGGCTGGGATAGCCTTCATCAGACACTACAATCAAATGATAGATAACATTCAGTAAAATGTCACATCATATTATAATCGTATGAATAAATATAATACTGGGGTCGACAGACAGTGTATTGTAATCTTATTCAAATAAAGTCACATTTTATCTAGTGGTCAATCATTTCGTCTTGCAATACATTCTTTATATCCATCTAAGTATCACTGAATATAAGAGAGGTAGGCGACAGGCATATGTAATAAGGAGCAAGAAATAGACATCATGAGGGCCTCTATATAACACGAGGACCTATATTATTATCCGGTGTCCGGAAAACAAAGTAAGATCTTCCTATGGCATCCTAGACCGAGGGTGTCAACGGAACTAGAAGTGAATCCAGCCACCTGTGTAAGCAGATGGTTAAGAAAAAACGGACCATATACAATGTAATATAAGGTAGGGTACCGTGCAACCATGACCTATATCGGTTAGGATGTCTTCTGTAGTGGACATAGTCTATCTATACTCCTCCATAGGGAAACCCACTAACAGTGATAGAGAACAGATATATGTAATAGATATTTGTAATGGCCCCAGATTAGAGTATGGAGGTATTATAGATGGAATATGTAGGTATTACACGCATAATGGCTGACTATAAAGTTATGTTTCACAAGTAAAACTGCTCCCGGTCTCCTTGTCAGGACTTACCTGTGCCGCAGTCAGGATATAGAGAAGCAGGGAAGTGAGGCACACAGGTGTGGTACGGCGCCATCGGCACCAATGGTTCCTAATGTGTGCCCATTAGCAGGAGCTCCCTGCTTTTTAAGATCGCTGGGTGCGCGCCAGAGGAGGGAGGCGGTCCCAGTAACCGTCTCACATGATACGCCGTGCGTTCCACCTACTGGAAGTCTTTCAGCAGGTGGAACGTATCGGGTCATGTGATTGCGTTCCACAGACCAGAAGAAGCTCTAGACGTGGAGCGCAATTCTTGGGAACTGCATTGTGCCCATAGAGTAAGAGAGACCACCAGAAAGGGGAAAGTAAAGAAGAGATAGAATATGGGGATGTCCTGGAAGATGATAAAATGATAAAATAATAATTTTGTCAAAAATATTGTCACTGAGTAATATATAATGTATCTAGGGCGATGTTCTCACGTTCCACAGACAGGAAATAGCGAAGTTAACTAGCGAAGATAGACTTCCGGTAGGTGGAACGCATGCCGTCTCACGTGCGCCGGTGTTCTGCCAGATCTCTATAGATTGCCGAAAGTCTATAGCGGAAGTCATGTGGTGCGCTGCACAAGCGCACTTCGACGAATCATCCCTGCAGCCTCCACTGAAGTACTTCGCCCACCGCGCGTGCGCACAAGAGACATCTTAAAGTGACAGTAATCTCCAATAAAATACAGCATCTACATTAATTTGTACCCTCGTGGGCTCGCTTCGCTCGGTCTCGCTGCGCTCGGCATTTAGTGAAACTAACTCTATGCCGCCATTGATAGTAAAGAAGGAAATGGATGGTAAAGAAATTCTTTACCATCCATTTCCTTCTTTACTATCAATAGAGGCATAGAGTCAGTCTTACTAAATGCCGAGCGCAGCGAGGCCGAGCCCGATGCGTGGTGATCGAAGCGAGCCCGCGAGGGTACAAATTAATGTAGATTAATGAGCGCTGGGCGGGGGGGGGGGGGCGGAGCTGTATTTTAATGGAGATTACTGTCACTTTAAGAAGTCTGTATACCCTTAAGTGTGCGCACGCGCGGTGCGCGAACTACTGCAATGGAGCCAGCACGAATGATTCGCGGAAGTACGCTTGTGCGCTTGCGCAGCGCACCACGTGACTTCCGCTAAAGACTTTCGGCAATCTATAGAGATCTGGCAGAACACCGGTTAATGGAACCGCCTCCCTCCTCTGGCGCACACCCAGCGATATTAAAAAGCAGGGAGCTCCTGCTAATGGGCACACATTAGGAACCATTGGTGCCGATGGCACCGTACCACACCTGTGTGCCTCACTTCCCTGCTTCTCTATATCCTGACTGCGGCACAGGTAAGTCCTGACAAGGAGACCGGGAGCAGTTTTACTTGTGAAACATAACTTTATAGTCAGCCATTATGCGTGTAATACCTACATATTCCATCTATAATACTTCCATACTGTAATCTGGGGCCATTACAAATATCTATTACATATATCTGTTCTCTATCACTGTTAGTGGGTTTCCCTATGGAGGAGTATAGATAGACTATGTCCACTACAGAAGACATCCTAACCGATATAGGTCATGGTTGCACGGTACCCTACCTTATATTACATTGTATATTGTCCGTATTTTCTTAACCATCTGCTTACACAGGTGGCTGGATCCACTTCTAGTTCCGTTGACACCCTCGGTCTAGGATGCCATAGGAAGATCTTACTTTGTTTTCCGGACACCGGATAATAATATAGGTCCTCTTGTTATATAGAGGCCCTCATGATGTCTATTTGTTGCTCCTTATTACATATGCCTGTCGCCTACCTCTTATATTCAGTGATACTTAGATGGATATAAAGAATGTATTGCAAGACGAAATGATTAACCACTAGGTAAAATGTGACTTTATTTGAATACGGTAACAATACACTGTCTGTTGACCATAGTATTATATTTATTCATATAATTATAATATGATGTGAGATTTTACTTAGTGTCTGATGAAGGCTATCCCAGCCGAAAACGTCTACACACACGTACTGCCGTATGTCATTGTACATCTGCTAAATAAAAAGCACAAGAACTAAAGAGATATATTTTTCCTGCTGTGATTTGTCTTTATCTTTTATTGTATTGTGTCAATTTCAAGTTAGCTACCATAATGTCCTGTATTTAATGTGTTAAGGGTAAACTTTGAAAAAAAAAAATCTCATCTAGAGGACTTATAAGAGAACCCGTCACCCTGAAAATACTAAATAATCACCAGGCAGCCTGTGATAGAGCAGGAGGAGCTGAGCAGACTGATATATATAGATTTCTGGGAAAAGATTCAGTGTAATACATTTCATTCATTGTAATTCTTACTCATTCTGTGCTTAGTCCAGGGGGCGGTCCTATCAGTGACTGACAGCTATCTCTGTATACACAGTCATAGAGGGAAGGCTGTCAATCACTGATAGGACCGCCTCCTTGACTCCGAGGCCCAGAGTCAGCACGGATATATAAACAAATCAATTATAAGTGATACTAAATATTTCCCATAAAAGTATATATCAGCTCAGCTCCTCTGCACATCTGTTGAATCCGTATTTGCAATTTGCAAAACAAACACAAATTTGGGATTATTTATTGCAGGGCTGCATAAACTTCTTACCATGTTCAACATGACAGGTTCGGAGGTTCCCCTTAAAATAGGGAAGCATTAATAGAAAAAGAAACAATGTTTGATACCTGTCTTTATTGTATTACGGTAAGCGCACATAGTCTCATCGCCTCTGCATTGTACAGTATCTGAAGTGCAGCACCGGGAAGAGCCGAAAGATGAACAAGATGGACAGACCAGACCATTGGGTTGAACGTCTCCGATTCGTTGCAGAACTGAACAAGAGAAAGAGAGAAATAACAAGAAGTTTTTGTAACATTTACATAATGTTTTCCCACATACGAATGAATCTATGAAGAATATTTATCATGTTTTCCTTTATCTTGTTCTTAACAATCACTTGGATTTGCCTCAAGAACTTCTTGGGCAGAGGAGTAACTATAATCATAACTAAATTATTATACTATCTAATATATAAAGCTGAATGTATGTATGTATGTATGTATGTCCGCTGAAGGAATCAGCACCGTGGCTTTTACAATCCAAAAATTTTGTACAGCCGTGTCCTGTGACTCGGGGAACGTCACTCATAGACTATGTTTTGAGTGGAATTTTTCACCCGTGCTTTCCAATTATTTGACAGGAATTACACTTAGTAACCTAACCGCCAAACTCCAGAAGCCATTGTCTGTTGGCTGTTGTGGCAGTTAGCCTGGATATTCATCCGTTTGCGTATAGCAACCAATCACAGCTCAGCTTCTATTTCTCTACAGGTTATTAATATGAGCTCTGACTGGTTGCTATAGGAAACGAAGGATATTCTTAGTATAAGACAGAATATGTGTGAGTTAAAACGATTTCCATCGCGACACTTAGCTTGTTGTAGAGTCTAATGTAACCCACATAACCTTAGGTGTATACTAATTCTGTGGGGTTTTATATACTGTCAATTAACCCCTTAAGGACCGGAGGTGTTTTTTTTTTTTTTTTGTGTGTTTCGTTTTGCACTCCCTGCCTTCCCAGAGCCTTAACTTTTTTATTTATCGGTTCACATGGCTATATTCTTGCGTTTTGAGTGGGAAAAAAAACTCAGTTTTGCTTTGTTGTCGCCATATTTTGACCCCTATAACTTTTTTGTAATTCTGTGTTCAGAGCTGTATGAGGGCTCATTTTTTGTGTTGTAATCTGATCTTTTTATTGATACCATTCTGGGGTGTATGACTTTTTGATCACGTTTATTAAAATTTTTTTTTTTTTGGAAATGAAGCGGCCAAAAATGTCTAATCGGCCATTTGGACGCTTTTATCTGTTTTTCTGTTTACAGTATAGGAAATATTTTTTTATATTTTCATAGTATGGGTGTTTTCACACATTGTGGAACCCATGATGTGTATTTTTTATTTTATTTTTTATTTTGTTTTCATTTTGACAAAAGGGGTGTGATTTGAACTTTGATGTTTTTTTATTAATTTATTTTAAAAAAAAGTATTTATTTAAATTTAATTTTTTACACTTTCCTATAGTTCCCATAGGGAATTATAACAATTAATGATCTGATTGCTATTCTCATACATTCCAATGCAATAGCACTGGAATATATGAGAAAATCGCATATTTCCTATGGAGCCTATTACAGGCTATGGCTCCATAGGAAATTCTATACAGCAGCCTGGGTTTCATTCATAGAGACCCAGGCTGCTGCAGGCATGCTCCGGTGCGCGCTCAGATGCGGTGGTCAGGATTGACCACGGCATCTGAGGGTTAAACGTCCGTGATTGGCATTGCTACCGGTCACAGACATGAGCCGCAGGCATCTGCTTCAAGAAGCAGGTGGCCACCCGCGGCTATGGCGCACGCATCAGGCAGGTTTAGGGAGCGGACATCCGTACTTTCTGTGTCCTTAAGAGGTTAAAGACAGTAATGCCCCATAAGAAAAGGAATTTAATCACTGTTAACCAGACGGGGTACTGTGGGGTAGAGGTGGCCTTGCGGTTAATCCGGCAGTGGTTTTGCCGCAAACTTTGCTCGTTCGCGATTCGGTGAAAATTAGTGATGAGCGAGCATGCTTGGCCGAATACCAGTTCGGCTCGAGTATCGCTATGCTCTGTAGTGATGAGCGGCAGGTGCCATATTCGATTTCGACGAAATTCGCGAATATTCGAATGAATATTCATTTCATATTCGTCGAAATCGAATATTCGTCATTTTTTCTAGTTATCGCGATTAACATGCGATTTAAATAATCGCATATTGCGATTTGTACTTAAGGCAACTTTCCTATTGGTTTCATATCTAGAATTAGCGAGGATGACGAATATGACGAATGTATTCGTCTATTCCTCAAAACGAAGATAACGAAGTATTCTACATCTTCGTTTTAGCTACCTATTCGTCAACTTCGCTAATTCTAGCAATCAAATAGGAAGGTTGACTATAGAGACAACTGTGTTAAATTCGCTATGCGATTTTTTTTTAATAAATAGAATACTTATAATAATTTTATCAAGTAATATAATTATTGTATTAAAAAAAAATAAATCGCATAGCTAATTAACTACAACTGTCTGGTAAGTCAACCTTCCTATTTGATTGCTAGAATTAGCGAATAGCGAAGTTGACGATGACGAGGCGAATAGGTAGCTAAAGCGAAGATGTAGAATACTTCGTTATCTTCGTTTTGAGGAATATGACGAATACATTCGTCATATTCGCTATTCGCTAATTCTACCAAGCCAACCATAAACTTCTGTGCTCATGGAGCGTCCCCATCACCATGGGAACGTCTCCATATACTAAAATGTACTGTCGGATTTGAGTAATTACGTTGAAATCGCAATGCGATTAATTCAAGTTATATTAATCGCATTGCGATTTCAACTTAGAGCTGGGTTTATAATGGGTCAGCTTGCTAGAATTAACGAAGTTAACGAATATGGAATATAGCAGCAGTGCTAAGTTGAAATCGCAATGCGATTAATTTAACTTAAAGTATTCGCATTGCGATTTCAACTTAGCAACTAGCAGTGCATAGCTATACTCCATATTCGTTAATTCTAGCCTATGTAAGATAGCAGTGCTAAGTTGTAATCGCAATGCGATTAATATAACTTGAATTAATCGCATTGCGATTTCAACGTAATTCCTCAAATCCGACAGTACATTTTAGTATATGGAGATTCTCCCATGGATGGGGACGCTCCACATGAGCACGGAAGTCGGCAGAAGCGGCAACGGGCACTGACTAGAGCAGCCAGGAAGCCAGGAATCCTCAGGACAGGTAAGAACTACTTTTGGGAAGTAGGAAAGAAAAAAATATAACTAAAAAAAAAAAAAAAAAAAAAAACGAATATTCGAAATAGCGAATTTATAGCGCTATATTCGAAATATTCGCGAATTAGCGAAGTGCCGATATTCGCTACAAAAATTCGCTTTTCGAATATTCGCGCTCAACACTAATGCTCTGCACATGGCGGTACTTGGCCCATTACAGCATATGCTCGAGCGCAATGCTGGAGTCTCCTCCCCGCACGTTTGGCGCCTTCTTAGCAGCCAATAAACGTGCAGCTAATTAATGCCCTTCACTGTAATGCCGTAGCCGTGTTAGCTACTGGAATTACAGTGATTGGCTGGCTGGAAGGCTTCATCAAAGGTTATATAGCACCCGATGTCACGTGCTCGGATCAGTCATAGTCAGGGAGAGCAGCGCGTAGGAAGGGAAAGACAATGTAGGGAGCCAAATTCACAGTTTTAATTCTAAGAAAGCTTTTCAAAGACCCAAAAGTCTTTTTAAGGACCACTGTGTGTGTGTGTGTTTGAGAGCAGCAATATATTTTTACCTGCACTTAATTGATCAGTCTCAGGGACATCCGTGCTGAGGACGGACATGTGCTGTATATAGTGTAGAAAGTGTGGAAAAAACTATGGAAACTGTACAGTATATTCCGATACAGTAGTTATCGCTGCTATGCAGCTTACTGTAATTACCGCCTGGTTGTTTTCACCAGGAGCAGAGAGGAGGCGGTAATTACAGAAATCTGCATAGCAGCGATAACAATGAGAATATACAGCACAGTTCATGCTGTACTGTATGTTTATATGGATAATATCAGCAGCCGGACGCACCAGGGTCGGGGGAGAGGGAGGGTGAGCTGCGACAACTGCAGTGTACAGTAATAACACTATCATACAGTAACAACTGCTCTGCACACAGCCAAATCTGCCCGAGAATGAGGTAGACTACATCCAGTACAGTATGTGCCGGTGAATCAGACAGTATACTGTTACTGTAGTTCTCCCCTGCATAAAGCATGTGCCCACAAATCCCACAGGGAGGGGGGTAGACCAAACAGGCACCTCCGGCTCCTGTTACTGCCCATAATCATCCTCAGCAGTCGGGGCACATCCCGACGCTGCACAGGAGCCGAGCGCTATAAGAAAGGCACCTCTATGTTAGGATGTTAGGGCGAAGCGACGTTTAAATCATTCATTTGACAAGGGAATTTGATGTACATCACTGTATGATAAAGTACTGTACACTAAATAAATATTCTGAGGGGGAAAAAATCACGAAACCATACAGTACAGTAATTCACAGACCCCTTCTATCTGTCACTGCAGCTAGTGAGCCGATAAAGCAGTAATAGAGGGAAGGCAAATCGATAGGAGGTTAGTGGGGCAATTTAATTAATATAAAAGAAAAAGAAAATTTTGCAGCACCCGGTATGATAATTAATAAGAACTGCCCTATGTGTTTTTATTGGCTGCTGGAGCCACGTGCCCTCCATTTAAAGTGCCTTTATGTTCAGCCGCTTTCCTCTGGTGGAGTAGAGAAGTCAGGGGCAATCCAGGCCTTGTTCATTTTTATAAGAGTCGACCTGTCAGCATTTTCAGTTGACAGGCAGATGCGCTTATCAGCAGGGTCGTCTTTAATATTGATTGGACCCTGGGCAAAAATTTACTTGGGCCCCCTGGATTCTGCCTTCCCACACCCTAGCATGCAATCACTAATGACCTATTGTCTAGATAGGTCAGCACAGCAGTATTTGATCGGTGGGGGCCTACACCTCACAGTAGCGCTGCAGCCTTCTGGCAGTTTTTCCTAGGCCATGTAATGTCACATTCATCGGTCACATGGCCTAGGTGCAGCTCAGCCCCATTGCAATGAATGGTGCTGAGCTGTTACACCAAGTAGAGCCGCTCTACAATGTACTGTACAGCGTTGTGCTTGGTGAGCAGAGATAAAATATGTACTACAGGGGATTACAGAAGTATTGCTCATATAGTTTTACAGTGCATACTGTTACACCAGACTCTTATTGTTCATAAACAGTACCAGGGTTTACCTAATCCAGTCAGCAAAATAGAAACGATAGTCCAGCACTTAAAGGGGATATCAATGCTCCATCTTTATTGGTAAAATATACACTCACATATAGTGGACCCCACTGCACACTTGCACATCCAGGTTGACGTGTTTTGACCAATTACTGGTCTTAGAGTTAAGACTAAGACCAGTAATTGGTCGAAACGCGTCAACTTGGATGTGCAAGTGTGCAGTGGGGTCCACTATATGTGAGTGTATATTTTACCAATAAAGACGGAGCACTGATATCCCCTTCAAGTGCTGGACTATCGTTTCTATTTTACTGACTGGAGGACTTACCTGGTTCAGTCTGTGCATGGAGACACGATATAAAGGGTGAACTGGATTTGTTTTCTACTACTTTATCTAATCCAGCCTAGGGTCAGCAAAATACAAGGTGTGACATAATGCACAGTACTACTTTCCATAGATAAGGGGAGCACTGGCCTGTGTATGAAGTAGTACTTTTCACACTATAGCCATTGGGGGAGATTTATCAAAACTGGTGTAAAGTAGAACTGGCCTAGTTGCCCATAGAAACCAATTAGATTCCACCTTTCATTTTTTACAGCTCCTCTGGAAAATGAAAGGTGGAATCTGATTGGTCGCTATGGGTAACCAAACCAGTTCTACTTTACACAAGTTTTTTATTTTTAAATACCCCAGTGTCTCTTATCAGCTGCCGCTCATCCCAGATACCAACAAGTGAATAAGCCTCCCCTCCCCTAGTGTTACTTTAAGGCAGGCATCCTCAAACTGCGGCCCTCCAGCTGTTGCAAAACTACAACTCCCAGCATGCCTGAACAGCTTACAGGTATCAGCCTACAGCATGGCATTGTGGGATGTGTAGTTTTACAACATCTGGAGGGCCGCAGTTCTAGGATGCCTGCTTTAAGGACACAATCAGGAATCCTGAGTAATGGCTTCAGTGTCTGCACCCCTCCTCCCCCGACCACAGCAGGTGCAGGCAGTGCAGAGTATTACACCTCACACTATCCCATGTCCTGCAGACCAGCCGGCTGCTACACTGTGCCTGTTCTGGGTATTACACAGGCTTGCTGGTGCCGACCTAGTGTAAATCTAGTAAGTAATCCCCAGTGTCTGGATGGTGCACTCACCAGTTCACTGTGAGATGTAGCTGCTGGGCTACAGGCTTCAACAGGAGACAGATCACAGGAGCTTCTGCCGGCAGGTGAAGACAGGGGGCGGAGCCAGTGCTCTAGGGACAGCAGACTCCTTATGACCAGGCCTGGTATGGGGTAACTGGAAGCAGTGGGGATATTGGCAAGGAGGCAGTGCCGGGAGCCTAGACCTGACACCAGCCGGAACAGAGCACACAAGGCAAGTTGCGCCTCTGAGGAGCGCTGCTTCACTCAGGAGCAGACATGTCATGCCTGCTCTTCTATTCCTGTCTGAAACAGACAGGAATAAAAGAGCTCCGAGTCATCTCAAAGGATTCACCCAATGGTTACAGCGGCCCTGGGAAGAAGTGTAGCAGCTACTCGTTGAGTCCCTCATCACTCTCCAATCCCTCGTTCCTTCTGGCCAGCTGTAAGCGCAGCAGTAGTGCTGCGTTTATTTACATGTAAATTTTAATAAGTAATGAGTGCTGGGCGTTATGGGCCCCTTAAAGACTTTGGGCCTGGGGCTGCCGACCCAAACGCCCCCCATTAATCCGCCATTGGCAGTGGCCAGCAGGGCTCAAGAGGCAGCTGCCTGGGGCCCCCTGGGAGCAACTGGGCCCGGGACAGCTGCCCCTTTTGCCTTGCGTTAAAGACGGCCCTGCTTATCAGTTATAATCAGTTATAATATCAGTGTTGTGCGCTAAAGGGGCAAAATGTAATAGCAGGTCTGGGCCTAGACGGTTTGACGCACATCCCCTGCCTGCCACATGTGCTGAATTTGGGGTGCAGAAATTCCTAAACACCAGAAAATGAAAATCAATTCAGTTAATCAAACACACACAACACCCCCCCCCTCCCTTTCACTCAAACCATTAACAAACTATTTACAAATTTTCTTAAAAACATATTGAAATAACTATAATGCAGCTAAACTTACTATATAAACAAACAAAACTATATACACGCCTTATCCTTAACTTAAGACCAGTAACATCCAAGTCGCTCAAAGGGTGGGTTCCTGCACCAACATAGTCCCTGGCCTGGAACACAATTGTCCAGCCAGGGCACAGTTCTGGAGGATGAGGAGGATAAGTAGGATGAGGAGGATGAGGAGGAACCGTGTTCTCAGCAGGGTGGCACCCAAGCCAGCTCACGGGCAGCTGGGTCACCATCAGCACCTCAGAAGGCTGGGTTAGCATTGGCGAAATGTGGGAAAGCTTTGTCATCACACCACAACAACCTGCACCACCAGCAGATCTAGAACGTGTTAGCAGGAAGCAGCATTTCAGCAACATGGTGGAACAGTACACATACTGACTGATGGGTTTGCCCAGGGGCGTAGCTACAGGGAAGTATGGGAAGCTACTGTTTTGGGTCCCTGACCTAAAAGGGGCCCATCGAGGAGGAGGAGGACTAAAAGACTTTGTCAGGGCCCCCTCAACAGTATTATACAATGAAATTATATACAGTGGCAGTATAGACAGTATAGAAAGCGGATGGAAAATTAACCCAAACAGCCTCACACCCTACACATTCAACACCCCCCCCCCCCTCACTCAAACCCTTAACAAACTATTTACAAATTTACTTAAAAACATATTAAAATAACTATAAGGCAGCTAAACTAACCATATGAAGAAACAAAACTATATACACGCCTTATCCTTAACTTAAGGCCAACCAAATACAAGTGGCTCGGAGGGTGGGTATCTGCACCAACATAGGCCCTGGCCTGGAACACAATTGTCCAGCCAGGGCACAGCTCTGGAGGATGAGGAAGAGGAGTAAGAGGAACGCTGTGGGATACAGAGGACACAAATGATATACCTCCCTCAAAGAGGATAACTTGTCCTTGCCTCTGGGCAGCCTGGCAGACATGAGCGACTACATGATGCAGTGCCTGCGCAACGACCGCCCAGTTACTGCCACATTCTAATTTGTGCTGATTACTGGGTGGCCACCCTGCTGCATCCCCGTTACAAGGACAACGTGCCGTCCTTATTCTCTCACTGGAGTGTGATAGGAAGATGAGCCCGCTAGTAGACACGCTGCTGATGGCATTTACACCTGACACCGGGGACTCAGTGGAAGCAAAAGGTGAAGGCAGAGGAGGAGGAGAAGGAAGAATTTTTCAATGCAGCTGGGTCACCAGCAACACCTCAGAAGGCAGGGTTAGCATGGGCAAAATGTGGAAAGCTTTGTCACCACGCCACAACAACCAGCACCACCAGCAGATCTGGAACATCTTAGCAGGAGGCAGCATTTCAGCAACATGGTGGAACAGTACACGTACTGACTGATGGGTCTGCCTAGGGGAATAGCTACAGGGGAAGCTTGGGAAGCTACTGCTTTGGGGCCGTGACCTAGAAAGGGCCCATCCAGGAGGAGGAGGAGGAGTAAAGGTCTTTGTCAGGGCCCCTCAACAGTATTATGCAATGAAATTATATACAGTGGCAGTATAGACAGTGTAGAAAGCGAATGGAAAAGCTGCTGGGCCTGGTCTGAGAGAGCGATCTTTAGTAGCCAAAGGCATGGCGGCATGAAAGGAAGGGGTTGCGCAAAAATTACTGGGGGAGGGGGGCCCCATTCAAAAATTAGCTGTGGTGCCCAATCATTTCAATCTACGCCACTGGGTCTGCCCCATTCAACTTTTGGGTCATCAAATTGGGCACATGTCCTGAGGTTGCCCTTTACCCCTTGGAGGTGCTGGCCTACCCTGCAGCCACTGTATTGTCTGAACGTGTGTTTCGCAAGGCTGGGGGCATTATCGCAGACAAGCACAGCCGCCTGTCCGCAAACAATGTGGGCAAGCTTTTGTTTATTAAAAAGAACCAGACATGGATCCCACAGGACTTGTTTGTACCTTATTCAGCATAGACATGTATACCGGCCTCACCAAACCATTGTTATACTACCGTGCACTTACACTTAGTTTTATTTTTTATATTTTCCCAATGTTTTGGGGTCTACACTAATTTATTTAAAAAAATAAAAAATAAAAAAACAATTATTGGCGACTACCTTTGGCTTCACAGCACAAAAATGTTTTGTCATGCAAGAATGTAACCGCCAATTGTAAGTTCCCTGTCAGTTATGCAGTGCAGGGGTTTGTACCTGGCAAAAATGGTTATATTTCACCCAGCAATTTAAAATCTATCCTTTGCCGGACAGTATTAAACTTTGCCAGCCACAGCTGGAACACCAGATTTAGGGGATTGGTATTTTGGCAATTGAATTTAACCTCAGAACAAAATCTATCCTTTGCCAGACACTATTAAACTTGGCCAGCCACAGCTGGAGCACCCGATTTATTGTATTGCTATTTTGGCAATTTAAATTCACCCCAGAGCAAAATCTATCCTTTGCCGGACACTATTAAACTTGTCCAGCCATAGCTAAAACCACTGATTTACAGTACTGCTTTTTTGGCAATTGAATTTCACCCCAGAAAAAAATATATCCTTTGCTGGACACTACTAAACTTGGCCAGCCACTGCTGGGACACTAGATTTACGGTAATGCTATTTTGGCAATTGAATTTTACCCCAGAACAAAATCTATCCTTTGCCAGACAGCAGACAGTATTATACTTGGCTATCCACAGCTGGGACACCAGATTTAGGGGATTGCTATTTTGGCAAGTGAATTTCACCCCTCAATAAAATATAGAAATTTCTATCCTGAGTTTCTAGGTCTGGCAATTAGCACTGCCAGGCCCCTGATGTAGGATATAGCAAAAAAAAAAAAAAAAAAACTAGGATTGATGGATTGATGGATTTGGTGGCAGCTTGTGCTGGTGCACCACAAGAAACAAAATGGCCGCCGATCACCCCAGAAAAAAGTGACAGAAAAACGCTCTGGGTAGCCTAAAAACCAGTTGGCAATTAACTAGCAGAAGTTGAATGATTCACAGCTGTAGATCGATCACTTCATTAGGTGTTTTTGCTGAGTCTTCCCTGCCTAATCTCACCCTCACAGCAGCTGCATCCTATCCCTACACTAATCAGAGCAGAGTGATGTGCGGCACTACGTGACTCCTGCTTAAATAGAGGCTGGGTCACATGCTGCACTTGGCCAATCACAGCCATGCCAATAGTAGGCATGGCTGTGATGGCCTCTTGGGGCAAGTAGTATGACGCTTGTTGATTCAAGCTTTCAAAATGCGCCATAGAAATCTCCGAACATCGAACCCGAACCTTTCCGTATATGATCGGGTTCTGGTTCGTGACACGGACACCCCAAAATTCGGTACGTACCCGAACTATACAGTTCGGGTTCGCTCAACCCTAAAGGTCACAATGGCTTTTTTTTAGCCGACTGTCTTAGGTAGGGTCTCATTTTCTGCGGGATTAGATGATGGTTTGATTGGTATGATTATGGGTTACTTATAACTTTTTTATTGCTTGGTATTACACTTTTTGTTATGTAAGGTGACAAAATATGGCTTTTTTTACACCATTTTTATTTAATTTTTTACTGTGTTTTCATGAGGGGTTAGGTCATGTGATATTTTCATAAAGCAGGTTCTTACGGATGTAGCTATACAGAATATGTATACTTTCTTTATTTATTAAAGTTTTACACAATAACAGCATTTTTTAAACAAAAAAAAAAAAACAATAAACATTTTAGTGTCTCCATATTCTGAGAGCCATAGTTTATTTTTATTTTTTGGGCGATTGTTTTAGGTAGTGGCTCATTTTTTGCTGGATGAGGTGTCGGTTATATTGGTACTATCTTTGGGTGCATACGCCTTTTTGATCGCTTGGTGTTGCACTTATTTTTTTTTGGCACAGTTTACATATTTTTTTTTTACAGTCTTCACCTGGGGGGTTAATGTGATATTTTTATAGAGCCGGTCTATACAGACGCAATGCTCCCTAATATGTCTACTTTTTTTCCCCTATTTTCTTTTACTTTATTTTGAAAAAAGGACGCTTTTTTTTTTTACTTCAAAAACTAAATTTTTTTTTTACTCGGCAACCATCCACCCCCTGCCAGCGTAGTTTGGGGGGCTAATGGAATCAGAGGGAGCCCTCTTCCTCTGTAAAGCCCGCACATGCCGTGGTCAGCACTGACCGCAATAACGTGAAAAGGTTAATCCGCCAGCATCACCGCACACAGCCATGCTGGCAGATGTAGCAGGGGCTCGGCTATTGATGATGAGCAGGAGGTGCCATATTCGATTTCACGATATTTCCCGAATATTCAATTGAATATTCATCATATATTCGTCGAAATCGAATATTCGTCATTATTCTATATATTGCAAATGTTACGCAAATTTATATTCGCATCGCGAATTAAACTTAGAGCTGAGTTCCTAATGATTGTAACTTGTATTGCTAGAATTGACGAAGATAACGAATATCACGAATATAGCGCTATATTCTCAATCTTCGTTAAATTCTAGCAAAAACCATTAGGAACATAGACCTAAGTTGAATTCACAATGCGATTAATATAACCTGCATTAATCGCATTGCGAATCCAACTTCCTAATGGTTGTATTTTTAGAATATAACGAATATTGAGAATATAGAGCTATATTCTCAATCTTCATTATATTCTAGCAGTACAACCAATGGGAACTCAGATCTAAGTTGTAATCGCAATGCGAATAATACAGGTTATATTAATCACATTGTGATTTCAATTTAGAGCTGAGTTCCTAATGGTTGTATTGCTAGAATATAACGAAGATAACAAATATCACGAATTCACGAAATATAGCTCTATATTCTCAATTAGTGTTAAGCGCGAATATTCGAATAGCGAATTTTTTTAGCGAATATCGGCACTTCGCTAATTCGCGAATATTTCGAATATAGCGCTAAAAATTCGCTATTTCGAATATTCGTTTTTTTTTTTTTTTTTTTTAGTTATATTTTTTTCTTTCCCTCTTCCCAACAGTAGTTCTTACCTGTCCTGAGGATTCCTGGCTTCCTGGCTGCTCTAGTCAGTGCCCATTGCCGCTTCTGCCGACTTCCGTGCTCATGGAGCGTCCCCATCCATGGGAACGTCTCCATATACTAAAATGTACTGTCGGATTTGAGGAATTACGTTGAAATCGCAATGCGATTAATTCAAGTTATATTAATCGCATTGCGATTTCAACTTAGAGCTGGGTTTATAATGGGTCAGCTTGCTAGAATGAACGAAGTTAACGAATATGGAATATAGCAGCAGTGCTAAGTTGAATTCGCAATGCGATATATTTAACTTAAAGTAATCGCATTGCGATTTCAACTTAGCACTGCTAGTGCCACTGCTATATTCCATATTCGTTAATTCTAGCCTATGTAAGATAGCAGTGCTAAGTTGAAATCGCAATGCGATTACTTCAAGTTAAATTAATCGCATTGCGAATTCATATTCCATATTCGTTAACTTCGTTCATTGAATCGTTAACTTCATTCATTCTAGCAAGCTGACCCATTATAAACCCAGCTCTAAGTTGAAATCGCAATGCGATTAATATAACTTGAATTAATCGCATTGCGATTTCAACGTAATTCCTCAAATCCGACAGTACATTTTAGTATATGGAGATGTTCCCATGGTGATGGGGACGCTCCATGAGCAAGGAACTTTATGGTTGGCTTGGTAGAATTAGCTAATAGTGAATATGACGAATGTATTCGTCATATTCTCAAACGAAGATAACGAGTATTCTACATCTTCGTTTTAGCAACCTATTCGTCAACCTCGCTAATTCTAGCAATCAAATAGGAAGGTTGACTATAGAGACAGCTGTGTTAAATTCGCTATGCGATTTATTTTTTTTTAATAGAATAATTATATTACTTGATATAATTATTATAATTATTCTATTTATTAAAAAAATATATAAATAATCGCATAGCGAATTTAGCACAGCTGTCTCTATAGTCAACCTTCCTATTTGATTGCTAGAATTAGCGAAGTTGACGAATAGGTTGCTAAAACGAAGATGTAGAATACTTCGTTATCTTCGTTTTGAGGAATATGACGAATACATTCGTCATATCCGTCATCTTCGCTATAATTCTAGATATGAAACCAATAGGAAAGTAGCCTTAAGTTAAAATTGCAATACGCGATTATTTAAATCGCATATTAATCGCGGTAACTAGAATAATGACGAATATTCGATTTCGACGAATATGAAACGAATATTCATTCGAATATTCGCGAATTTCGTCGAAATCGAATATGGCACCTGCCGCTCATCACTATTCTCAATCTTCATTATATTCTAGCAACAACCATTAGGAACCCAGCTCTAAGTTTCATTCGTGAAGCGAACATATACTCGCATTGCGAATTGATCTTAGAGCTAAGTTCCTAATGGTTGTATTGCTAGAATATAACAAAGACGACGAATATCACAAATTCACGAATATAGCACTATATTCTCAATCTTCGTTATATTCTAGCAACAACCATTGGAAACTCAGCTCTAAGTTGATTTCGCAATGCGAACATATACTCGCATTGCGAAATCAACTTAAAGCTGGGTTCCTAATGGTTGTATTGCTAGAATATAACGAATATCGCAATGCGAATAATTCAGGGTATATTTATCGCATTGCGATTACAACTTAGTCAAATTTGTGAGATCGTGATTCTCACATCCAACAGTACATTTTAGCATAGAGGCGTTCCCATTGGGATGGGGACGCTCCATGCACACAGGAAGTCGGCAGAAGCGGAAACAGGCATTAACTGGATCAGGCAGGGAGCCAGGAATCCTCCGGACAGGTAAGAACAGCTTTTGGAAAGT
The DNA here is from genome assembly GCA_033119425.1 of Bufotes viridis. Taxonomy (NCBI): domain Eukaryota; kingdom Metazoa; phylum Chordata; class Amphibia; order Anura; family Bufonidae; genus Bufotes; species Bufotes viridis. Next base: position 584,986,314 of record CM065590.1, read on the forward strand.
GGGAAGACAACAAGAGAGCAACAAAGATTGACAACTAAAAAATAAAAAAATATTCAAAATTGCGAATATATAGTGCTATATTCGTAATATTCGCGAATTATCGAAGTTGCGATATTGGCGATAAAAATTCGCTATTCGAATATTCGCACTCAACACTATCGGCTATCAGTAACAGCCGGGCCCATGCTGCGAATTGGGTGGGTGCAGCTCCTTCACCCGACCGATCCCATCACATACATGCACCTGAGGATGCAGCAAGGAGCCGCATTTGCTCACTTACATGTACGTGACAATGCGTGAAGGGGTTAAATATTGACAGCTTTTCACATAATCCAGGGTTTCCTCATCCTCAGTACCATGCAATTGGTTTGTTTCTTTTTGAGCTGTGGACTGTGGTAGTGGGATGTGGTAGTAGACTCACAGTTGGGATGGTGTAATTTAGAATGATATATTAACACTGTGCTCAGTGATGAGATGCGGCATGATTGCTGGAGTGGTGTTAACATGCATCGATTGGGAGCCGCAATATATTCGAAAGAAGAGTACAATGGGGATAGTTTATTAAGACCTGCCTTTTAGACATTGGTCTTAATAAAGGCCCAGCACTGGAGGGCGTCTCCATAACTTTGGCGTATCCAGTGCCACTTCTAAATGTAAGACAACTTCCTGGCTGGCTTATGTTTACACCATTTTCTTCTCCAACTTTTTTAGACTTGGCATGAGTGGTTAAAAGACGCAGATTGCGGCGTATTTCAGGTTAACCAAGGTCTTTTATTTTGACCTCTTTTCCATTGTGCACATCTAATCAACAGTGTGGCACATGACTGACACTAGCAGTGGGAAAAAAAACTGTATTTGATACACTGGCGATTTTACAAGTTTTCCCACCTACAAAGAATGGAGAGGTTTGTAATTGTTATCATAGGTATACTTCAACTGTGAGAGACAGAATCGAAAAAAAAAAATCCAGAAAACCACGTTGTATAATTTGTAAATTGTAAATTAATTAGCTTTTTATTGCATGAAATAAGTATTTGATACAATAGAAAAACAGAACTTAATATTTGGTACAGAAACCTTTGTTTGCAATTACAGAGGTCAAACGTTTCCTGTAGTTCTGGACCAAGTTTGCACACACTGCAGCAGAGATTTTGGCCCACTGCTCTATACAGATCTTCTCCAGATCTTTCAGGTTTCGTGGGTGTTGCTGGGCTACATTGAGTTTAAGCTCCTTCCAAAGATTTTCAATTGGGATCAGGTCTGGAGACTAGCTAGGCCACTTCAGGACCTTGAAATGCTTCTTACAGAGCCACTCCTTAGTTGCCCTGGCTGTGTGTTTTAGGTCATTGTCATGATGGAAGACCCAACCACGACCCATCTTTAATGCTCTTACTAAGGGAAGGAGATTTTTGGCCAAAATCTCACGATAGATGGCCCCATCCATTGTCTTTTCAATACGGTTCATTCGTCCTGTCCCCTTTGCAGAAAAGCACCCCCAAAGTATGATGTTTCCACCCCTATGCTTCATGGTCGGGACAGTGTTCTTGGGGTTGTACTCATCCTTCTTGTTCCTCCAAACACAGCGAGTGGAGTTGATACCAAAAAGTTCTATTTTGGTCCTATCTGACCACATGACCTTCTCCTATGCCTCATTTGGATCATCCAGATGATCATTGGCAAACTTTAAATGGGCCTGGACGTGTGCTGGCATGAGCAGGGAGACCTTGTGGTCTCAGCCCTCTTCAGGTCATTGACCAGGTCCTCCCAAGTAGTTCTTGGCTGATTCCTAACCTTTCTCAGAATCATCCTTACCCCAAGAGGCGAGATCTTGCATGGAGCCCCAGACCGAGAAAGATTGACAGTCATCTTGTGTTTCTTCCATTTTCTAATAATTGTGCCAACAGATGTTGCTATTGCACCAAGTTGCTTGCCTATTGTCGTTTAGCCCATCCCAGCCTTGTGCAGGTCTACAATTTTGTCCCTGGTGTCCTTACACAACTCTTCTTTCTTGGCCATGGTGGAGAGGTTGGAGTTTCATTGTGATTTATTATGTGGTCAGCTATCTTTTATACGGGTAACAAGTTAAAACAGGTACAATTAATACAGGTAGTGAGTGCAGAGTAGAAGGGCTTCTTAAAGAAAAACTAACAGGTCTATGAGAGCCAGAATTCTTGTTGGTTGGTAGGTGATCAAATACAGTACTAATTTCATACAATAAAATGCTAATTAATTATTTTAAAATCAGACAATTTGATTTTCTGGATTTCTTTTTAGACTCTGTCTTTCACAGTTGAAGTGCACCTATGATGAAAAATTACAGACCTCTCCATTCTTTGTAGGTGGGAAAACTTGCAAAATCGCCAGTGTATGAAATCCTTATTATCCCCACTGTAAATTGTACTGTGCTTATAGTCTTGGAGCCCTAAAGACAACGAACAATTTCTTATCCAAAATTTCCCTCACATGTAGAAAAGGCAGAATTTTATAGCTTACATTCACTTCTAGTAAGAGTACAGTCCTGATCTTCTTCACAACAGTTAGTCACCCTCCTCATATATCCATTGTGCCTGGTTATGCTGAGGGTCAAGTTACATTCAGATGATTTCACGCATGTCTTGAGCCCCAAAAAACCACTTGATCCATCTAAAAATAAACAGAAACAATTATTTTCTTAGGCTGGCTGCATACATTGCGGAATACATGTTTTGTTTCCTCACAGATTTTCGTGCGGAAAACCGAAAAGTATTACAGTACCAGCAATATGTATAAGATTACACAAATCGTATGTACACTTTACAGATGTTTTTTTCCATGTGAAATTTGACCTGCCACTCAGATTTTAAAAATAAATAGCATGTTAATTATGTTTGTTGTTTTAGCTGCGGATATCACCCTTTCCCATGGAAGGTCTGTGACAAAAACGCATCACACGGGTGCAGGTGAACACATGTAAAGATCCGTATCGT